>OX352194.1:13608563-14208563 GCA_947086425.1 Xanthorhoe spadicearia | reverse complement strand
TATAAACACGAGGGCATGAGGCGGCGGCCGAGGAGAGCTAATTACAAACAATTAGCCGCCATATTGCCGCCCCCCGTGGACCCGCCACCCCCCTCGCAGCCCCCGTGGGGCCCGCACTGGCTGGCGCGAGCCATCCTCGTTATTAGCCTATTTATTGCATATTGAAAACAAAAACGACCCGCGGCCTCCACAGAGGACCCGCGCCCGTCCTCGGTCGGCGATGGACACTTGATGAGCTACACTCGATAAATTATTGGCTTTAGCGATCAAATAACAAGTTATGTGGCGTTTCGTCCGCTCAGCCGACAGGCACAGGCTTAGTTTCACTTCATCATAATAAAAAATAATTATGTTTTGAAACAATCTAAACTTTTGTCAAGTCATTCAGCACCATGTTTTCATTTGCGATATATTATTGTAAATAACCATAGAGATGGACGTTTAGTTCCCAGACAATTAACCAATTATCTGAAAGCGTGGAGTATGCGATAGTTTGCTCAAATCGTTGCAGTCGCGCCGCGGCGGCCGCGCGCGACTCTAGTGACGTCAATCCAGAACCTACCTACGAAATTAACTAGTTTTACAGGGATTTCCAAAAAACAACGTCAGCTCTAATTGATCTTAATTTTTTTGCTTGCGACTACTTAGTACCGGCGTCATAGGGTCACGGTAGGCTGCGCTCCGCTTGCGAACCTAACACGATGTTCCCTCTTATCTCTAATTAAATAACTTTGAATAAATTACACTCTGTATTCTAAATTTCTAATATACATATTTAGGTATTTTACAAGTTCGGTCGGTCTGTAAGCCGCATTATAACTGTCAAATAACTCAGCCGGTAATAGGAGCGGCTCTCCTTGTGCCAACTATTAATACTATTCACATTTTACGATAATGCCCGATGCCCAACAACTCTTATTGATGTTTAAATACATTCCGAGGTTTTTTCGGGCGAAGGCGCCAGTTGGCCGTATTATAATGGCGCGCTAGCCCGCGCCCGTAGGGCTGTCACCCAGCATCCGGTGCCGCGCGCTGGAGGCTGGAGTCGCGCTATCTGCAGACAAGAAAACTATTATGTATGTATCTGTTTTATAAACTTTTGTAACCTAGCTAATTTCTTAAAGTATCATGCATACCAAGGATAATAGGGCTTGTGCAAAAAAATTATAAGCGCGTTGAAATCTTTTGTATAAACATTCTAATTGATCTAACTCATCAAAGTGTTATCAGTGAGAAATAGTTGGTGTTACTGATTCCACAATGATGGTTGAGATCAAGTGCTGTTGGGCAGCCCTAGAGGTGATAGTCGACGATGCTCTGCTGCCTGCGATTCGACACCGACGATCTGGAACTACCCCCTATTCTGTGACTCGAGTAGTAAATTAATCGACCCTTTTAATATTCATAGCGTTATCAAACAAAATTTTAAACTAATTAAAAGTTGCTGGGATTGGTGGCGGCCGCCGGAGGGCGCGGCGGCGGCGGTGCGGTTTGTTTGCGTTTGCCGTGCGGCAGGAAACCGGCCGTGGTTCCAATCATTGAATATCACATGAGTATTTATTGGTTTTTTGATTTAGAGCCTTACACTCATAGCAGTGCTGCAATCTTGCGGTTCGCCCACAAACTGTTATAAAAGCATATTTATTTTTATTGGACTCTGATGAAAATTAAAACGAATATGAAACTAAAACTAAAACAGGTAGAGCTAAAATAAAACTTATTTCTATTCTATTTCTAAAATAAAAAGAGAAAAAACAGGGCTTGTTTTTTTAAAACCGACAAATATTCAGCCCGTCGGCGTCGGCCACATGCAGTCCGCGACATCCCAATGAATACTTAACTTACAAACTTATCAGACGTTTAGTAAATGTCAGGCAGAGTAAATAAATTGCACATATACCGAAGCATTGTGTCCTGTTAGAAAGTCACGCGAGCGTCCAGCCAGGACTGCAGGTGCCAGGTGCCGGCTAGTGACGTGCCCACATCGAGCTACGATGAACCACTCATCGATAATAGGGCACTTTACTTGATAAGCGCACACACGTTTGAAGAACGTAATTTTATCAGAATAACTAGATCCGTAATTAAAAGTCTTCTCTTCAGTGAATTTCCATAATACTATAACAATTCTTGTTCTACAATTAGATATTTTATGAAAACTCTTTTGCTATGGACTTTCACCCATGCAACGCTGGGACGGGCTGCTATTGGGTATTCAACGACCGTCATAGTGGTCGTGAGGGAGCTGGCCACGTAGGTTGGTGAAGCCTCTCAGACATGTGTGACGGCAGGTTTCGGGTAGCTTGAAATGATACTAGGCGTGGTCTTTTGTAGGTTTATTCCGGCAGAGCATCCGCCTTATTCGAGCTCAGTTAACAAATTATGATCATTATGACACAATACCTCGGCTTTTATACAATCGCAATGTTATCCCTACCTTCCTTCTAAATACTTTCAGAGTTTAAATTGAACAAATTAACTCGACAAACTATTTGAAAATACATTAAATATTTAGATTCGAATTATAATGTACTTAGTAACATTTTTGAAACGTAATTATAGCTTTTTAACATTTTCAATCAATTCTGCCATCATCTTAATATACTTCCGGTTATGATTATTAATATTCTTACAAATTAAATCATTTAAATATAGGACAATTCATATTATATTTAGATTAGAATTATAGTGTACTAATATTATTTTATATATCTTATTTAATTAAAAGAGTAGTTTGACAGACAGCAAAACAAATCAGTGGTAACAACTTAACAATAAAACGAATAATTACTACCCTCCTAACGATATTAAATAACACATAAATGTTTAAAGCGAATTATAATCAGATACAATCATATGTGAAGTCACAGTAAGGCAGTAGGTGGTCATTTTTCTAACACTCGGCCATTCTGAAACTGCGTCCGTGTCCCACGGTGCTCTGGTGGCATCCTTGTCTCCGTGCTCGCTGCAGCAGTCACCTGTAATTGAGAAAGAAAGCAGCAGTAACTTCGGGATTTAATTCTCTACCGTAAGTATCTAGTAATATGTTTTCTCGTAGTCACAAAGACGATTAAACTTTATTTTCGCTTAGATTTAATGCTTTGACCATGTGTCACAAAGACAAATTGTAGAGTGTCACAAAGACTTAGAATTTAAGTAACAGTGTTTTTGATTCGATTCATTCGTGAGTCACTTAGACGATGTCACACAGACTATTAGTGTCTATTGGGTCACACAGACGATGTCACACAGACGATGTCACACAGACGATGTCACACAGACTATTAGTGTCTTTCTTGGGTCACACAGACGATGTCACATAGACTTTATTAGCTATTGCATTTTCTAAGATGTCACACAGATTATTAGCTATCAAAAATAATGAAATAGGTATTTAAACTTCGGCAGACATATTTATTCTTTCTTTGATGTTAAATTTAATGGCCCTTTTTAGGAAAATCGAACCATTCGTTTCTACCTACATAATATTGAATAAATATAGGGTTCATGCGCGCGTCAATTATAGGTACTGTCTTTCTCGGGTCACACAGACGATGTCACATAGACTTTTATTGGCTATTGCACTTTCTAAAATTATCACACAGACTAATAATTGTTTTGTCTCCTTTTTTTTTTCAGGTCGTGCTTTCAAAATGCTCATTTAAAGAAGATCTATCTACTTGGCTCCACAACGGCAGACTGACGATGAAAACCTTCATTATATGTATCTTTCAAGCACCATATCTTTTTAAGTAACAAGATAAGTTTGTGATCAATAAAAGTTTGGTCTCCTGTGTTTCATTTTTATAAGCAAACGAATGATAATTTTACATCAGAACCTATAATTAGGTACCCAGGTAGATCCAGTTTATCAAAGTATCTACAGCAACTTTCACACATCTAAAATTAAAATCTAAACCCAGCTTCTTCTAGATAACCTAGGTAAATGTATAGGTGTAAGTATTTGTTGAATATTATCCTTGCAATTGAAGCGTAATGCCCGGGTCACACAGTCAGTAACTACCTTCCCAGGTAAATGGATAGGTGTAAGTATTTTTTGAATATTATCCTTGCAATTGAAGCGTAATGCCCGGTTCACACAGTCAGTAACTACCTTCCTATATAGGTAAATGTATAGGTGTAAGTATTTGTTGAATATTATCCTTGCAATTGAAGCGTAATGCCCGGTTCACACAGTCAGTAACTACCTTCACAGGAGTATTCTCGCCTAGTAAATGTGAAAACATTTTAATGAGTCTATTACTGCTTGGCAATAACTTTGGCTAAATCGAGAGTGGTGAAATACGTTTTACCTGCTAGTTTAGAAACTTGATCATCGATATGTGGTACGGATGCCGTTACCTATATTTTACAGTTTGTGAATTTAGTGCTCTATAGTCTACGATTTCATTTCAATCAAATCTGCGCACCCTAATAGCCATTTAGGCAATTATCTACCTACTGCAAGGGTTTCTACAAACTTAGCAGAGTTTGAAAAAGTTACCAAACTGATACCGGGTTGATTTATCATTGGTCACCCTACAACCAGGTCCATGTTATATAGGTAGTGATCGGTTATTTCGGCATAATTACTCAAGCACACGTTGTCTATAAATACATCTACACCAGATCCTACACACAGATTTTTCCTACACACAGATTTTACGCGAGTACCTCCAAACTCCATCATTACAACGGCAGACTGCAAAACTTCTAGATTTAGATATTTTGCGTTTTCAGTAGGTAAGCAACAACTTCTTTTTCTGCACCAATGTATGCAAGGCGTTTGTAGATACTGAGAATATTGGTAGACACACACATCACTTTAACTAACCTGGGATGTTTGAGGTTGGTGCCGACCGGGAGTGGTCGCAAACCAGCAGCTGGTGGACGTGTGGCCGATGCGTTGGCAGGTCTCGCAGCGCTGTTGGGCTCGGCAGTCTCGCGCTTCGTGTCCGACTCGTCGGCAGGCGTAGCACCGCTGCACCCCTTGCTGCAGTGGCTCTGTTGCTGTAGAACTCGTATCGGCACCTCTTCTCCAAGTAGAACTTCGTGTTGAAGGAGCGGCTTCCACTTTTCTATAGTTCTCGAGCGATGACAAGTATCCGTAGTAGAGTTGTTCGGGCGACTCGCATTGGTACGCTTTTGCGTTCGCACGCAGCTCAAAAGGCAAACCTTTAATTATGCATGAGATTGCATCTTCGCCATAAATGCTACACTTCTTCAGAGCGGACAATTTGTCATGGTAGTACTTCGTCATTGGTTCAGAGTCTGTCTTCGTTCTTCCCAGCATAGCTTCGAGCTTGTCCACGAAGTCGATAGATCGTGGAAAAGCGGTTTCTAGAGCGTGTTTCCATCCTTTCCAGTCCATGTCGTAATCGTCCAGGTCGTCGTACCAGTCTCTAGCCGAACCACGTAGACGAAGCTGCATCACGAATTGTCTCTCGGTCGCGTCCCAACCGTAGACATCACCAAGCTGATCAATTTTATGTAGCCAGCTACTCACGTTACACGTGTTATCTTCAGGTTGAAATTTAGGTATAACTTCAGCGTCGGCATGGGACACTCTGCGTCGTTTGGTAAGTATGGATGTGGGCATGGCATCTTCACAGGAAAAAAATTTAGAGGTTTCCTCGGCTTCTTCGTCGCTGGATGAGACATCGTGGTTGCGTTTTCTCTTCTTTTTCCCGAGGCCGGCTGCATATGGGCCAGACATCATCGAAATATCCCACTTCTGAGGTGTGACGGCAGGTTTCGGGTAGCTTGAAATGATACTAGGCGTGGTCTTTTGTAGGTTTATTCCGGCAGAGCATCCGCCTTATTCGAGCTCAGTTAACAAATTATGATCATTATGACACAATACCTCGGCTTTTATACAATCGCAATGTTATCCCTACCTTCCTTCTAAATACTTTCAGAGTTTAAATTGAACAAATTAACTCGACAAACTATTTGAAAATACATTAAATATTTAGATTCGAATTATAATGTACTTAGTAACATTTTTGAAACGTAATTATAGCTTTTTAACATTTTCAATCAATTCTGCCATCATCTTAATATACTTCCGGTTATGATTATTAATATTCTTACAAATTAAATCATTTAAATATAGGACAATTCATATTATATTTAGATTAGAATTATAGTGTACTAATATTATTTTATATATCTTATTTAATTAAAAGAGTAGTTTGACAGACAGCAAAACAAATCAGTGGTAACAACTTAACAATAAAACGAATAATTACTACCCTCCTAACGATATTAAATAACACATAAATGTTTAAAGCGAATTATAATCAGATACAATCATATGTGAAGTCACAGTAAGGCAGTAGGTGGTCATTTTTCTAACACTCGGCCATTCTGAAACTGCGTCCGTGTCCCACGGTGCTCTGGTGGCATCCTTGTCTCCGTGCTCGCTGCAGCAGTCACCTGTAATTGAGAAAGAAAGCAGCAGTAACTTCGGGATTTAATTCTCTACCGTAAGTATCTAGTAATATGTTTTCTCGTAGTCACAAAGACGATTAAACTTTATTTTCGCTTAGATTTAATGCTTTGACCATGTGTCACAAAGACAAATTGTAGAGTGTCACAAAGACTTAGAATTTAAGTAACAGTGTTTTTGATTCGATTCATTCGTGAGTCACTTAGACGATGTCACACAGACTATTAGTGTCTATTGGGTCACACAGACGATGTCACACAGACGATGTCACACAGACGATGTCACACAGACTATTAGTGTCTTTCTTGGGTCACACAGACGATGTCACATAGACTTTATTAGCTATTGCATTTTCTAAGATGTCACACAGATTATTAGCTATCAAAAATAATGAAATAGGTATTTAAACTTCGGCAGACATATTTATTCTTTCTTTGATGTTAAATTTAATGGCCCTTTTTAGGAAAATCGAACCATTCGTTTCTACCTACATAATATTGAATAAATATAGGGTTCATGCGCGCGTCAATTATAGGTACTGTCTTTCTCGGGTCACACAGACGATGTCACATAGACTTTTATTGGCTATTGCACTTTCTAAAATTATCACACAGACTAATAATTGTTTTGTCTCCTTTTTTTTTTCAGGTCGTGCTTTCAAAATGCTCATTTAAAGAAGATCTATCTACTTGGCTCCACAACGGCAGACTGACGATGAAAACCTTCATTATATGTATCTTTCAAGCACCATATCTTTTTAAGTAACAAGATAAGTTTGTGATCAATAAAAGTTTGGTCTCCTGTGTTTCATTTTTATAAGCAAACGAATGATAATTTTACATCAGAACCTATAATTAGGTACCCAGGTAGATCCAGTTTATCAAAGTATCTACAGCAACTTTCACACATCTAAAATTAAAATCTAAACCCAGCTTCTTCTAGATAACCTAGGTAAATGTATAGGTGTAAGTATTTGTTGAATATTATCCTTGCAATTGAAGCGTAATGCCCGGGTCACACAGTCAGTAACTACCTTCCCAGGTAAATGGATAGGTGTAAGTATTTTTTGAATATTATCCTTGCAATTGAAGCGTAATGCCCGGTTCACACAGTCAGTAACTACCTTCCTATATAGGTAAATGTATAGGTGTAAGTATTTGTTGAATATTATCCTTGCAATTGAAGCGTAATGCCCGGTTCACACAGTCAGTAACTACCTTCACAGGAGTATTCTCGCCTAGTAAATGTGAAAACATTTTAATGAGTCTATTACTGCTTGGCAATAACTTTGGCTAAATCGAGAGTGGTGAAATACGTTTTACCTGCTAGTTTAGAAACTTGATCATCGATATGTGGTACGGATGCCGTTACCTATATTTTACAGTTTGTGAATTTAGTGCTCTATAGTCTACGATTTCATTTCAATCAAATCTGCGCACCCTAATAGCCATTTAGGCAATTATCTACCTACTGCAAGGGTTTCTACAAACTTAGCAGAGTTTGAAAAAGTTACCAAACTGATACCGGGTTGATTTATCATTGGTCACCCTACAACCAGGTCCATGTTATATAGGTAGTGATCGGTTATTTCGGCATAATTACTCAAGCACACGTTGTCTATAAATACATCTACACCAGATCCTACACACAGATTTTTCCTACACACAGATTTTACGCGAGTACCTCCAAACTCCATCATTACAACGGCAGACTGCAAAACTTCTAGATTTAGATATTTTGCGTTTTCAGTAGGTAAGCAACAACTTCTTTTTCTGCACCAATGTATGCAAGGCGTTTGTAGATACTGAGAATATTGGTAGACACACACATCACTTTAACTAACCTGGGATGTTTGAGGTTGGTGCCGACCGGGAGTGGTCGCAAACCAGCAGCTGGTGGACGTGTGGCCGATGCGTTGGCAGGTCTCGCAGCGCTGTTGGGCTCGGCAGTCTCGCGCTTCGTGTCCGACTCGTCGGCAGGCGTAGCACCGCTGCACCCCTTGCTGCAGTGGCTCTGTTGCTGTAGAACTCGTATCGGCACCTCTTCTCCAAGTAGAACTTCGTGTTGAAGGAGCGGCTTCCACTTTTCTATAGTTCTCGAGCGATGACAAGTATCCGTAGTAGAGTTGTTCGGGCGACTCGCATTGGTACGCTTTTGCGTTCGCACGCAGCTCAAAAGGCAAACCTTTAATTATGCATGAGATTGCATCTTCGCCATAAATGCTACACTTCTTCAGAGCGGACAATTTGTCATGGTAGTACTTCGTCATTGGTTCAGAGTCTGTCTTCGTTCTTCCCAGCATAGCTTCGAGCTTGTCCACGAAGTCGATAGATCGTGGAAAAGCGGTTTCTAGAGCGTGTTTCCATCCTTTCCAGTCCATGTCGTAATCGTCCAGGTCGTCGTACCAGTCTCTAGCCGAACCACGTAGACGAAGCTGCATCACGAATTGTCTCTCGGTCGCGTCCCAACCGTAGACATCACCAAGCTGATCAATTTTATGTAGCCAGCTACTCACGTTACACGTGTTATCTTCAGGTTGAAATTTAGGTATAACTTCAGCGTCGGCATGGGACACTCTGCGTCGTTTGGTAAGTATGGATGTGGGCATGGCATCTTCACAGGAAAAAAATTTAGAGGTTTCCTCGGCTTCTTCGTCGCTGGATGAGACATCGTGGTTGCGTTTTCTCTTCTTTTTCCCGAGGCCGGCTGCATATGGGCCAGACATCATCGAAATATCCCACTTCTGAGGTGTGACGGCAGGTTTCGGGTAGCTTGAAATGATACTAGGCGTGGTCTTTTGTAGGTTTATTCCGGCAGAGCATCCGCCTTATTCGAGCTCAGTTAACAAATTATGATCATTATGACACAATACCTCGGCTTTTATACAATCGCAATGTTATCCCTACCTTCCTTCTAAATACTTTCAGAGTTTAAATTGAACAAATTAACTCGACAAACTATTTGAAAATACATTAAATATTTAGATTCGAATTATAATGTACTTAGTAACATTTTTGAAACGTAATTATAGCTTTTTAACATTTTCAATCAATTCTGCCATCATCTTAATATACTTCCGGTTATGATTATTAATATTCTTACAAATTAAATCATTTAAATATAGGACAATTCATATTATATTTAGATTAGAATTATAGTGTACTAATATTATTTTATATATCTTATTTAATTAAAAGAGTAGTTTGACAGACAGCAAAACAAATCAGTGGTAACAACTTAACAATAAAACGAATAATTACTACCCTCCTAACGATATTAAATAACACATAAATGTTTAAAGCGAATTATAATCAGATACAATCATATGTGAAGTCACAGTAAGGCAGTAGGTGGTCATTTTTCTAACACATGACATCGATGCCACCATCGACAGTGTCGGGCAGCGGGCAGGCCTAGCGCAGGCCTAGCGCGCCGCGGGAGGCTGGCGCAGGGCGCGTGCTGCTCCCACCTGCGCTGCATCGCTTTGTCTACAACCGCCTCCTCATTGTCTGCACGCATCTACCACTCGACCCATTGTTATAGCACGCGCGAATGTACCATTGTCCAACTTTTTCAAGCAATTAAATATTAATTTATTGACACTGAACCTCCAATTCACCGAAATAGCCTATAAACTGTTTTGGTTAGAATTTTGTGGTGTTATAGTTCAGCCATTACCGAGGCTCGAGGTCTGCCCACGGGAATTAGGTCCATTTCTCAAAATTGTATGTATCTACGAATAGAGTACGCTCTATCCTATCTTGCTGTGTATTTATTTTTTGCTTATGCCTTTAATATTTTTAATTTTCACAACAATTCGCGATTTATTGTAATGTGAAAAAAAGGATGTAGAGCAGCATATTCTTGTTATATTGGACGTGAAGTGCAGGAGACAGGACGGGAGTGGACAGTGCATCTCCCGCTCATTAGGCACGGGCCGCGGCGGCTGACACAGGAACTCCATTTGCTGCGCCCACGCATCCGCGCGCGCACTTATTTATTCACACATGCGTCCACATACATTACCATACACTTACTGCAGCTTTTCCCTTCCTATGAGGCGGTAATAACGACCTCAATTAAGCAGAAAGTACGATTTTACCTTAGATAACGAAAAAATGAACTTTGATTCTGTTTTGTTGCGACTTCTTTTCATCATCATTTATTTTAACATCACTTCCACACGGCTTACATTCAGAGTCTTCACTCAGACTTGAGTCTTCACTCAAATATCTAATGAATTTTACAGTTCTGAAACTAAGAGATGAATCACTGCTGCAAGATTCACGCTTGAGTATTGACTTTGAATACGAGCCATAGACCATTTATATGATTGTAAAGACAAGTAAACAAGCAAAATAATAAATCCATCGAGTTATTGAAACAAATCAAAATGACGAAATAAAATCATAAAACTTCAACCTCGAAAGAAGAGAGAAATGTCCTGCTCTCTCGAGGTGCAGTTTATATTTTTTGATCTTTGGCTGATATTGCCATCATAATGATTACTCCGAAAAACTTCATCAGGTCATAAAAAATTTAATTGGTTTACCTCGAGAATCTGCTGAAGGAATAAACGATGAGAATACTTTAAAAAAATGCATACTTACAGAAGAACATTCAACCTTCTCTATTTTGTAGTCGGTTAAATTAAAGAGAAGAGGTATGTTTTAGTAAATGTCAGTATCAGGTCAAATAACACTGAAAATTCTATTGTAATAATCTTGCGTTTTGTTTGTGCAGCTGATCGTGAAAAGTATTTTAAAAACACCTTTTAATGAAAACTATTGCTAGCACAAAACCTTATTACACTAGAACATTTTGTAAATAGCCTGGTGAGTGACGTCACAGTCCCAGTGCGAATAGGTGAGGCACGCACACACGCCGCCGCCGCCGTGCTGGCTCGCCACGCCCCGCCACGCCCCGCTGTCGACAATCACTACCACGCGAATGCGCTACCACTCCATTGTCGTTCCTATTTCAGAGCTCTTACGGTCGGCTATACCGTAATCTATGAGATAGCAGGGTCTCGTGTTCGAGTGTCGGTATTTGCGCTGGAAATTCCAACGATTTTGTTTTGTGGGGTCAAACCGTCGAGCCTTCAGAATAGAGGTAATATATTGCTTGCAACAATGGCTTTCGTAACCGCACTTTTGGTATCAAAAAGTTATATGGCGTTTTGACGATTATTACTTGTAGATGCTTATCGGGGCCACGGGTGTGAATCTGACTTTTTATTTTGAGTAGAATTTGTAAAGCCAGTCAATATTTGAGACCAGCTGGCTGTGTTACACGTAGCTACTTAAAATGTATTTTGTACTTGTAACGTAACGAATATTTCTTGGCATTACAACTTCTAGGCGTAAATGATAGTTTTTTTAGTTGAAATGTAGGTAATTGCAGTTTAAATATTAGAGTGCAAAGTATTGTCGTAGGTACCGAAGACGTTCAATTACCAATTAAAAGTCTCATAAACTTTTTTACTTCTCATGCCAAGAATGAAATCTTAAAGATAGTGAAAGCACTTAAGTAGAAATTATTAACTAATGACTAATACTCGTATGATAAAAGCCTAATTTTAGATTGTTTTAGCACGTTTTTATTAGTTACATTTGTAACTAAGCATCTAGCGGAATCATAGAACGTGTTTGTATCGCACTTCAAAACGGCGGACAAAATAAAATTGGTGAGATACCGTTAAAAAGTAATTTGATTAAAATATTGAAAATAATAAACAAGGACGATATTGGTACCTATATCGCCCTTGGTATTACCTGCTTGCTATTGTGCAAATTAATTGGAGATAAATTCTGTAGATATCTAAATATCTGTTTAGGTTAGGTAGGTATGTCAAGTAATTGATCTGTGACGACTAAAAATATAAATTGATGTTTTGTAAAACATGCAGATTTATTAAATACTTCATGTTAGCTGTTTTGTAACAACTTTTGTGGCAAGCAGACTCGAAAGTGCACCTAATGAATACCTTTTTGATTTACTTAATGGTGATGATCTTGTTTGTAGAAAAAAAGGTCTATAAAATTGATATAAAAATGCTACGAAGAGATTCAAACTATCATTGTTTACATTTTAAAGAAGTTTCCGGGAATCAAGACTATCCGTTTCGAGAAATAGATGATCGTTAGAGAGATAAGCTGCAGGCACATTTGCATGGCTCGGGGGTCGCTGCGCTGTATGGGCCATGACGGATGGCGCGACCTCCGTCACCGTGAATGGCTGAATGGTGTGAAGCGGGGTCCCGCTGGGCCATTCTCGCATTGTACTGCGAGCCTCACCGAGCCGCCGCCGCAGCCCCGCGCCCTGCCGCCGCCGATGCCGGCTCGCTGACATGCACACATCATTTATTCACGCTTTTTGTCAGACAGTTGCTTTTAACTTTTGATTTTACAATAAAAAAACAACAACGAGATACCCTTCATGAAAACAAATATCATAAGATCTGACGTTTGAAGTTTTTACAAATATTTGAATAAATCGCGTCCGATTTCCGCATGATTTCTTCCGGCGTCTGAAGTTGCTTCCTCCATGAATACGAAACGAGGCACTGAGGCACAGAGGCCGGGCCCCGCGGCGCGCCCGCGGGGCCGAGGGCTCGTTTGCGGGCATTGTGTGTGTGTACCTTCAACGATGTGTCTAAACTCTAAATGTAGCGAAATAAAAATAGTCCGGGAGACTAGCTTATTTAAATCGTTTTCGCTAGACAGAAAGGCATCACGCACCGGTCTCGGATCGGATGAGAGTTCAATACAATGAACACATGCGGCGATCGATTACAATTACAAACCTCAAACACATTCCATAAAATATTTGAATAGCCGCGCGCCCAGCGAAGACACCCACCCACGGAACTTAATCTCCCAAATACATTTATCATGTTCGGTCGATAAAAATGCCATTGAGATCAGCCGAGCACAATGAGCGAGCGACTCGTAGTACCTGATGCGAGGCCGAAAGTCAATTATATTCAAATATAAATCGGATTTGCAAATGTAAGTCCGTGACAATGGCTAGGGCGCCTGGTGCCGGTGGAGCCTGCAGGCTGGCGGCTGGCTCCGGCTCCGAGACAATGCGCTGGACAAAGCCGCGCGTCACGCCTGTCCCGTCCTGTCACACGTCGCAGTACCCGATTCCGCCATTATGTTTTATATTGTGGATTATGAAGTCACCTTTGTGGTCTATTATTCAAACATTTGTGTGTCATATTGTACTAAGAGCCCCCTTGAGCCCCTGTTAATAGGCTACCTTCTGCAAATAGGCTTATACCAAGATTATAACTGTTTTTTTGTAGAACAAATTAGGAATTTATCAAACTAAGCGATGGCACTTAAAAATATTAGTCTCTTTGAAATATTGAAGAGTCACTCGTCTAGCACTTGACTGCAAAAGATCATTTTTGTTATGACAGATTATTATGCCATACCCTTGTTTAAGGGCTCTAAGACTAAGGTTTTTTAACTTAGACCGATAGATAAAGCTAACTCAGTTCTGTGGTAAACTGTTGCAACTTTATAAACTAGTCACGTCGTCCCGCCTGGTGTGTGCGTCGCGTCACGCCCGCCAAATCAGCGCACAATGCGCGAGTTGCGATGCTCCTCATGTCGATCCATTCAGCGCACACAAAAGCTTTGTACACGGTCATTGGATATCGATGACTTTGGATGCGATGATACTTTATGAAACGGTTTTTTTGAAAGGTTCGCAATCGATTTGCACATGGTGTTGTTTGTTGGTGATTAAGTCCTGTCCTACTTGTATATCTATTACTATTTTATATGTGCATATTTTTCACGATGTTCTGCATCAAGTTTGTGAATGAACTCTTTAAGGAATGAATGCCTACAAATTCATTGTAAGTAGGTATCTTTCTTTTGAAAAGTTTGAGTCTATTATTGTCTATTGGTTGGCAAATATCTACTCGTACTTAATTGTTTCTATCATTAGGTAAATAAACATGCTTCAAATATTTAGGTAAAAATCCTCAAATGATGGTCTCAGGCAGACAGCTTCCCCAAAATCGGATTAATTTCCATAATTTCCACAATACGCAGAACAAACAAACCCTTCTAATGTCATGATAAATGCGATCAAACAACGTCATCTGTGTGACAAAAAATGATGTAAAAAGGAGATCACCACAATGTGGCCACCGGGGATCTATTGTGAATGGTACGAAAGTTACGTTAAGATTCTGATATGTGCATTGTTCGCGTCTCAGGGGACCCGGGGAGGCTGAGGCGGGACGCGCCGCATATGCTGGCGCTAGACGCCGCGCTGTTATCACCAAGCTGTTTATTGCTATGAATTTGTAGTTGTTTGTAGTGGGGTGCAGGCACCGCACCGCACCGCACCGTGTCGTGTCGCGGCGAGGCCGGCTGCGGCGCGGCGCGGTGAGGGTGCACTGCGAACGTGAGTTATGAACTCGAGAACTGGAGGGTGCACTATGTTAATTGCCTGTTAATTCTATACGCCATTTTAACGGTTGGTGTAGAGCTATTTTTTTTACTTACAAATAAATGTGTATACTCGTAAGTCATACATTTTATACTGTATAAAAACTGTAGGGATATTTATATCTTACGCATTATTCCAAGCACCTTTGTAATTGCACGTCCAAATATCTTAGTAGGTACTCATCGATCTGTTGTGTAAAAAATCGGTTCATGAAATTCCCTTCCGAGATTTGAAGAATTAAATGAAACTCAGATCACGTGGAAGGATCATTTAATTGTGTTAGTAAAGCGGTATGAATAGAACCGTGGACGTCAGCAGCGTCAGCTCCCTCCGAGGGAGTGCCGTACCCTCCAGTAATTACTCGTGTAATTGGCCGCACCGCGCCGCGCCGCGCCGCACCGGACGCACGCACGGCACGCTGCGGTGCCGCGCCGCTCAATACTGATGATTAGTTTATTACCTTAGTAGTTAAAGTTAAAATGACAGAGCGTGTTATAAAAATGTTATATTAAATCTGTTAAACACCAACTGCGCTCACACAGCCAGCATTTCAAAAAATTGATTTTACTTCAACTTTCCGCCTAGGTCTCACTCATGCCACTCCATTTTGGAAAAAATCTTCAGATCCGTTGAAGATCTGCACTTGTCAAATCTTCGATTGCCTTAAAATTCTTGTATTTTTTCATTTATTTTGACACTCATGTTTGTTTTCATTTAGACTAGCCTTGGTTTAGGCAGTATTGCCTTTATGAGGGGCTGAGGCTGTACCTTGTTGAGCTGCGCACTTTAGAGAAAGATCTATTGCTCCCATTGCGTTTTACATTAGTGTTCGTGTATTTGTTTTCTATCGCATGTTTTCTTTCTGTCTTTTAGTGCGTGTGTGTTGAACGAATAAAATCTTTCTTTATTCAAAGTACTGCCTATAAATAGCGATAAATTCCCGTAAACATATGTTCTTTTATGCCTAAAATACATGTTCACTCTCAATGTTCTCAATCACAGCTACCAAATCGCTACCTATACTCTACTGACTTGCTAAGGGGGATTGATTTGACATTTTGACCTAAACTAGTGGACCGTGAGACGAAACAAGCATGATCTAAGCAAGTATAAGGGCGATTCTGAAGTCACCGAAACTAAAATTAAACCACCTACCTAACTAAAACTATTGCCCTTTCCTAACGATCGAAATAAAAATGATGGCTCCATCTTTAGTCACTTTTATCTAACAAGAAACCCCTGTTGTTAGACCACCCTCACCGGCACGCGCGTAATGATCGCCTCCTCGTCTACACAGACACTATTCAGCAGTAATATAGGTACTCATGTTGTACTTTATTATTTTACTTATAGAGCTCGTTGAAATAACTTGGATCAAGGTTTTATTTTCAGAAGACAAAGTGACTAGATGATCTGAAGAGCTACGTTACTAACGTTACCTTTTATATTTTAGAGATCACCTCAATCAATAGGAAATAAACGTAATTCTTATAGGAACAGAGTAGAGATTTAGAGAGAGAATAATTTGTGTTACAAGAGCATGCTTTTTGCAAATTTAATTATTCTTTTATCAATTTCGTTAGTACCTAGATGTTGTTTATAACCCTCTACAAGTCTGACTCGCACTTTGCTGGTTTTTTTTCGTAGTACAATTCAATTTTTCGCAATTTTTTTTCTTAGTTGATGACTTACATACAGGGCTGTCTCGGTCAACACTGCACTGGGGATAGTAACACGTTACGGTAAACACTTGTCGTCCCGGGTATGCTTTAAACTTGATTACTACGAATCAAAGCCGTGTCGGGTGTTTATGCAACATTTTATATTGGATTACTCCCCCGCCCTCTTTCCGGCAATCAAATCACCCGCCCCGTGTCCAAATTGTACAATTGCACATGTTGCGACAAATAATACAATTTATAATTCGTTGTGTGCGCACCAATTACAGTGCTTTGCAGTTGCTAACCAGGTTACTGCACAAATTGTCGGTTTTGTTTTAGAACGACCATTTGTTTTCATAATTTAATTGTAAAATGTGTGTTCATTCGTGCACTTAATTATTCGAAACTAGTACCTATGCATTATCCGGTGTGCATTAGTAGATTGTAGGTAGACTTGGGGAAGGTTTGAATTTATTTATTTATATAAAACAACAAGGGACTAGTTTTAGGTTCTTTTATGTTCTCGTAATTTTGGATGAGTGTGTGGTTATTTGTCCAGATTGTCATGTATCACGCGTACTACGTCTATGTATACACTACACTGCTGACTCTAAAACCTTTTAATTCTCATAAAATGAGTTACTACATGAATTTTGTAACCCGTATCTTTAGTGACTTATTGTAAGGATGCTCTACAAAAATAACCAATGAAGTCATATGAAGTGTAAGATGTGTTGTGTTGCAGACGGAGCACCGTGCGTGCTGCGCGTGCGGCGAGCCCATCGCGGACCGCTTCCTGCTGGAGGTGGGCGGCGGCGCCTGGCACACCGCCTGCCTGCGCTGCTGCGTCTGCGCGGTGCAGCTCGACAGACATCCCTCCTGCTTCCTGCGCGACCGCCAGGTCTACTGTAAGCAGGACTATGCCAAGTGAGTGCTGCCGCTCATCCTCCCCACCTATCACCATCACCCTCGGAACTCAGCGCTCATGGTTTGCTTAGGCGTTCTTGATATACCGATGAAGTTACGCTATGTTGTAAGTGGTGGCTATGAGTGACTGCTAATGGCATTAACAGTTAGATTCTAGCGCGCAGGACATACGGTAAGCAAACGAACTTGCTATCCCTTACCCTCTTTCCTGATGATTCTGCCTTGCATTGTGTCACTTCCAGTATTCGCACAAAACACCACGAATGTATCCGTTGCTTTAAATGTTAGTAGTTTGTTATTGAAATCAGCATGAACTCATTGCCCTTTCAAAGATATTACTTACATAAATAATAAGTTATCAAACATCACGTAATCTACGCAGAAATATTGATTTCGGTGTGAGTAAAAACAAAATTAATAATACTCGTTTAAAGTACGAACTCGTAATTCTTTTACAATAGCCTGCTCGCGTCCAATTAACCTTACGCATCGGAAATGTACAGAGTCATCATTATTGGAGTCTGGAGACGGCAGTGCGGGGTGCGCGGGGTGCACGGCTCGGGGAGGGGAGGGAGGGTAGAGAATGCGCGAGGAATGCGCCTTGTAGGCGGTCCGCCACAGTGCCACAGCGCCCCGTAGCAGTTAGTTCCCGACCCCTGACCCGCGCTGTGTGGCTGCGCGCGGTGATGCTGCACTATCCACACCACTCGTCAGTCCACCCGCCCGTCCACAAGCCGGCGGCTGCGGCGGCGGCTGCGGCCGCCTTGTTAACTATCGCTGCGCTCGCAATCGATACATGTTTTGATTCGATTCTTACTGACGGAAACAGATTTCAGATTGTATCGTAAATGTTGATGATCATCATCACTCATGTTGACATGCTTTGAAAGGGCAATAATGCATTTTATTCCTCATCATGACCCTTAAACTGGAACGAACGAGAACTAATAGATACTGATATTATTATAAATACATTTAATTCTATTTGATTCTGCAAAAAATTATCTGAAAATAGGAAAACATGATAATAAAAACAAAACCTCACCCGGAAACTCTGAAGGTATTCAATATTCAGGTGTATTATATTCCGATGCTTCTAAAACCATCATTACCATAATACTACCACTGGAGGAAAGGCAACAGGTGCGTGAGAACTCACTCCTATCATCAAAAGAGAAAAAAATAAGGGCGATGTCCCTACGAGTGGTTTTATTGAAAATCTGTCGGGCGAGTGTGGCCCAACAAAGCGGAATGCTAGCACCGGCCGCGTGACTTGCACCTACGATTTCATTTGTCATTTATTTTGATTGTGATAACTGGAGGAACCATATATTTTAATCGGTGACGTGCAGACCTTGGTATGGTATGGTCGGTACCAAGCGGTGACGGGTCAAACCGCAGGGTGGTCCCGGAGCGGCCTCTGCCGAGTCCATGCTTTCACAAAGTTTACATATTATAGTTACTAGGATTATCAGATGTTGTGCAAAAGATCACACATACTAAAAGGTTCTATTTGGTTTTACAAAAGCTACCACCACCAACTTTTTGTATAAAAAATACAAATAAAGTAGAGCCTGAATCAGTTTTAAATAAAACAGTAACTTTTATTGTAACACTTACGAGGTCTACATCCTCAGAGCAATCATCTTCTTCCTCATTGTCTACATCCAATGAGGATCTGAAGGAAGATGATTGCTCTGAGTCTACATCTAACCAAAGTACGTAAAAAACGCATTGCGTCAGAGTCTTTGTGGTGTACACCAACAAGGCCACTCATGTCTTGACTGTCAGTCCGAGTGTAGACCATCTGTAGAGTATCATTGGACCTCGGCTTGACATTAGGTGTCTATCAACCTTTATTATGAAACCTTTTGTTGGTTTTCGGTTTTTCTTTGAACAATCGAAAAATACTGTAGTGTTCTATACATACTGTGGGATCAGTTGTTTTTCCACTGATTACAAGTACGGCACGGACAATCACACCGTAGCTTTCGCAGAGCCATATAGTAGAATGGATTAGTGCCTCGACTTTTCCGAAGTTTGTGGGTTCGAATCCGGTCGTTTTATAAAAATTGTACTTTAGAATTACGAGCTTAAAACGATGACTTCCCTAGCTTTCTAGTGGGGTCTTGCAACCGGTCACGTATGGAATGTTAGCTTCTGAAAAATGTGGGCATATACCAAAACGTATTTTGGCACATCTCTGACCACCCTCGATATCTTCACTTCAAATTATCTGAAAAGAACCAAAGATCTGATGGAATATGTATACCCTTGGAATATAGTCCATTTTTACTTATTTGAAAATAATTCAAATGAATAAAGTGTAACGTACATAACTTTCATAATTTAAGTTGGGTATCGTACTTCTTGGGATAAATATAAGTATGGCAATCTGGAAAATTGTAACCAAAGAGAAGAAAGCCTATTGGTAGATGTGAGACGGCGGCGGCGCAGGCGCAGGCGCCATGCCCCTAAAGGGCGCTCCCGCGGGCTCCTCGTTAAACTGAAATGTCACAGTCTTACAATTTGTTTGTTTGTTGTGCATAACGAGAGGTGCCGTGTCACAGTCCGCAAGGATCAGCTGGTGCACTTTAGCTGAAATTGTCATAGAGCTCCATGTTTTTCGTGAAATGTGAAATGCTACTTCACGCCTGGTCCACGATCCACTACAAGATTTGTGTCTCGAAAGATTGTCAAGTTAATTAACGATATCGTAAATCTGAAAACGCTATCGCTTCACGACGATATCTTCACGGTGCGTTATGATATGAATGGCCTCGTCATAATTGTCGTTTGATTCTTGTAAATATATAAAACTGTTAAACTGGTTGGGTTATCCATCTAATGACGTTCAATTAGTGACTCTGAATATAGACAAATGAATATCAACTTTAGAAAAACTAGCTGATGTGATTATTACCCACGGTTATTATAAAATAATAATGTGAATAAATTATTGGTTGGAACCACGATTTAACTATTCATCTTTTTCTATATTACTTATTAGAAGTTTGTGACGGGCGAAGGGGCCGAGCCGGCCAGCCTGCACTGTGGCTCGTAAATTCCAGCTCGCCGATGGCGCTCAGAAAATTGCTCTCCGAGTTTCAGACGATTAGACTTTGTTTATTTAACGCCCTCCGAATAAACATTTAAGATGATGAAAAGAACGAGACGTTATTGTCGAATATTCTGTGGTAAATGTATTACATCCTTTGTCTGCGGCGGAAGGCAGCGTCTGCGCAAGACGGAAGCTAGTGGGTGGACACAGGTGTAGCTGGACGGAAGTGAGCGATGATTCTTTATCTGTGCTTCCAACCAGCCGGGCGGTGGCAACCGGGTGCTTAGAGCTGTTAAGAGCTTTTAATTGAAACCTCTGTCGCACTATCTATCCCGCGCACATAATGATCTCAGGCTCATATCCGAAAGTCGCAAATCAAGAGGCACGCGAGCCCCTCCCACGCGGCCGCAAATGCGCACACCGTGTATATGTAAATGTACCATGTCCTCCGAGCCTTTAATTAATCTCTAGCGCATAAATAAGCTAGCCTTAGATCGATTCAGAATAATAAACAATAGCTATCGATTTAGTTTTACAATCTACGGTTGGCACTTCTACCAGAGTGCCGTATTGTAGACGTAATTGACAATTGTCTAAATCTTGGTGCCGTGTCGATACTTTAGCGCCAAAGGCATGTTTTGAATTAAAATACCCATAATAGAAAACATTTATTTTGCACACATCATGTCTTGTATACCGAACGCTATCACCGCTTATAAAAGAACAAAATTAGGTAGTTAGGTATTAAAATCTCGACTTCATAAGCTGACACTTTAGTGGGCGTAGAGCTTAAAACAATAGTAATTAAAAATAATGTATGCCCTTAATCAGTCATCGATAATCATAAAACTTTGTTATTGGTCGGGCATTGTGTCGATCGCCCGCGGCCGTCGTTACCGTCCGCTCCGGCGTTGGTGTTGCATCTAAAACAAATAACTTAAATCATGTCGTCGGTATTGAAATGTGGGGGAGGGAGGGGCAGAGGGCGAGCTGTCATCGAGCGAGGATTTATAAGAGCCGCGGGCGCCTCCAGGACTCCCTCACTTGGATACTTTAACCTTACCAATCCATGTTTTTGCAGATTATTAGATAGATTTAAAGAAAGCTCGGCTCTCCTCTGCCTGGTCGGACGTATTTCCCGGGACGTGACATCTTCATTACCGGCAAGTGTTAAAACTTGTTAATGTGTCAGTCGTTAATTATGCGAGAGCAGTTAAGTGATTCGGGCGACAAAATGTTAATAAGCGATGATAAGACGAAGCGAGCGGCCGCGGTCGGCGCCCGCGCCGGCTTCGATGCAAATCGAATGGTTTCAGCCGCGTCGCGCACAGCCGGCTCATTCCACACATTTTGAATTAGAAATAAAAGGAAATATACATCCAAAACTCATTCCTTATACTCGTAATCTAAACTATCACGACACGTAAAGCCATATTTCCTTTTACAACGCCGATATTCTTTAAAAAAATGGTCAAAACATTATATTTACTAGTATTAGAAGAAAATAGATAAAAGTGTGGATGGTGCATCTGTAATGTAGAAGGCCGGTGTAGCAGCTGCCTCCTGGCCGCTGCCGCGCGGCGGTCGGTGGCCACTTCGATAAGCGGCGGCTTCATGAATTAATACCAGTAGAACACGCGAGTTTGCACTTTGAGAACAGCGCGCTATCGCCGCGACACCAAATCAGTAAGGGGACATCCGCCACAAAAAGACGGAACAAAAGACCTACATAAATACTCATTATTCTCTCTCCGCTTCGTTCTACCGTTCCTCACCTCCGCTTGCTCTCACTGGCCGACCGGAGTGAACACTGACAAGGAACCACAGGTCCCCTATCTCCGTGTTGCTGTAACTGACCGGACAGATAGAAGTCGCGAGAGCATAGCTCATGCCGATCCCTAGCTAGTTAAGTACTTACGCATTTATAAAATCAGTGCTTACTTAAGTCAGTTAGTAGGTACTCCTCTATAGGTCAAAACTTTTTAGACTTATTTTATTGTGGATCTAGTTTTATATTTTCGGTCCTTTCTCTACTAACATGGATATGACACGACACGACGGGACGACACGTAGGGATCGATTTAGCACCTGGATCCCTAGCCCGTGTCCGACTGTTGCAAGCGCAGGCGTTGGCCGGTTCGGGCACACCCCTAGCGTCGACATAACTCATTGGGATGCGTATATCGCCGTATAATGTAATTACACCGATGAGCCTTTAATCTCGCGATGAATTACTTCTCAAGGCACTTTAAGAAATACCTGCTGATATGAAGCCCTGCGAAATAACAAAACGATTATGTATCAGAATATGTATCGGCCATTTATTATCTAAATAAGCGTGCAGCCGGTGACTTCATTAAATACCTATATTTACATCTCTCAATGATAGGCATATCATTTTTTATGAAATAGTATCTGAGATACTTAGTAAGTATGTTAGTAACTTTTAAATATAAACTTTTTAAAATGAAACATTCTCATCTATCAAACATACCACTCTGCTATACGAAGAGAAACAAAATATTTAGAACACACGGCCCTTTATAGAAAGACGTATAACGTTTTATTCGAGCTTTTTACTATTTTACAATGTAAAAGGTATGTAAACTACACGTAGAGTACAAAGCTTAGTCATTACCTAGTCATCTATCCTATTACTAAAACTTCCTTCCTTCCACTCGACACCACCAAAACGACACCATCCGTGGTGTCGTATGGAATCACTAGTCCATACGACACCACCCTAGTGATGTCCAGAAACGCGTGTTTTTGACTAACAGCTCCCAGTTCATTAAAATAAATAAATAAATATCAGACAACATCACATACATTGATCCGACCCCAAAGTTATTATTTCAAGTTATCTATAGTTAAACGATAATTAATAAAACAGAGTTTATGAAATATTATTTTTTTATTTCAGTGAAGTAAGTAGTTATGTAGGTATTAAAGAACGGACCGGAAAACTAGTCTTGCAGCGTGTCCACAATTGTTGTTTTGTTACGTGCTTGTAATAGGTAACCTCACTATTAGTCGGTCGTATGGACTAGTGATTCCATACGACACCACCGATGGTGTCGTTTTGGTGGTGTCGAGTGGAAGGAAGGTAAAACTTTAGAACAGCTAATTATTTAAAGTACACGTGCGGCCATGTCCCCGGCAGGTAAGCCAGGCAGCCCCCGCGCCCAGTGCGCTTGCGCAAGATGCGGGACACTGCGGCCGGTAACGCATGATGTCAACATCGTTACATATTGTTGATTGTCACTATGGAGAGGTCCAAGTCTAAAATTAAAAATTGCTCTTATTGCTAGAGAGCAATCAGAGCAATTAGCGAGAAAGCCAATGACCGTGCTTACTTGAGAGGAAGCACGGTCATTGACTTTCTCATCCAGCTGATGCCAGCATCTCATTTAAGTACCTGATGCTCGCTCATATCCCAGGTTACCATGGAACTCTTCGCATCTTCCGTACGGTTTTGAATAATCCCCCCTAAACTCGTAATAGAGAATTTAAAATAATATAATAAGCACCGGTAGCCTGCTACATTCATAAATTGAGCCCCTAAGCCCTTAGCACGAGCATAGTTTAGTATCTACATACCCACATAAACTAGCATACCTTTAATTATTTTAATAATTTATTCATTGGCTCAGCGATCGATGCGCCGGCGCCGGCTCCCGTATTGCATGCTCCTGACTAGGATTAAGTCATGTACGACCTGATAGAACAACATTCAATGCATCGCATACCTTCTCTCGATATGTAGTTCCGGTAGGTACGGGTATGTGTTCCAATATATATTTATCATTAAAATGTGTCTGTTTGTTTGACTTCTTCCTTGTTAGTGTTTTTATTACATTTGCTAATGCGAAATTCCTTTTATTTATATTTTTTTATGTTGCTTTATCAAAAGCTTTGTATACATTTTTATAGCAATTATTTTTGTTTGTGCTATTAGGTAGGACACTAAACCGCCAATTATGCTACGGAAAAGTAATTCAAATTAAACTCTGTTTTAATTTACCAAAACACCGCGCCTAATATGGTAATGAAATGGTCCAATAACATGGTAAACATTTTAGTCTATTGTTTTGCACACACACCTTCAATTTGAATAATTTATTTCAGTGGTAGGTATGTACAAGAATGTTTGCTGTCTGGGTACTGTACAACACGTTCATTACTTATTTCATGAATATGTTTAACAATTTTGCTGCCAAGTCATCCAAAGGATTGGGTGGAGTCATCGTCCGTTCGTGTACAATATTGGTCCTTAACTCGTTAAAAAATTGCAATAAATAGGTTTAAGATGCGTGAAATGGTGTCGGTGGTGCGTGGGTCTGACCTCGGCCTCTGTCCGCAGAAGCTTCGGCGCGAAGTGTTCGAAGTGCTGCCGCGGCATCTCCTCCTCGGACTGGGTGCGCAAGGCGCGCGAGCAGGTGTACCACCTGGCGTGCTTCGCGTGCGACGCGTGCGGCCGCCAGCTCTCCACCGGCGAGCAGTTCGCGCTGCACGAGGACAGAGTGCTCTGCAAGCCGCACTACCTCGAGACCCTCGACGGCGGCAGCATCTCCTCTGATGGTAAATATCTTATCGTCAACCATAGGAGTGATCCAGTGCTGTCTAACAATAAATAAATAAATATATTATTGACGGTGTTACGACTTACAAGTGGCATTCGATCTTTCTGACCGGTGGATCACTCCGAATAATTTGTTAATGCTTGTTTAAATCAGCCAAACCATTGAACGAATTCAGTTGCTCAAAACTTGTACCTACTAAAATGTATACTCTAGACGGGTGCGACTCCGAAGGCTACCACAAGAGCAAGGCGAAGCGGGTGCGGACGACCTTCACGGAGGAGCAGCTGCAGGTGCTGCAGGCGAACTTCCAGCTGGACTCGAACCCGGACGGGCAGGACCTGGAGCGCATCGCGCAGGTCACCGGCCTCAGCAAGCGCGTCACGCAGGTCTGGTTCCAGAACAGCCGCGCGCGACAGAAGAAGCACCAGCACACGGGCAAGGGCAAGCAGAACCAATGTTAGTATACCTCCGCGCGCCGCCTCGGTCGCACCCACCACGGCGGCGCTGCGGCTATCACTCTGCTAAGCGAACTTATAAAATATAAGCAATTATTAGACAAATCCTTTCGATTCAACTTAATCGATCAATGGATTGGCCTCTCTGCTGATACATACCCAGCGAATTGCATTGCGAATCTCTCATAATGACACCCCTCCAGCGAACTGAGCGAGCTCCCAGAGCCTGTCTGTAGCGTAGAGTGACCTGTCCGTCTTGTCTGCAGTGATGACGCGGGACGACGCGGTGGGGTTCGGCCGCCCCATTAACCTGCACCTCACCTACTCCTTCCAGAACAAGCCGCCCTTTGTGCCCATAGGTAAGAAACCATAATGAGAAAACAGTACTTTTAAAATACGCAAAGTGCTAGTAGGGATGTTAATAACTGTCAAAAATCTATTTTATATTTCTTTTGAGGCAGTTCAGCGAGACATGCTCTATAATAAATGCCAGACTCTTCTGCTAGCATTAGCATTGTTTGTCAATTCTGACTGGTAAGTAAAAAATGCGTGAAAGCTATATTTCTTGTGAGAGATGAAGTTTTCAAATACACGTACCTATTTTACAAATACATGGTCAATTAATTTTACTTACCTTACAGATACTGACAATCAACTAAGATTCCGTTTTTAACAAAGAAGATTTGTGTAATTTGTAATTCCACTTTATTTGATAATATTAAAAATCAATATATAATTTTCAGACGGTACATCATTCACGGACTCCTCAATGGACGAGCTCTCTGAAGACTCTTCGATCCACTGCATGCAAAGCGAGGTGTGAATTCGCCTAGCAAGCCTCTCTCTTAGCAAGCCTCTCGCCGAGCAAGCTCCTCACCACTTCGCAACTTGACCTCGCTTCGTCATCAACCCCCAGTGTCCTGCTTCACTTATCCCACGGGACGTTGAATGATGTATAACAACACACACAAAACGAATCGTCAGATCGTTGGTTGCTGCAGTCAAATCCATTAAATAATCTATTGATGCAGTGTATTAAGTGTGCTGTACTATTACTTTTTTGTTATTATTTAAAAGACTACTCATTCTCAAATTGAAATCTGATCTATTGTTACTTAGAACAAACATTGGCAAATGACATTTGGCAAATCTAGCTTCTAGAGTCTGGAATCCAGATTTGAGTTTTAAATGTTGTCTTTATTGATCAAATGCAGTCATTATTACAATTTTCTTGCAATAAGTACATAACTAATCGATGTTTTAAATTATTTTTCGTTCTATTTAACTCAATGTATGTAAATTTTGTAAAATATGATAATTGTTGTAGCTATAACTAAGTAAACAGAGAATTTATCGTGTTACTGCGACTTGAGAAGAACGCTGGAGCGTCGGAGACCGACATCGAACACTTTCTCTATAAGACTCATCGCATCGACTATTTCAAGTGCACCACTTGACTGTACGCCCCTTTGAACTCAATCTTTCTCATTTTGGAATCCTTTTATCTTAAATTATATTTAAATTGTTAATTAGCTTAGTAAAATGTTCAGAATTAGCATTAGCACGTCAATTACCGTATCATCACGCAGGTACTCGTACCTCCTCCCTACCTACGTAGTCCACTGTATATAGACATAGACATGCCATGTACTTAACACTGTAAATGCATAGTTATTCTATTTATGATCGTAGTTAAGAATATTTATAGTATCTCTCGTCATTTAAATCTTGTATTTTTAGTAAACAAGTACTAGGTACTTACTTAAGTTTAATTTGTACAAATTATGAAATATATTAAGATTGTTTTTATTTACATTAAAATTAAAGCTAAAAGTTTGCCTATACAATTTATTTAATAACGATAGTATATATTTAATAATAAATAACTACCTATTGATTACTAGTGTTTTACACGCCGTACCGAGTTAATACTAGATTAGATATAGGTACATTGAGCTAAATGCTACGAGAACGAAGGCTGTTTCCATACATATATATACAGATATACAGATACAGATATACAGATATACAGAAATATACAGATATACAGATCCTCGTCATACTATAAACTGATGTATAGACAAACTGAATCACAATATAGTTGACATTTCGTTTCCTTATAACTACTGATTTGGTTTGTATTACCTGCATTTATTTGTTAAATTTATATATTTATGTTTCAACTAATTATACATTGTAAAAGCTATTTTTTTATAGAGAAATAGTAGTAACATGTTAACATACAGATTTTTATTTTAAATTACTTCAATTAACTAATTAATTACACTAACCAATATTCAAGACTATAATCATTATAGTAGGTATCCATCCAAAAGATTTGAACGCGCTCCACCGATTTCACTCGGAACATTCGTGTAGCGGACACAATAACAAGGTACTTACGAGTACATAACTTATTTTTTAGCAATTTTACTTTCTGTAACAAACAATCAATAAATGGATATACCAAGTAAAAAATGTGACTTAAACTTAGTTTGCTGGTGATTCTATTCTTATAAAGTAAATGTTAAAATAAACATAAACTTTGGAAAAAAATACTTTTTATGCGTATTAGCGGAAATTAATGTCAGGCTTTTTCAATCTTTGGTCAGAACGAAATAAAGTATATTATTTCATTATTAAAATAGAATGTAAAGAATGGATTCCGAACCAATGTCTACGTCAGCTCCATATAAGCAGATCTGAGAGAAATTAAGCCTAGTTGTCTACGAGTAGTCGGATCCTTCTGCCACAATAATAAGCATTATTCCTGTCCGAGTGTACTATAGGTTCTGGTTGTGACTATATCTTGCTCATGGCGTTGAGGAGTAGTTCCATCTCCTGCTGCACGCCGCGCATGAGGTCGGTCATCTGGCGCGGAGAGTCCAGGATGTCGATGCTCTGCGTGTACGGGTTGTAGCGCACCGCGAAGTCTCGGGGTATGGTTTGGGCGAATTTACTGAAATATATAATTTTTGCATATTTAGACGTCGATTTAACAAGCTGTAAAGATGTCGATAAAAAGTTTTCGAAGAAACCAAATTCGATGATACGGCTTTCGCACCGAAGTAGGCTTCTCTGAAATCTACAGCATCTACGAATGTCGTATTTTTATATAGTAGGTATTTATATGGTTATGTAGACTCACATCATTTTTTCTTTAGCATCTTCAAAGCTGTTCGCTACAAAGTACACGGGCTGGTACTCGGTTATGGGATACTTGGTGTCGCCGGTGGTCTCGGGGTCGAAGGGCCTCAGTTCTGGCTTGTCCGTGAGGCAGTACTGCAGCTCACCGAACGAAGATAGCAGACCTGCACCGAAGGCCTTCAACTGCCCCTCTTGTCGGCAGAGACCGAATTCCACAGTGAACCAAAAGCACTGAAATATTGGCATACATTTTTTAATAAACACTTTGTATGAATAGTCAATAGAAACGAATGTAAACTGTGAGTAAGTAAGTGCTCACCGTGGCCAGTTTCTCAATATAATCATCAGGGGCTCCGAGAGAGGCCAGACCGATCTCCTGCGAGAACTGTGCGAAGGCAGGGTCGGCGAAGAGCGGCGCGTGGCCCAGCAGCTCGTGGCACACGTCGGGCTCCGGCGTGTAGAGCGGCCGCGAGTGGTGCCGGATGTACTGCGTGCTGTGGAACACGCGGAATGCCAGCCCCGCCAGGAAGTCGCGCGACGAGAGCAAACCCGCCACCGGCCGCAGCGTGAACCCTGTGCAGTCTGGAACCACAAGCATTCATCGGTCAGAAACCGCCAAAGTCCTTTATATATTATATCAAAAACTATTTGAACACCTGTTTAGTAGTAGTTTAGTTACCTTTTAAGAAGTTGGAGACGTCCTCCAGCTGCGGAATGTTATCCTCCCTGTAGCCGCAGTTTTCTATCAACAATGGGAACACGTGGTTGTGCTCCTTGCAGGCGTGCGTTGGGTACAGCTCCGTCAGCTTCTGGAACACCACCTTCCAGGTGCCGATCTCCTCCTTGGTGTAATTCACATGAGGCAGAGGCTCTCCGTGCTTGTAGTTAAAAGCGATGTCAGCAAAGTACTTCCTGCGGTCGCGGTACACGGAGTCGGTGAACCCTGGGTGGTCGGAGTCCAGCTCTGCCCCGTATGAGAGGATCTGGTTTGCGAAGCGGTCCAGGTCGCGGATACGGCGTGGGAACCAGGGCACGGCAGCTAAAGAGCATATATAAATTTTTAGGACTACCTATTATAACTATGTTTTGTGAAATTACTTTCAACTCGAGTAAAACTCGGCGTTTATGTATTGTATATCGATTTATGTATTTGTATTATATTATTTGAATTGTATTATGTGTGAATGTCCAAGGATATTTATTTATTTATTTTATATTACACACAACATCTCTACACTATATCGTATCGTAAATGCTATCCATGAACTAATTTTTCTTGATATTATCATATTCTTGTACCACTTGAGTTCTTATCAACTTACATCTATTATCCTTGTAATTTCTTGAAATAATGTTCAGGTATCCCACGTTCTTCTTCAGTTCATCAAGAGCACCTCCGAAGTCCCCCGCTCCATGCAGACACTCCACCATGAACTCGTAGCCAGGTCGTCGCGCGGAGGAGCGGGACTCGATGTGCGCGAGATTCACTCCGTGCGAGGAGAAGATGTTCAGATAGCGGCCCAGGCAGCCCGCCTCGTCGGGGTGCTCCGGCGAGAACAGGAGCCATGTCGACTTGCTGGAGTCACGTCCTTCTTTGATGTAGTTGCCACCGTGCATCAATTTCGGCTGGAAGACAAAAATTCAACGTAATGTTTTAAATCCTATTTACAAATTCGAGACTATTGAGAACTTGTGCTACCAACGGTTTTGCAATTTTGTTTTTCATTGCAAGTATCAAGTTTATCGAATATATCATCTATGTATCTTTAGGGCAACGACATCTGCGGCAGCAACGTGTGCGCGATAAGACAGTATCTCTAGCGAAGCGGTGCCTACTGCGCGTCATCACAATCAAACTTGCGGCGGGCGGCCTTATCACGCGCGGGTCATCAGATCATCAGTTATCGGGAGCTGGGCATGAACCCAACCGATCACGCCTTGCGTCATTTACTTTATAAATTGGGCTTATTAGTGCAAAAGCATTATAAATACTTACTTAAAGATAATACAGTGATGTTTTTCTTGCGTAAACGAGTACCTACAGAGGTCCAAATATACCTACTCTATATTAGTAGGTAGTTAAATATGTTACCAACTTAATAATAAGCTTATTTAACTCTGTTTATTTGATTAAACTTTTTTATTATCAAATACAAAATATTTAATGATAGGTAGGTATATAAATTATATTATAATGATTACAAAGAGAAAGCTGAAATGATTTTAATTCTAATAAAAAACGGTCGATGCAAGTTCTCATAAGTTTCCTCTCGATAAGATAGGAACGAACTAAGAACGATAGTTAAGAACTCTTTATCGCTCAAGTTGCTACTAATGATTATCGCTTACTCGATCGATAAAATGTCTACAGGACAAAAGTAGGTGATACAAATATTGAAAATAAAAAGATGAACCGAGATCAGACAACTTTGCAAAAGGTGTAGTGATTTTCTCACTTCCATTGATTACCTACACTTTATATCGTTTACCTGATAATGAACATACACGTATACCTAGTTTATAATGCAAGTGCCTAGTACCTACCGGTCGCCTAGGAACCTATATGGTGAATACGCTTCGCATAATTTCGCAAATTACATTTAATGAACTAACACACAAACTGATAGCTCTATTCCAATAATAATACTTACACACTAGGAAAATAAATAAAATGGGTACAAGTTTTTGCAATTTGCACATTAAAAAGCTTAACGTGCAAAGTGATAAAACTTGTATTTAAAAAAAAATAATAAGTCCTGTCTAATCCAATGATATACATATATACAATACAATTTAACTAAACTTTGCGCAGCAAGGATCCACCGTGTTTAAGTAATTAACTGTCTAGACAATACGGTACTAACCTTGTCAGGGGGTGAGCCTGAAACCGGCGTATGCACAGCCTCCCTCTGGATGTCCATGTCAGTTCTGCGGCGCAAGCTCTGCTCTCGAGACGTCGCGATTCAGTAAGCTGCGCGTGTAAACAAACGGACGAGCCGCGTGCGCACCTTTTATGTAGAGAGCTTGACAACGACGGCGCGTTCAACCGCAACCTACGTCGCAGTGGATGTGGCATTCTTCTAGTCACGTCCACTCCGATTATTCCGTCAATGGTAGAACGATTTTTTTTTTTTAAAGCGTTCCGAGGTGTTCTAACTAGAAAGCTTGGAATTTGAAGATCTCATGAGGATATTCGAGGTTATGAACAAAATTGCAACTCGACAGTGCAGGAAACTGTAAAGATTACCCTGTTCTCAAAAGTGCTCGCATCGCAATGCAAATAACCGCCACAAATGGAGATGCACTAGAAGAGCGACGGCTCAAGAAGAAATCAATGGAAAAGAATCGTGTGTCAGTGGTACAACCGCGACCACTCAGCCAAGACCCCGACTGTGAAGAAGTTCTACCAACAAATAAATATATGTAGTTCATTGAGCCACAGCATCAGCAGAACCAATATTATGATGAGGACTCTGAAACTAATTAATATGCATTTTATTTATGACTAAATAATCAATTGAAATTACACAACAATTAAAATTGTATAAGTACATTTTTTAGTCAAAGCTCTTTAAATGCATCTCCAAACAGGAAGAGCACAGTATCATTAGCACATCTGAGGGTTTGCTACAATAAACGTAGCATGCAATGTGCCCTGAAGTTGCGTGTACCGACGACGCTTCCGAAGCCGCTCTTTCTGAAGGTCGGACCGCTTTTTGCCTAAATCTTATCAACAAAAACTGTATCAAAACAATGTCCTCGAAACCGTATTGGCGGCCTCGGTGACGTAGCTACTCTTAATAATATAAATAAATAATACCTACACCTACCATGCAATAAAAACATCAAATGGACTGCATGGTTGTGTAAACAATAACAATACGGTTGAACAAAAATATTAGTTACTTATTTTTGATTGCAGGCAAGACCTAAACACTGCTAGGGGCGCCGCAAAATCAAACACAAAAAAATAGCCCGAAGAAAAACAGGAGTGAAATTAATGTTCTAGATGGACCATCTGTACATAGTATTATTTTATCTGTGGTACTGCTTACAAGGAAAATCATGACAAATTACTTGATCTAAGAGTAGGTACATAACGAATTGAACCGGTTTGTCCCAGTGTGACAGTAATGTAACTACTGTAGCCTGTAGGTAATCAATCAGCTCGCTGCCAATAAACTGCGCATGTACTTGATTTTATTATGAAAGACCAGCTAACACTTCCTAACATGGCCCACTACCATAAAACCAAACCAGTAGCCCTACCATGAGTTTTCGAGTTGTATAGTTAACTATCCTCGCTAACGAGTCAAGTATTTCAAATGTATGAAATTATTAGTTCATGCAAGTTACCGGGGGCGGCGCTGCGCTGGATTCTCATATATTTTGCGATACTTGACTCGGTATCGAGGATAGTATCAATACTACAGTAAACTCATGGTAGGGCTACAGTACCTACATTACTTGTTCCTTAACTACTGACTTCTAGTCAATTACTTACCTAAGTACCTGCGCATAAATAATTTGTGCTGAGCCTTGATCCGGATTAGATGAATACTAGCGCTTTTTTTTTTAACATCTCTGATAACTTCAGTATATTGTATAGTATAGAAATAGACCACGAGAGTGCCACTGCTGGAGCCAATGAGGAAGGAAGATGATTGCCCGTGTATTACTTTACTCTATGATGATTGCTCTGAGCCTGGAGCAGTCAAAAATGCAAGGAGTACACATGCACTTATTTTGTATATGATAATGACAGACTTTTTTTATACCTTTTTTGCAATATAATCTGTACTATACCTATCTACGTCAAAACAGTCAAATTATCACAACGATTGTGCTGTGACATTGCAAATAAACAACAAATGCAAGAAAATATAAAACGTGATTGAACTTTAATATAATTTGGTGTAAAAGCCGAGGATGGTGCAGCTGAAGCAGGTCTCCATTCGGCTGAAGTCCATCAAGAACATTCAGAAAATCACCAAGACCATGAAGATGGTGTCCGCCAGCAAGTGAAGCACTTATTTACCTTTTATAACTATAATATATAAATTCCATTAGCTTTACCTACCTTGAAGAAATTTGAACGGACTCTGAACAAGATAGAGTGTCCAAAGTAACGAATTTAACTCCAATTATATAAAATAGAAAACATACACCTTTCAAAGTAGACAAAGTATTTAAGATACAAGTAAGCTTTGTGAAATATTTAAGTTTGTGTACTCTCAATGTTATTAGTAACATAGACCTAATTCTTGGCATCAATCGCGCAGATTCACAAAAGCGGAGCGCGAGCTTCAAGCCGCGCGGCCGTTCGGCTACGGACCGCGCAAGTTCTACGAGTCTTCGCAGCTGGTGAAGGGCGCAGTGGACGCGGAGGGCAAGAAGGACGACAAAGCGCCTGCGCCGGCGCCGCCCGAACCGCTGCCGGAGAAACCAGAGGAGAAGGAGGCAGAGAAGAAGCTCAAGAGGATTTATATCGCTATGACTTCAGATAGAGGTGAGGAAGAGAGAAAATTTTCGGGTTATATTAGGTATAGAAAGAAAAGTTGTCACGAAACTTAAATATTGTTGATCCCTAGCGCGACATCTATTTCAAAATGTTATGAAAAAAAATTTGAGACTATCTATCTAGCGCCCGGTAAAATTTAATAAGTGAAATTACAATCCACGTTGTAGCTTTTGCTGATAAAAAAATTGGATGGAATTAGGCGATAATATTATGTCCAATTGACATTAAACGCAAACACAGTTCGTCAGATAAAATCTTTTTTTATCCTGCTAATGAGCACATGGCCGTTCATTCATATAAATTGAAGACACTTTTTATCTTCGCAATATTTTTTCTTACGAGTCAATGTCGTGAAAATTGGAGCAATTCAGCACGATAAGTGCGGCACGGGCACGCTGCGCTCACCGCGCGATACTGCGCCGGCGCAGGCGGTGCGGTGGCGGGCTATCGCGGGTCAGGCCGCCTTACCTCCACCATCATACGACAACGAACGGCGAAGACATAATTTCATGAATTACTTCTCAAATTCAAAAATAATGTATTAAATAGGACCTGAGATTCTATGTGATATCAACCATAATCACATAGAATCTCTTTACAAACAAGGGAATTCTTTCAGCCTGTATGAAAAACCTACCATGCAAAAAAAAACAATGTTTTTTTATGTTCATTGTGTCATGGTGTTATACCTACCCATTAAAATAATAAACTAGTATATTGTGTTAAATTGATATGCCCCTTAGATAAAACAGAATTATCGTATATGTTTACATGACTATGCCAAAGTATATTGTAAATATTATACTGATGTACCTACTCGTGTATTTACTTATTGATTAACTTCAGCTGATTGTATCAATTCACAGAATTTTCGTGTATTTTGTTACAATGTGATATGGCAGTTGAAATAGACACACCTACTATCTTATTCTAATATGTATTTTGGGTAACCTGCACACACAACAATTCTTTATTGCCCACCTACCTAATTATTAAAAATTAAAATGATACCTACACTCGGGATTGTGATTTACTATCCCTCGCTATTCGGCCGAACATAGGTATCTAATTAACATAAAAAAACATTTAAAGGAAAACTCAGTACCTTAGATCATAAGTACCTACCAATTCAAAAGATTATGATGAACTTACCACAGTAGGCATTGCCTTGTTTGTTGTTATTAACAGTGGGTTTTCCGCATGTCGCAATCATTGCGCAGGTACCTACTTAGTGCGCAAATCTAGCTTTTGCGTTTTATTAAACAAAGAGATTAGCGTTAAGTTAAGGCCCAGTCTACATCTGTCATAGGTGGTAGGTATGTATAGAGAATTTAATCAAGAGTCAATTTTGTTCATTCATCAAGAAACTTTGCACTGGAGTCCAGCATCACGATATTACCAGGTAGAGATTATCAGTGTCACAATCAGGCAAGTACAGGAAATAATGACAAGAACAAAGGAACATATAGAAAACCATACCCAGCAGTGAGAGTACGACCGCCGATGATGATGGTACCTAATGAATAGTTAATCTTAAAATGTATTTTGTAGAAGCTTGATTGTTCACGTTCCAATTTTTGAGAGGCTGCGAGGATGACCTAGTGCATGTGACTCGTAAGGTAAGGTATACTCGTATAGAGGTTACTCGCTGGCTATATATTGTATAAGTGGTATTTGTTACAGGTCTGTGCGGCGGCGTACACAGCGGCGTGGCGCGTCGCATCCGCCGCGAGATGGCGGCGCGCGGCGCGGAGGGACCCACGCACAAGCTCGTCTGCATCGGAGACAAGTCGCGCACCATGCTGCGACGAACCTACGCCAGCGGCATGCTTATCAGCGTCAAGGACGTCAGTTGTCTTACCTAATCTGTAGCCTGTTTCATAATTAACGTTCATCATCGACAACGTCATCCACAGCCCGACTTCACCCACTGCTGGGTGCCTAAGTTTGTACCAACATTCAGTCACTGTATGTTCCGCGTGTCATCTGGTGATACTGCCCATCAAATAAATGTACCAGTTTGGTAGACTTAAAAGTTATGATCGTATTTTAAATATTATTAAGACCCGCCATAGTATTATTAGGCTTGAGTGCTGACTTGTGAGGTTGCAGGGGACAATTCCTAGGTGTCTTAAGCATCCCCAGTCTTTTCCTGTATGTAGTAGTGATGTGCTGTGTTGTGTGGTTTCAGATCGGTCGCATCGCGCCGGTGTTCGCGGACGCGTCGCTGATGGCAGCCGCCGTCACAGACGCGGGCTACTCCTACGACGTCGGGGAGATCTACTACAACAAGTACTTCTCAGCCGTCAAGTATGAAATGACCATCATTCCCTTCTTCAACAAATTCCGGATTGAGGTACTGCCACAGCATATTTTTGTAACGAATTAGAACGAATTTAGCCTTACACTATCGTTGGTTATTCCCAGTTAGCAGATTTTTGTTACTGTTTGAAAAACACTCTAACTTGATAACGTAGTAGGTAAATGTATAAAATAAGAGGCCTGCTGGTCTTGGCAACTTTATTTTGTGACTTGATTATAATTATTTAAGTTTATTTTATGTGAAATAGTAAAATGTTGTTTCCCTGCAGACAGCGCCGAACATGAACGCGTTCGACGACGTGGACGCCGACCAGCTGGAGTGCTACGCCGAGTGGACGCTCGCCGCGCTGCTCTACTATGCGCTGAAGGTAGGGGAACAAACTGACATGAGGGTTTTGACAAACTGTGACGTTAAATGTATCATGAACTTTTTTTCAAATTCCACTGTCTTTTCACTGCGGCTCACCGCACGCTACGATCGGCGATGGGTCAAGTAAGATGGATCACAGCATTCACAGCGCAGTTTATGACCTTCAGCGCTGTTTTACATTGTCATGCGTAGTGCATAGCGTGTCCGGTACACTGCAATGGAAAGACGCCGATACTGACTTTCAGTATTCTTTATTCTACCACAGATAAAATAATACATTGTATTATTCTACTAATAATTTTTCTTCCTCTGAAACAACAGTCAGGATTTGTTCTAGTCGACTATTATATTAGTAGAGTACTGTTTGAGGAAGTACAGTCAGTGTAGCGCGGACTAGGCCCTACTGAATAGTTCTATATTGTGTATCACGAGTCACCTAGTTTAATTAAGGCTGTACATTTTTTAAGTGATCCTTGAGTTTCTACAGAAATAAACATATTTTACTTTTTCATTCTTTACAGGAAGGCGCGGCTTCTGAGCAGTCGGCTCGCATGGCGGCCATGGACAACGCGACGAAGAACGCAGCCGAGATGATCCGCAAGCTGACGTTGCTGTTCAACCGCACGCGACAGGCCGTCATCACGAGGGAGCTTATAGAGATCATCTCCGGAGCCGCCGCGCTCAAGTAGCCCGCCTCCCCCACTCACACCTCATTAGAACCACTCCAGGCACCCCCCCCAGCACAGTAGGCTTACTAGGACCGTTAAGAGCGATTCAGTTTAGGTCCTATTATGAACTGCTTTTGACGTAAGCTAAGGCGCTGACGTAAAATTTTGACAGTGAGAACTTAAACTGAATTGTTTAATAATACGTCATGGTAAGCCCCCAGATCTCGTACTTTGGCCACTCGTTACGATAGGTGGTCCACGGATAGACTAAACTCCAAGTCACAATAAACTATAAAATTAGCAGTAGTAACCCAAGCATGAAGCACCAGATGTTGATTGTCATCGTGTGGTTTTCTCGTGTTGTAATAAAGACGATGCAGTGACACTACAGAGTTAATAACATGTGTTGTGCAGTGTGCAGGATGACGAACAGCGCTGGTCCTTCTCGGGTTCCGAATGGCTCCAATCTCTAAGGCCTATGCTCAGATCAGAAAGCCTTCATACATAACATCACATCGTGTCTTTACCTACCATCCGAAGAGTTTGAATTTTGTATCCATTCGTTTTGTATTTGGTATTTACGTCCATTTGTAACTTCGGCGGCGCCTAAATGTTCTTCTATGCTAGAGCAAGTAAAGTAAGTTACGATACTTGGCTGCTGTAAATTAACATAGGTACAGCGGAAAACGATCTCATATAAATTCAAGAACATAAAACTAGAATCGTAAGTTGTTTTATTGGATCATAAATATAACTTTTAGTAAAAATAAATAGTTTTGATAGTGATTTGGTATTTTTTGCATATAAAAAATAAAAATATCCTTGAACATGCCACACAGCGTCATCTAGTCCCAAGCTAAGCAACTTAACGTGCTGCTATCTCTACCTAGAGTATTAATACGTCCAACTCGTCCAAGTAACGTAGTTATAATGTCAGCCGCTTTGTAAGATATGCTCCTGATTTTTCGAATCAGTGTCCTGAAGTCAGTAACATCTACAGTGGCATAATGGTTTAAAATTAAACTGTGATCTAAATTAAAACATAATTTAATTGAAAAATAAATCATTTACACTATAATATCAGTATCCTAAATTATTTACTTATATTGCACGACGTTACATTAGGAACTAGAAATTGTCTAAACAAGGCTCTTAATTTACCAAAAATATTGTTCTAATTGACCTATCTATCATTGTATTTTATTTATGTACTTATATTGTTTCTTTCAATCTTGTCAAATTAAACTAATCACCGTCATATTATGTTTTTGGTAAAAGACTAGTAAATGGTAAAAAAATAAAGGGCTAAGAAGGAAGAACGTGGCAGCTTGTGCAAATCAGATACACATTATCATTATCATCATTATTTTGCAGTTTTGCTATACAGATGTAGTCAAAACTTAAACTAAAATTATTTGACAGCACTACGAGTATAAATATAGCAGCACCTTTCATAACGATCGAAATAAAAAGAGGAATTCAATTAGTTTAAGCAAGGTTATGATTATTTTTTATAAATTATATGTCATCATCATTTTCCTGCCCTTATCCCTATGTGGGGTCGGCACAACACGTGTTCCTCTTCCATTTCCCTCTATCAGACGTCATCTCATCACTCACACCTTTCTTACTCATGTCATCCCTCACACAATCTATCCATCTTTTCTTTGGTCTTCCCCTAGACCTATATCCATCCACATTAATATCTAGTACTCTCCTAGTAACATGACATTCTTCCCTCCTCATAACATGACCATACCAAGCTAATCTACTACTACTCATCTTTTCATTCACTGGAGCCACTTTCACACTTCCTCTTATGTACTCATTCCTTATCTTGTCCATTCGCGTCACTCCACACATCCACCTTAACATTCGCATCTCAGCCGCATGTATTTTTCGTTCATGAGTCCCTTTCATAGCCCAACATTCAGATCCATACATTACGACAGGTTTAACAATTGATTTGTAAATTTTCCCCTTGAGTTTATGGGGCATACGTGAATCGCACGTTGTTCCGGAGACCTGTCGCCATTTCATCCATCCCGCATTTATCCTACTTCTTACATCCCTGTCTATCTCACCATCATTCTGTATGATAGAGCCGAGGTACCGAAAATCGGAGCAGGCTGGTAGGGATACACCGTCTAAGGCAATATGGACAAAATTGGAGGGACCACCGAAGTCGCAGAACAGGTCCTCCGTTTTGGTTCTGCTGATCTTCAATCCGACACTCTCCAATTTGTCCTGCCATTTTCCCAACCTGCTCTGTTATAAATTATATGTACGGGTATTTATCACGTTACCTTTTTATCCGTACATATAATTGATAAAATGTGTTCTGATCACGTAAGGTTAAAAAAGACGGGTTATGTTTAAGTTTTGGCGACATCTGAAACGCCATTATCCATATTATATTCCAGACTAGGTAGATTTGAGCAGAGGGAATCACTGTGTTCTAGCGCAGCCGTGGCTGGTGTGTGGTCAGTGGGCCTCCTCTAGGAACTTGTCATAGGCCGCCTGGTCCATGAGGGGGCGAAGCGCCGCCGCGGGCTCCGCTAGCCGCACGCGGAACAGCCAGCCCTCCCCGTAGCATGATGCGTTGATCAGCGACGGACTCGACTCCACCTCTGTGTTCTTTTCTGTCACCTGCATAACAATGTCGCATCACAAAGGTGGACAAGAGCCGGGGACTATCACATCAGCTTGCTAATTTATATGCCACAGCTTATACAGCCCTCATTCTATCATAACAAAAAAAATGAGATAAAAACGCCTCCTGTAGAACAAAGATACTAGAGTCAAGCTATATCTATGAACCCTACAGCGATGATAGTGAAGTGTAGAAGTATAAACTGACCGTGCCTGAAACTGGCGAGTACAGCTCTCCGGCCGCCTTGACGCTCTCTAGGGCTCCGCACTCAGCGGCCGCCGCGACCGCCGCGCCCGGCTCCGGCAGCTGAGCGAACACCACCTCGCCCAGCGCCTCCTGCGAACAACAACAACTCTTTACATAACATCACCTATTTTCAAGTTTCTTTATGGTAGGCTGTATCTTCATCTAAATATGATTGTCCCTTTTACATTGTCTTGCGAATTGCAATAAAAACTATCTAAGTATATTAGCCCAATATCAAATACTCGTATTGTTTAGTATTTGGACATACCTCTGACTCCCCCATTTGACATCTTCAAAGGATCTAAGGACTACGTAAGGATCTTAAAGAAATTTCTACCGCTCCCTGGGATTTACCTCCCGCTCCTTTTATTATTAGCTCCCCAAATTTCATTAAAATCGGTTCAGTGGTTTAGGCGTGAAAGCGTAACAGACAGACAGTTACACATACATGTCTCACTTATTCCGAAAACTAGAAACGCATATTTTTGAAGCTAGCGGATCCATACTTGAGCATTATCACCAAGGTGTGATTGACCTGCACTAGAAAGTCAATTGATTAATACGAGGTCAAAGTAATGTAAAAACACTCATATAATAAGTAACAATGATTACCAGCTTAGTGATTGATTAGTAATGCCAACGTTCACGTAAACTTATCGCATGACCTGAAGTGCCACGAGCTGGATCGAGGTGCCCGGGACTGGTTCGAACTTCGACAACGATTCTACTTGATAACTTTATCTAGATATCTATAGGTCGCACCTTCTTAAAAGAACACTGACTGTCAAGCTGCACATTAGGAGATTTACCTATCGTGCTTTATTAAATTAATTTTGTATTTCATCAATGGCGTGTTTGGTGTACCATGTTGGGTAGGTAGGTTGTACTTCAATTTAATTTTTTCTCCTTTCTCATGGTCTGGTACCTACTCTGGTTTGATTGACGTTAGGCGGGTGTATTTGAAAAACTAGATTGATTAGATTTAACTACTAAACTAATATTTGTAGACTATTAATGCATTAAATAATAAGACTTATTGGTCTACACTCAGAGCAATCATCTGGTCTACATTATCATACCTGTGCGAAGTGGGATATGCCGACTGTGCCAATGTCGTCGCTCACCGACACCCACTCGTGCTTTTTTGTGTAATATCGATCTGAAAAACATAAGATATAATTTGAATTTATGTTCCTACATTTAAGCTCGTTGTAGCTCTATTGGTTTAACACTGGAATAATGTTGAATTGTCGCTGAAGGGGTAAAAGCGACTTTGATGTTTATTACGTCATAACGACATGCGTTTAAAAAACTTTTGTCCTATACAGTAGATCCCGGGAAGTCCCGGATCTTACAATCGTTTATCCAGAAACATTAGCCACATAGAGTTTTGGGGTCCCAAAAATGTCAGCTCATGATTACCATCATAGAGCTGTGTTGGAGCAATGCGTTTGTAAGTAAACACGCTGATAGCGGCCACATGCGTGTTGCGTCAGATGTCGATCTGATTGCGATAAAGCGGCGTGGTCGTGAACTATCCCCGCCGCTCTAGGGTTTCACGCACATCTAGCTAGATAACCGCTGCCGATGCCCAATACTACCATTTCATTCATAGATCCTTCATCGATCGACGTTGATGTTATTATGTCCCTTGAGTCTGGTATTCTGTTCTGGTAGCTGCATTGCAAAGCATTGTATCATAATCATGTAGTGCCATCTAGTAGGTTTAAAGAGATGAAAACAATACACAATCTAGTTGTAATGAATTTTTTACTTAAACGAATTAAACTTAAGAGAATTCTAACGTTTAGAAGGGGACAGAGTGACTTTCTGCTCCGCAGTAGAATGATACGGTCTTAAATTAATACCTAACGCCAAAAGTATGTACCTTAAATAGATGACTTAAGTAACGTTGAACGTAATTAATTTGTGTAAACGAGTGTTTATTATCGTAAATGACTACGTTTCAAAAGGTGGCCGAACATCACGTAGATTAGATCGTGTTATCTTATTTGCGCTTGACCCCTCGCCGTGTCATAGCTGTGGACTAATTCAATCATTACTGAGGCCAGATAAATATGTTGGTGGATCCTCAGAAATTGCCGCCAAATCTTTAAAGTTGTGTAGGTACTAAACTTTACAACACCAAAAACACTTGTCGCTGACCGTACATAAACGAAATAATGTAAAATCATGAGATGACTGGAAAAAGTGACTTAAGAACATCGATTACGTACAACATTGCAATGAAAAGGCCGGTCATCGTGAATACAATCGCGTGATTTGTCCATGAACCCTAGCTAGGTAGATCAAGTCAAACCTATACTTCATTTCTTGAATCGAGCTAATAGGAACAAAAATAAACGCACGTGATTGGTCGTCGAAAGTAATTGTATTTCTCGTGATTGGCTAGATTGCCAAAACGATTGTCAATTGTCAAATCTAGCCAATCCAATGAATTTTGACGACCAATCACGTGAGATTATTTTTCTACCTATTAGCTCGCTTCAAGATTTGAAGTATAGGTCCTACCTGTAGCTGTGGTAGGTACTTAGGTACTGGTATTACTTACTCTTATACTCTGTGCTGTACATGGCCCTCCTGCAACAGTGCGCGCCGACTCCACTCCTGGTGGCTCTGCACACGGATCTCAGGAAACAGCTGAGAACCATACTGACTGTTCTGAAAGCGGACATCGATGTTTCTTTATTAGGGACTTACAGGCACATATTATGTGACACCAACTCATATTACGATGTCCACGGAGCCTTTAGTCTTTGCTTTGAAAAGTGACAGTTAAATGCGCTAAAGCTTGCTATTATTGTTCACTAGCTTAGAAACTTTGATTCAGTAGCCTTATGGCTTGCAATTATCCGACACATTTTGGTATTCGGATAATATGGATAGTAGTGAACTCTACTATTCGGATATCCGGATAATTCGGATAATTCGGATAGTTATTGAAATAAACTAAGAAAAACAAAAAAATCATTTAAAGTACTTTTTATTGAAAATTTCAACTAAAAACAGGATTTTATCGCGTTATGTACCTTTTTTATATTATTTCCCGACGTTTCGATTGTGTTACATAGCCCTGATCCTGCCGTTTTGCGAGATTTTAAGTTATATCAGAGCTTATGAAACGTGTGATCGCTAAAAAGAACCGGGAAATAGCTAGGCAGATAAAAAAATGATTATTTCATATACTTAACTACTTAAATAAGATAAAAAAAAGACTTACCTTAGAATGCTATTAAAGTAACAGATAAGACGTTGGGTCTATGTCGCGCGTGGCGTGTCAGTGAGTGCCGCGAGCGAGGCGGCCCGTATCGCGCCGCCTGACCCCATGCCACCGCCCTCACACAATAATACCAAGTAGTTTCGGATATTTCTAAATTATCTAATATTATTTGGATGGACATTCTGTTTGATCGTGTCTAATATCGTAGGTAAACAACTCCTATGTATTCTGATAAGGAACATTCTTCAAACTTAATAACTTGCTGGAGTTAACCGATTTTGAAAGTTTCTGAAATACAATACCTTATGTTATGCATTATTGGTTATTATACTTGCCATTATTACCTAATGTTGTGCAATAAAGTTATCTTCTATTCTATTCTATAATTATTCATAACTAGCTGCGCCCGGCGGTTTCACCCGCGTAAGTCCCGTTCCCGCGGTAATATCAGGATAAAAAGTAGCTTATGTGCTAATCCAGGGTATCACATATCTACATACCAAATATCAACCAAATCGGTTCAGCCGATTTTGCGTGAAATAATAACAAACATACATACATTCTCACAAACTTTCACATTTATAATATTATATATATATATATATATATACAGTAGGATAGTAAGGAAGGATAGTAGGAAGTAGGATACACTACCTATTATGCAGCCCCCATATCCCCATATAATATTTCGCGAGTAAAGCCGCGCAGGGTGACTATGAGTCGCCAGTAGTATTGTCTTATAGATAAGCTATCGTCGGTCGGTTCGCTGGGGGTCGCGGTGTTTACTTCTCCCCCCCCCCGGCCCCCCCTCGGCCGAGCTCAGTCCGCTCATCCACTGACCTACAGCTGTAACGATTACTCATAGGTTAGCTTCATGATCAAACAAGCTTATGCAACTGCGTAGCGTACATTACAAGATGTAAGTAACTCCAGGTCATGTACTATGTTGGTACAATCCAAGTTTAGGCCAAATCCGGTCAGTTCTTGCGAGAAAGAGTAATAAACATCCATACATCCATACAAACTCTCGCGTTAATATTAGTGGGATTCGAATAATACATACAGTAATTGACACCTACCTACTTAAACATTCAAAATAAAAAATACTTCATTAAAATCTGACTTATTTATTAGACAAACAAACATGCATTTACAACGTCAAATATAAAAATTGAAATAAAGTATAACGGCCTAGGTTCGTGCCTGGTACCCTGTCTCTAGAGGATCACAAGTGACACTCGGGACCGCTCTCCTCTCTGTATCACTATACCACAGATAAAATAATACTATGGACAGATGGTCCATCTAGAACATTAATTTCACTCCTGTTTTTCTTTTGATTGCAGGCAAGACCTAAACACTGCTAGGGGCGCCGCAAAATCAAACACAAAAAATAGCCCGAAGAAAAACAGGAGTGAAATTAATGTTCTAGATGGACCATCTGTACATAGTATTATTTTATCTGTGCTAATACTGACAAAAATGTGATACAATCAAAATTATAAAATTAATTGTACATTTGGCAAGAACTTGCATATACTTGCGTTTGCGTCGCAACTTCAGAATAACGATCGCAATATGGCGTACGTAATCGCGACAACGCTACTACTGACTATTTACGAGAATAACTATACTTCATTTCTTGAATCGAGCTAATAGGAACAAAAATAAACGCACGTGATTGGTCGTCGAAAATAATTGTATTTCTCGTTATTGGCTAGATTGTCAAATCAATTGTCAATTGTCAAATCTAGCCAACCCAATGAATTTCGACGACCAATCACGTGCGATTATTTTTCTTCCTATTAGCTCGATTCAAGAAATGAATTATAGTTAGGTACTGGCTTAACTTAATACAAAGTATCAAAATAACATTAAGAAATATCGCTAAGAAACATAAACAGTGTTTTTTAGTGAAATTGAAAAATCAACAGCAAATATTGTTTTGAACACCCTGATATAATTGTAAACTCAACATTTGCCGTCGAAGTTCTATCATGTAAAAAACACCAAATATAATACATCAAAGCCATTCTATATTATGTATGATCTAAGCTTTTATTTAAAAATTCTAATTTTAACAATGTTTTAAGAAAGCGTTACTATCATTATAAAAAGTTAGAGGCAGCATCAGCAATAGATATGAAGTCTGGTCTCAGCCTCTATATTCTAGAAAACAAGCTTGATTTTATGTACTTAAGTTAACGTACAGTCGCGTAATGAAAAGGTTGACCAGTGTAAGATCTGTTACTACTTGCTATGCTTCATTTATTGAAGCGAGCTAATAGGAAGGAAAATAAAGGAGGTTGACAAAAAAGTTTGTATTACGAAGTAGTACTATTAGATGTCTACTGGGTAAGACGTCAATGATTGAGAAGGATTATAGGTGTACTAGCTGCGCCCCGCGGTTTCACCCGCGTAAGCCCCGTTCCCGCGGGAATATCGAGATAAAAAGTAGCATATGTGTTGATCCAGGGTATAGCCTATCTACATACCAAACCGGTCTAGCCGTTTTAGTGTGAAAGAATAACAAATATACATACATTCTCACAAACTTTCACATTTATTATAAGTAGGAAAGGATAGGAAGGAAGGATAATTAGTAAGGGTATAGTAAGGGTGTGGGTGTTGTTGTATTATAGATAGCAGGGCGTGGCCTGCGCCGTGCTGAATATAGCGGAGAGCGCGGCCCAGGTTGCGCCCGCGCCGCCCACCGCGCCCACGAACAACACCTCGTAGCACAGCAGCTTCATCACACCAGTCGCCTCCCTGCAATCACAACACACATTCACACATCACACGAACATATTATCTGTGTTATGATTAAAATATATATATATATCCTTGGACATTCCACACAGCGTCATCTAGTCCCAAGCTAAGCAACGCATTTTTTTTTGTAAATACATACATATTATAGATAGAAAACACCCAGACACGGAACAAATATCTGCAGAACATACAAACATTTGTCCCGTAGCGGGGATCGAACCCGCGACTCCGCGTCTCAGCGGGCGTTCACCCAACTGCGCCACAGAGGTCGTCAAAGAAGCTATGCAATAGCTTAAAAATATATAAAGTAGATGAGATATGTGTACTGACACTGGGGTCTGTCCGTCTCTGGGCGTCTGGTTGGCGAGGCTGAGGTAGCAGAGCGGTGGCAGCACGAGCGTCAGCAGCGCCACGCTGGACCCGCCCACCAGAGACAGGATCGTGTAGAAGCGAGGCACGCTCTCGCCGATGAACAGCACGCCCGCCATCACGGACAGACGGACGGCCATGCGGTAGCCGGTCGAATCTGTACAGAACCTTGGATTTGGGTAGCCATTCGAACTTTATGACCATGTTGAACTATTTCTGACTTCTAATAAATAATAACTAGCGACCCGCCCCGGCTTCGCACAAGTCCAATAATTATACAAATAAACCTAGCCCTTGAATCACTCAATCTATTAAAAAAACAGTTTTATACTATGTAGTGATAATATAAATGCTTTTACATCATTAGCTAGAACATTAATACGCAGGCTTGACCTAGTGCGGGGTTAAATTGTAAGTCATTGTAGTATTTCTGTGTACTATTTATCCTACTTCCTATCCTACTTCCTACTTCCTACTTCCTACTAATATTATAAATGTGAAAGTTTGTGAGAATGTATGTATGTTTGTTATTCTTTAACGCCAAAAGGGGTGGACCGATTTGGTTGAAATTTGGTATGTAGATAGGTGATACCCTGGATTAACACAAAGGCTACTTTTTATCCCGATATTCCCGCGGGAACGGGACTTACGCGGGTGAAACCGCGAGGCGCAGCTAGTACCTAATAAATAAATAAATTCAATTAATAAAACCTAAATAAATGTGTTATTTACCGCGCGGCACGTTATACAGCTCCTCCATCTCCTGACAGACGGGGTTGATGATGATGATGAACGCTAGCACGAGATGCAGCGCCATGAGCGCGTGTCCGACCAGCGTGAGGGGCGTGGGGGCCAGCGACGCGGCGATGTTGGGGGCCGCTGCGTCGCCGTACACGGAGTAGCCCCCGGCAGCGATAGGCAGGTACAGCGCCAAGATCGCTGGAACACACAACTATATTATACTCCGTTTGCAGAGTTCAACTCATCATCATCATCCACAGCCCGACTTTACCCACTGCTGGGCATAGGCCTCCCTTAGTTTGTGCCATCCACTAGGATCCTGCGCCAGTCGCATCCATTGTCGCCCCGCGACGTGAACTATGTCGTCGACCCACCTCGCCACCGGACGCCCGACACTTCTATGACCCATCCTCGGCCACCATTCGGTAATGGCCAAAGTCCACCTGTCATCACCTCTCCTTGCAACGTGTCCTGCCTCTGATTGGCTCGAAATGTACAGGAGTGGAGTGGACATCCAGTAAGAAAGAAAGAAAGAAAAGTTCATCAAATTCGGTAGGACCTCAAGGATCGCATCTACATAGTCTTATCATCATCATCATCATCATCATCTCCCTGCCTTATCCCACTAAGTGGGGTCGGCACATCACGACATAGTCTTATAAACTAGATAATTATGAGTACCATAGTACAACTCTAAGATCTGGTACGAAGGTCAGATGCAGATCGAAATTAAACATTTGTACGGCGTAAGTAAGATATAAGAGGAGATAGTTCGCTTACCTAGTTTTTAGTTTCTTCTAAAAATAAAAATAAAATTAAAACAATGTAACCTGTAAAATATAACCATACACCTTGCTTTTGTTAGTGTTTTGTTTTCTTTGTAGATTAATATACTGTAATATTTTATAAGTGGTCTGTTTTTGTTGCGCGTCTCGTATGGCATCACTGAAAACCAGCGCTCAGTAGCTCCTTGAGCTACTGCAGCAAATGCTGAGTGGTGACCAATTTGCGTCACTCAACGTCGATAAAATGTAAAATTACCTACCTTATATTTAAGAGAATGTATGTTTAATCAGTGAAGTAAATAAATATTTTTCTTTCTTTCTTTCTTTCTTTCTTTCTTTCTTTCTTTACCAATGAAGCTGTAGTGTAGACTCTTGCTGAACTGCGTCTTGTCGGCCATGTCGTTCTGGATGGTGGGGAATGAGGCGGCGCCGCCGAACGCGAACAATATTATACCCAGCGCTAGGAAGAAGTCCTGCAACACAACACAAATTTTTTTATAACATGCGTCATCACATGGAGTCAACTAGCTTTTAAGACTGTACGTTTTTGAGCGATCCTTGAGGTCCTACGAAATAAACATATTTTTCTTTCTTTCTTTCATATGAAAATGTTGTATGCAAGTGTTACCTGGAAGCCGTGGATGCCCCAGCGGAAGACGAAAGGTCGGATGTCGTTCATCATCTCTATGAAGTAGAAGACGCAGCCAAGCACCGCTGATCCGAAGGCGACTACTCCGGTCCATCTGAAACAAACCCTCGTTGTGAGCTAATAAATGGACAGGTTATCATATGTATCAAGCTTTTCTTTTTGACGACCTCTGTGGCGCAGTTGGGCGAACGCCCGGCTGAGACGCAGAGGTTGCGGGTTCGATCCCCGCTACGGGACAAATGTTTGTATGTTCTGCAGATATTTGTTCCGTGTCTGGGTGTTTTCTATCAATAATATGTATGTATTTACAAAAAAAAAATGTATCTATGTATTATATCAGTCATCTGGTTACCATAACACAAGCATTAAGTTGCTTAGCTTGGGACTAGATGATGCTGTGTGGAATGTCCAAGGATATTTATTTATTTATTAAGAGAACAGGTTACCAGAACATGTAACAAGCTCCTTTTTTGATATAACAAGCAGTTTCTACAAGTAGACTTAACTTGAAAGAAAGAAATTTCCTGAACTCTCGAGGTCATTTCTGTTGATAACTCGCAATCTCATCATCAGATCCTCGTTATTTTAAATTCGGTTCACTATTGAGATTGGCTGTGGATGGCTGACTAAGCTGAGGCAAGCCTATTCCATCTCTGAATGTCCCAGGCACTACAGTGTCCCGTTAAGTGTAGACAGAGATTGTCTCCTGACGATGTATAAATGATCTAGTAAAGATGTAAAGGACAGGGGGTCTACTCTGCACAGCGAAAAACGAAATATTAGCATCAAATTGCAGGTCAGCTTATGTTGGTGGATACTAAATTCGAAAGGTTATAACCAACATAAGCTGACCTGCGATGATGTCACGATGCATGGTTTTCGATTTGTGGAGTAGAGGCTGAGTGTAGCACTGGTGCCTCATCTAGAACATTAATTTCACTCCGTTTTTCTTCGGGCTATTTTTTGGTGTTTGATTTTTGCGGCGTCACGTAACAGCTTTTAGGCTTCCGACTGCATGATACTTAGCACTACTTAGCAACAAAAATCCAGCAAATAAATTGTCCTAAGAAAAATGAACAATGTTCGAGATGAGGTCTGTCTTATGTAGTAATCTGTGGTGTATGTTACTTGAAGTCCTTGGGCGATCCTATGAACATGAGGGGCGTCATGGCGCCGACGACGACGAGGTACCAGCTGCAGATGGTGAGCGTCGGCAGCAGCGACAGCAGCACCAGCCCGAGGATCTGAGCCGCCAGCAGTAGGTACACCACCGCGGCGCCGAACTGAGTCAATACGATACCCATCGACACCACCACGCTGGAATATAACCCTTATATTATTACCTTTTTATACAAAAGATGCTGCAAAAAGCTGTGTGGAAATTCCAAGGATATTTATTTATTTATTTATTTTTATACAAAAGATTTAGGAAAACTATATTTTAAGCTATTGCATAGCTTCTATCGCGGGCCTTGAGCGTTGAGACGTATTTCAGAAATTCCGTAACGAAAAAACCTAACGCTTGTCACTTTAGTTCAGCAACTCGCCTCTAGGTGGCATGCAATAGCTTTACCGCGGCAGTCCCCGAGTGCCACACGTCGTTTTTTTTATTAACCTATGCTGTCCCACTAATAAACTTATCTATCTATCTATCTATCCCACTGCTGGGTAAAGGTCTCCCCCAATTTCTTCCAATCATCTCTGTCCTTTGAGACTTCGTACCAACCTCTCTCAATTTTACGATTTATGATAGGATTTAACTCCGAATTTTGCTCGTGGTTTCGAATCCTGACTAATAAATAATAGTTGCAAAACGAGAAACAAACGAAACTAAACCAACCCTGTTCAATGTAGATATCTTCTCAGATTGAGTATTTTTTGATCTGGTTCCCTAATGGAATACTTAAGTACAGTTTATAAAGAAAAAATGTGTTTATTTCAGTAGGACCTCAAGGATCACTTACAAATGTAGTCTTATAAGCTAGGTGATTCTGTTGCCTGTTCCAACGCAACTCTTTACACCACCTTTATATCACCGCATTACCTTATACTCTGTACATACATACATACATACATAGAATCACGCCTCTTTATTTATTTATTTATTTAAAGACTTTATTGCACACTAAATTAAAACTAGATGTACAAATGGCGAGCATAATGCCGAAGGCATTTTCTGCCTGCTCTTTCCCATGGGGGTAGGCAGAGACCACGGATCTCCATTTGCTACGATCCTGACATACCTCTTTCGCCTCACTCACTCTCATTACATTCTCATTTCATTATACTCTGTAACGTAATATTATTGTGATGCCCACCTCCAGGTGCGTCCGAGGGTCTGATCGGCGATGATGGCGTAGGGGTTCCGTTTCCTGGTGCGCATGGCGGGGTCTCGGTCCTCAATGATGGACCAGCAGTCTCCGAGCCGCTTGCCGCTGAACGCCGCCGCAGCACACATCACCACCATCAGCGGCACGCCGACCCAGCCTGCAGAGAAAGAAAGAAAGAAAAATATGTTTATTTCGTTGGACCTCAAGGATCACTCAAAATCGTACAGTCTTATAAGCTAGGTGACTCTATTGCCTGTTCCAAAACTCCCTATACACCTTCTCAACGTAACCACACTCTAGCTCAACTTATTTCTTTGGTACTAAGGTCTTATATACTTGAAAGATTTATGGGACGAAGCTCATGTAGTCTGTCGCAAATGCAATTTCATTTGTAGAACACGTTTAAACTTTCGCGACTTCCACAATTCTCTAATAAAAGTAAGTGGTGCTTATCTGTGTTAAAATTTGACATTTATCCATGCAAATCTGTCAAAAAATAACGTCCTTAATGGTTACGGCCTTACATATTCAAATATCGTTTGAGTATTCGGGCATAATAAGTCTCTCGCAAATGCAATCAATGTCCAATTCAAAATCAAAATTCAAAATTTTTTTTTTTTATTATTTTACATTTCAAAATTCAATCATTCGCATTATACATACATTTTGAGGTAGAGATTAGCATTCATGAATAACATATTTCGCCCAAGGACCAAAATGGAGTAGCATTTGATTTAAAGAAAACTAGATTTATTGATTTATCTAACTAGACACAGACAATGGTATACATTTACAAAACAATTACTTTTGAACATACTCGTAACATCTAATGTTCTAGACGTTCCTAAAAAGTTAGTGAGAAGTAGATTATGTTTAAGTTATTTTCCTAAAAAAGTTAAAGTTACTCTTGCGTCTGTCTTATAAAAAGTAGCAGACACCAATTTATTACAAATGGTAATGGATTGTCTATTTAAAATTTGAAATATTCGATCCATGGTGAGAAAACATTGGTTAACCTTAGCTTAGAATTTCACATCCAGTCTTTGTTTTGATTTTTTTAAATAGAATCTCTGATTGCTTCTAAATTTTTGATAATTATTGCACTCTTGGTATAAAAATCTGTGAGTTTACGGTAAAATTCCATTCAATAGCTACATCGCCAAGTTCATAAAACTACTCCGGTGCCAACCAACGAAACGTAGAAAACCACAAACTTAAAATAGAGCGACAGTTTTGGTTCCGTATAATCACCTCTACCTTATCTATATTCGAGATGTTTCGAAATCAAAGTAAAATGTTTCAAGTTACCAAACTTGTTTTAGGCGCGTAGGTACCTCTGCCCACCGGCTGCCCCTCGCTGTCTATTATAATGTGGGGCCATCATAACCAACGCTTAATCGCCCGTTATAAATAATCAATTAAAAGTTGTCTGCAATTCTGATTATTTGGGCAAAACATTTACCATACCAATTTATCAGTTCATCAAGTTAAGAGAATGAGCTTTTGATAAATTAAATAACCGATGTGTGTAGGTTTGCGCATTACTTTGATCAACTGCACCAAATTGGATGATTATTTTTGTTTTGTGTTTAATCAGGACTATTCAGGACATGGTTTGTCTAAAATAATTACAAAACGAAATCACGAAAATAAAACTTTTTCAGTTAGTTTTCAATATAATACAGATTTTTACAAATAGAAGTATAAGCTTTAAATTACTACACGATGTTTTATTTACAGGAACTCTAGATATAATTTTGAAATTTTTTTTAAAAAAAAAATGAAATATTATCACGACTGTATCCCAAGAGCGGTAGACATTTTTCAGATCTTTATTTATTTCTTTGGATCCTTAAAAGATGTCTAATGGGGTAGTCAGAGGTATACATGTCATATTTGGTACAAACCCAAAACTATAATTTGGAGTACGCGGAAAATTACTAGAAACAGTCTCATAATAAAATCCTGAAGTCAATCTGGGATTTTTGTATTCTTTGTTAACTGGTCGTTTGTTTGGCTCAATAATCGGTGAACCTGAGTGTTCTTCGGCTGGTAACTGGTCAAGGCTGAACTTCTATGTTATTACACCTTGTAGCATCAGATTTTTTTAGATATTGCACAACATTTGTTTAGTTCGACTATTATATTCGAGTACTATAGAAATAGACATTTCTTACATGAAGATCGGTAAGAAATGTCTACCGCTCCTGGGATACAGTCGTGATCATATATTATTTTATACTTATATACTTGTAAGTAAGTACTTAAGTACTTAGCATTAAATTGGTAAAAATAATTAGATTATAACATGAAATCATCATTTGATGGGTTTCTTTGCCGGATTACTTTGGATTTGTTAGTCCAATAAGTAAAGTGAGTGACCGAGTGAACGTAGGGTGATACAATTAGACTAGTGTAGAGCTGTCTGTTGCACAGTGGTCAAGACTCGTTTCCTAATTTTAGTAACTAATAGAGAAACTTAACAGCATTCGCATGGTAACGAAACTGGTTTATAGGTTTATAATTAAATACTTTTTTATCAACCTTTTTTTTAATTTTAGATTACCTTTTCACAGCCTAACGACCATCACCTTTTTCGCTAATCTACCCACACTATTATGAAGAGGCAAAGTTGTTTTTTTTTGTTTTATAAATAAACTCAAAAACTACTGTGCCGATTTCGAATATTATTTCACTATTAGAAAGCTACATTCAGTCTGTGTAATCTATATATATTTATTGCTAGTCTAGCATAACTCAGAAACACTATTCGTGGCCTAAACCTGAGACCGCGTCGCGTGTATGAGACAAGGTGGAATTCAAAATAATCGGTGCATACTTAATAAGTATCTGATCACGGAAGCGAAATAAGCAAAAACTAATAGGCATTTGAATATATATTTTTTTTTCAATGATGCATTATTATTTAGTTATATGTATTATGCATTCCTGTATATGAGAAATTTTATCTACTCGATATCTCATATCTGCTAGTAAGCAAAATAGTATATTATAGAACTACATAATAACAGGTATGTTAAAAGCTAACCCGGCGAACTTCGTACATCTACCGAGTCCAATTGCGTAATTTGAAGCAAGCATTTTAGGGTCCACTGAAAATACACTCAAAATCCAAACGGGGCCATTTAGGATGATTCACAATTTTTTATATAAAGATGCAGGTCAACTCTTTCTCTTAGTTCTGAGATAGTCTTACTCTTGCGCTATAGCAAAACACATCGATACTGGGCGAATGTATCCTTCTATTTATAGAACACTCGTAAACAATTATCCAAGATACTAAAAGAACTCTAAAATTGTAACCCTAAAAAACCTTATTTTTATTTGTACCTAGTGTTAAACAATACTTTAGTATTTCATCTATTTTTTTGCATTTAAAACAATCGTTGGTCCAGTGGGTGATGTTAAGAATATCAGAGCTTTGCTTAGAACAAGGCAATTCGAGCAACAATGTCTGGTATTTTTGATTTAGATTTAATCATAACAAAAATATTAACGTGTCTATTTTAGATTTCAGGTTTTAGTAAAGGTCATATAGCAATCCGGTAGTTTTGTGATGTAGGTAACTTAAAATATAATATGATAATAAACAGAGACATTATAAAAGAAATACCTAACGTAAGTAGTAAATTATATCTTATCTTTTTAGATAATCTTGATTTTTAAATAGTAAAGTGGAGTTTGAGAACCAGTTTATTGAGTTACAGTCGCACTAGTCATCCGGCAGCACGTAGATATTCTTTCCCAAACCTACTACCAGACACGTTTAATGCCCACACGTTTAATACACCATGTGCCTGCCAGCTCAAGCTTAAAAAAGCCAGCATTGATATCTTAATTAAAAATATCGATTTTTTTTCTGATCATCTCTTACTTTCAGTACACAATATACCAAATAATTAAAAGTAATTTTTACGTGAGTAATGTCCCGTTGTGTTAATATAATGTCAATATACCAAACTTGGCATTAAGTTACATTCCATTTTTCATTTCCACATTTACCCTGACACGTAGAACTTATAACCTCTTTTTGTGTGGGGGTTAATAAATCCGTCTCACATAGGTTCACAATACAGTTAGTGTATGTGTGTCAAGGACTGTCTCCCTAGAAGCGGATGCAGGTACTTAACGGGTTGTCTATGCGAGTAGCAACGCGCTGATCTACTGCATTCAAATATCATTTTCTGTCTAGGGTGCATATTGAATGACTAGTCAGCGCTTGGGATTCACTAGTCCATAGTTTTATCAGACCTAAGCATTATTATCTAGTTACACAATACAAGGCATTGTGTTGAGCACATTATGGTATGTGTATGCACATCTTATCAAGATAACACGAGATTGTTCAAAATGTAAGCTATAGTTTTTAGTTTTATTTATTCTTTACAATGAAACTATCTGATACTTAGAAAAAACAAGTCACATTCTTATACTTTCGCAAAAATCGCTGTTAAAAGTCAGTCTAACCAAACCAAGCGTTTTCGCTTCAACTAAATTCCTAGTCGTGTCATTTGCATAACGACTTTAAAGGGAGTCGTTACGTAATTAACACGACAGTCAAGTCTGTGAAGTCCGTGTCTTCCCTACATCATCATCAGGCGGTAATGGTCGCTTAGTAAAGTAGTATGATCTAATGTCCCATCACTAATCAGGGTTCACTAATGTTCATGCATGCATAAATGTTTTAGTACAAATTAGCACTAGGCTGCACCAGTTAGCGCAACCGGAACCTTATCCTTGAGGTTCTGGTATCAGTTTCACAGCTGTGAGTAATGGTTCACTTGTCTACAATCTGAAATGTAACTGCACAGCCAATTGGGACGTATTTTCATAAAGATCGGTTATTATTGTGGCAGGAGGAAGGTACCTGTCTTGACGAGCGCCCTCGGCAGCGCCAACACGCCGCTGCCGGCCATCTCCCCGGCCACCAGCAGCGCCGCCTGCTTCATGCTCAAGCCACCGGAGCCGCCATCCTTGTCGAGGCTACCGTCTCCACCGTCGCCTCCATTCTGTACGATGTTACAGTACAATGTTATTGCGCACGAGGACTTGCTCACGTGTCGTGGTCGTTAATATGACTTTATTGAATAAATATACTTTGACTTTTGACTTTTGCGGACCAACGAAAAATAGCACAATAAAATCTGTTCTATGAAAACTGATAAAAGTGTTTTCAACGGGAGTCGAACCAGCATTGATCAAACCAAAGCTCTTGAAGTCGGAGTGCTTTAACCAACTGAGCCAGGGAACCATGTGTATATTTAGATCAACTATTTATAAAAAATGAAAAATGAAATGAAATGAAATATGATCACGACTGTATCCCAGGGAGCGGTAGACATTTCTTAGAGATCTTTATGTAATTCTTTAGATCCTTTGAATATGTCTAATGGGATAGTCAGAGGTATGTCCAAATATTATATTCGGTACATGCCCACTTTTTGCAGAAGTTAACTTTCCATACGTGACAGGTTGCAAGCCCATCGACGCTGCTAGAAAGCTAACTGGTTTCCTCACGATGTTTTCTCACAACTATTTATAGGGGTTTTTTTCCAATCAGCATTCCGTTATTAATAGGATCAGAATTCTGACAGATTTTTTTGGAATACCTACGAGTATATATTTTTTAGAATCTGCATTAATACATAATGCATATTATCATAACGAGAATATTATGTTGAAGGCCATCGTCTGGCTAGTATCATACGATAATACATTTTACCACATTATGAAAGAATAGCTATTGGTCGGACACTGCTTATATTATAAAACTGATCTTATTGCTCATTCGATACATTAGTGTTTTTCAATTGTTTCGTATATGTATCTGAGATTTCTGCCCCATGACAACAGATTGCCATGAAATATGTATAAAGAATATTTTTTGTTTCAAAGGATGTGTTCCAAAAAAAAAGGGTAAGGATTTGAGGAGGTTCTTAGTTTATAACAGAAATGTAGATACTTTGAGAGTGTAGATCAGAGCTAGGAACAGAAATTGGTGGCTTGATCGGTTTTTCCAGAAGATAATTGCTCTGAGGGTTTTTCTGACATTTTTTATTGGCATCTTGTCCGAAAATGCGGTTGGCTAGTTTGATTTTAATCGGCCAAGATAAATGAACGGACTCAAGACTGAGAATATTCTATTTGAACTTGTAACCATGGTGTTATAGAAAAAGTTTTGTTTTTATATTGGTACTACTAGTAGCACGTTCCGGCTTCGCACGGGTGTACTAAGTAATGACACATCAATGACAAACACTTTTTACCTCTTTATAATACATCCTCTGTATTAGTAGATATAGATATAGATTTATAATTTTTTGTGATTTTATAGCCAGATTACTTATCTAATAATTTGTCATCTGGCATTACTAAAGACAAAAAATACTTGACTAACATAATTTTTTTACAAAATTGAATTCGACTTTAATTTTACGTAAAAATATTTGCATACGGTAAAACAGAAGTTAAAAAGTATTTTTTTGACTTTTTAACTAATTTAAAAAAAGCAGAAGCTTTTTATTTTAAAGTCGGTTCAAAGTCAGTTTTTAATAGACATTGGCATTTATTTAAATTAATTTAACTTTATTATTTTAAAACAGAAACTTCATATTGTATCATTGTTACGCAATAACGCTTTTGGAAAATCTGTAATTTGATTAATTTTTTTTTTAAATTACCTTGTCTTTGATTAATTTTAAAAAGCATTAGGACTTAGGGGCATAATACAATAAAATGCGGTTAAAACATGTAAAATTACAAGAGTATCGTTATAAATGTGTACTCACATTCTGCTCGGCGATAAGAGGGGTGTTTTCAGTCGCCGGCTTAGAGCTGCTCGACTTGGCTTCCAAACCTTTCTTCGACATCCTTCTTCTGAAATAAACACTATTTACTTTAAACTAATCTGGCTTCAACTGCAACTCCTACACAAAACAGGTTTCAGTTGTGGCAACAATAATACAAAATAATATCAACTAGTCAACTACACTACACGCGCCTAACGTGATACCTACTTCTAGGCGATACACTCGGGTCGTTACAGCTATTAAAGGCAACAATCGATCTTTGCTTTTATTGATGTTTCCTGTCGGTGAATTTGTCAAGTATGGCTTCTACTTACGTTTGGTAGAATAGACACGAGCGTGCACGGCTGGCTTCGAGTGGAAACTAGCGCAAGAGGGCCGCGGTCGCGGTCGCGATCTCCGTTACCGGTCGCTCGCAACAACTGGTAGATATGCACAGAATGTGTAGCACTAACATTGCTGGCTTGTTCCGATGAAGACGCGTGATGTAGCTATGTACATCAAAAGTTTACCTCTAAATTCAACTTTATTAAATAAACATAATGGTGATCTGGATTAAATATTAAAGAGTAATATGGAAAATACTGTGAACTTATAAACTTAATAAAAGTAGGACTGATTAGTTATAATTATTTTATAAGTTACTAGTAGCACGTCCCGGCTTCGCACGGGGGTACTAATAGAGCTACCGGGATAAAAAATAGCCTATAACCTCCCGGACAGTCCATTCTACACACCCGTGAAAGAATTTTTGAAATCGGTCCAGTAGTTTCGGAGATTACCTCCGTCAAACAAACAAAGAAACAAACAAATTTTACCTCTTTATAATATTAGTATAGATAGTATAGATATAAAAATAAAAAATACATAGTTATGTTATCCCCTCACCCCTCTGCCTTAGATAAGTCAGGAATATTGTTTGTGCTGCATCATCAAAGCCGTTCTTGTTAAATTAGATTGTGACTAAATTCGCTGATGCAGCCCTCTCTGTATCGCCCGGCTGCATCCGCTCATGCTTTTATTTTTCACAAGCCGCACGTCCCGGCTTCGCACGGGTGTACTAATGAACCTACCGGGATAAAATATAGCCTATATCCAGACAGTCCATTCTACACACCCGTGAAAGAATTTATTGATGCAGGAAGGAACTAGAACCCACGACGTTTGGGTCGAAAGTCGAGGTAGTTATTCCTCTTAGCCAAGACGGCTATCATAAGAAGGATATTAAATTCTATTCATGACTTCAACAACAAGACTATTCGGATAAACGGAATCAGCAAGAAATGTTCGTGTGAAAAACCCCTATTTTGAAAGACATTCTAAAATCAGGGGTATTTTAGAATGTTCACGTGTAGTATCCAGGAGAGAACCAGAAACACCTTCGTTATTATTCTACCACAATACATGATCTCAACAATGTCCAAAGGCACTACAGTGTCCCGATAAAGTATAAGTTAAGGTAATGATTGCCTACTGACGCTATAAAAAAAATGGCCTGAGTTAACATGATAATTATGATACTGTGTGTGAAAAATATACGGTATATAAGTTCTGCCATAGTCTTATATAATCTGTGGTTCTGCTCTGCAAATCAGTTTTTAAGTTTCAGTTTACAAGTATCATAATAACTGAGCAAATCCGCGGTTCTATATTGAGATACAGCGAGAATTCTGCTACGAAACGCGATTCAAATTGTCTTTGCCTAACAATACAATGCAACTACATTATATACTTGCTTTAATAACATGGCTAGGGGCACGACGAGCAACAACTCTGTGAATCAATGAACGTTTAACGGGGAAAGGGCTCGTCTCGTACACAAAACTGCGAAACGGTGCGATGCGAATTGGTGCGACGCTATTTCTCGTGACAAAAGATAGGCTATATCGCAGAGTTTTGCGATGCGGCCATCGCATCGCAGTTTTGTGAACGAGCCCAAACTCATTGTGTTGGTTGGACTCGCACTAGGATATAAAAAATGCTTACCGCTTTGCTGCCACTGAATGTCATCCCTTTGTTCGGGCGATCCCTCACAAAATGGCACCTACTCTGAGTATATATTCTTATATATTCAGTACATTCCTGTGACACTACTGAATATCTACAGCTAAAATAACATGAAATCTTTAATACGTTTAATAAATATTCATGTTCATAATCTAATACATTCCACTTAATTCAACACATCCATAGGGATAAACATTACGTCCGTTATTAATTTAACTAGGTAACTACAACACATCCATTTGAATAAATATTATGTTTAAAACTTAAACATTATCTAACATAATAATATACAGAATGAACATAGGTATACTACATCCGCCAGGTTTCTTCGTAAAGTAACTTATTACAATACCATCAATAAACATTATGATCATAACTAATTAGGTACTTTGATAAAACTACTGAATATTATTTGGGTTACTATCGGAACACCTAGAAAGCAAAATGAACACACAGCTGAATTGACCAAGTCGTGAAAATGACCTTTTAGCAAAACGTCTGGAATTTTAAATAGTCCTTTATAATGAAATGTCTGGTACAGTCAGTCTAGTAAAACATAATTACAACTAAATAAGCACTTATAAATTTAAATGAAACAAATTTATGTACCTATACCTATACCTATGTACTTCATTTATTGAAACGAGCTAATAGGAAGACAAATAAACACACGTGATTGGTGGTCGAAAATAATTATATTTCTCGTGATTGGCTAGATTGTCCAATTAATTGTCAATTGTCAAATCTAGCCAATCCAATTATTTTGGACGACCAATCAAGTGTGTTTATTTCTCTTTCTATTCAATCTATTCAATAAATGAAGTATAGGTATCGCCTTTAAACTTAAAGATTCCGCATATTTAACAATTTCGATAAACCTGTAGTAGTAGTAGTAGGCTAGCCTTGGTACTTTATGTTCTTTACGTGTCATTTTAAAATTTATCTCCAAAAAAATACGCTTTATATGGGTCACATTTTTGAGGAATTGTACCTAATGGTGACACCTTTTCTCGGTTAAGTTTTGTTATTTCGCGTTTATATTATTTATCCAAAATTATAATAACGACTTATAAAGAACATTATTTTTTGAAGTGGCCAGGTATTCGGTACCTCATCAAGAGTTATTTACTTAAATACTTACTTCAGAACTAAAAGAAGGTAAGAGAAAAAGATTAACACAAAACTGCAAATATGACTGTACTTGCATCAAGCAAACCAGACGTTTTGCTACCAAGTCATTTTACTTGTATGACTATATCGAAACAATGACATTTTACGATTAGGGCGTTCTTAAACATACAACATTTTGCTAAGTGGGTTTTCCGATAGTAACCCTATTATTTTTGCATGTACGTACATATAAAGCTTAACGAGTGAGTATATTTGTCTCTTTTATAACTTAATGTAATTTGAGCAAATTAAAACATTTACCTATTTAGCTGTTAGTTTAAATAATTATGTTGTAAACATTCATTTCACGTGTCTAATTTTTTTAACATTGAGAAAGATCATAAAGTGGACTTATAACTCCTATAAATTATGTTTGAAACTTAAACATTATTTATATAACATTTTTTTTTTTACATTAATCCTCACATTTTTAATTGAAATAAGAAACAAATTAAAAAAACAGACAAACAAAAAATACCTACACTATTTAAAAACTAATTTAATAAAAATGAACACTGTATTCTATCTTATATCTTATATAGCCATTCAAAACTTATTACAATACCATCAATAAACATTATGATCATAACTAATTAGGTACTTTGATAAAACTACTGAATATTATTTTTGCATGTACGTACATATAAAGCTTAACGAGTGAGTATATTTGTATCTTTTATAACTTAAATGTAATTTGAGCAAATTAAAACATTTACCTATTTAGCTGTTAGTTTGAATAATTATGCTGTAAACATTCATTTCACGTGTCTAATTTTTTTAACATTGAGAAAGATCATAAAGTGGACTTATAACTCCTATAAGAAATGTCATCCTTTACAAAAGGTCCGTTAACACGAGTACGCACAGCGCGGTGGTGGGCCGCCGCGCCGCCGCCGCTACGTCTCGCCTCGCCCCGCTCCGCCCCGCCCCGCCCCGCCCCGCCCCGCTGCCCCGCCTAGGCTCCGGGGCTTGCTGTCTTTTAGTAATGTTCTTTAGAAATGTTAGCCTCGCACTTCATGCCAGTATGCCCACCACATTAACCTAAATAGCTCTCCTATCTCAGAGTATGAACGACAAAAGTCATATAATTTAGAATTTTTTTGACGAAAACATCGTTTCACAACTCCAGAAAACCCTGTAAGGTTTCGAGACCTTTGAGCCCTCGTTCTCGTATAATGTAAAAATAAAGCTCGCTTTGTTCGCGGAAATGTTTGACACTTCATCGTGAAGGTTGTTGTGCACGAGCGAACGAAGTTGGAGGTAGACGCAGCGGTCTCTCAGATGAGATGGCTGCGGCTCCTCAGCACCATCGTGGTCGTCGGCACCTCGGCCGGGCGGGCCTTCTTGGATTGACTCTTTGACGGTTTGCCATATTGGGCTGAGGTGGTGGAGCGTTTCCCTTTGGCTTTTTGAGAAGAGGCTTGTTGAGCGGGCGACATAGCCGGAGCAGCAAGGGCGGTCGCAGCGTCGGCGTCGGCGCGAGCGATAGCGGCAGCGCCGGCGATAGCGGCGGTGGCGCCGATAGTGGCGGTGGCGGCGGTAGCGGCGGTGGCGGCGGAAGCGGCGATGGCGGCGGTAGCGGCGGTGGCAGCCGAGGCGGCAATGGAGTAGGCGGATATGGCGGAGGTGGCGGCGGTGGCGGCAGTCTGTCCCTTGACAGCGGCGGCAGCAGCTTTACATTCAGCAATAATAGTAGCCAACGTTTTCGAATCATTGGAATCTTCTGAAGAAACGGTAGACTCTGAGGTCGACTGACCTTGATGCAGCACTTTTCGTACTGTCTTCGCTTTTAGCGGAGAGGCGGTTTTCGAAGCAGCCGCTTGCTTAGCAGAGCTCTTACGCTTCATGAGCTTCGGTTTGGCCGGAACGAGCGCGGCGGCGGCGGTGGAGCCGCTCGCCACCGGTTTCTTGTTTGCGCCTGAGACAAACTTTTTTGATTTCTTAGATTTGACTTGAGCAGTTCCAGGAGTAGCAACTTTACGTTTTTTAGGAGAAACTGGTGGCTTACGGGCGGTAGACGCAGTGGAGTCGACAGTGTCCACAGTGGCGACAGTATCAATAGTGGCGACAGTGGCAACAGTGGCGACAGTATCAATAGTGGCGACAGTGGCAACAGTGGCGACAGTATCAATAGTGGCGACAGTGGCAACAGTGTCAACAGTAGCGATAGCGTCGGTGTCGGCGCCATGTTCATCGAGAACAACATTCACAGCAGTTGGCTCATTTGCCTCAGAAACAGTAACCAGTTGCTTTGGCGTTTCTACTTCAACTTGAGCCACACAATCAGAAACATTATCACCAGCCTGAGTGCTGGCAATGGGAGCAGGTTCCACTTCCTCAGATGAAAGAGCCTCCACTGCGGGAGTGGTGGGGCGCTCGGATGTATGATCACTTTCTTCAATCGGGGCGATCTCTTCAGCTGCTACATCTTCACCAGCAGAAGAAACCTTTTCCTTCTCCTCCACAGTCTCAAGTTTAATATCTTCAACTGACGTGCCCGGCTCAGCTGCTTCTGTCTCAGTGGTCTGGATATCAGTAGTACTATCTGGTTCGATTGCCGATTCGAAGGGTTCCGACACGAAAAGACGCCCCATTGCCTCAGAAAGTGTGGTAATCTCCTGTTCTCCTGTCGGGGAATCATCGTTTTTATTCTCTGAACTGAGTATCAGCCCCTCTTCCTCAGACAGTGTGTTTGACATAGAGTTAGAGTCAGTTTCACTAGTAAGAGAAGCAACCAAACCGATCGACCGCATTTCCTCAGCCTGTACATCTTCAGTTCCTGTATTGGAAGTCGCTTTACGCTCTTCGTCATCCTTGGCTTCGGCCTGAGCGACGGCCGGCGGTTCGTTAGCCTCGTTGTTATCATCTGGGCAGAGGCAAGCATCCGGGGCAGCTTGCGATTCCACCAGAGCGGCCGCATTTTCAATGGTCTGTCGAGAATAAAGTTTTCTTCACTGCAAATCAAAAAGTAACTGGCAAACTAGTAAATATTGTGTAAGTAACTGTTTGAAACATGGGCAAAAGAAAAGCTAGACCAGCACTTCTCGCGTAAAAACATATAAACAGAGCACAAGGGCAGCGGATCAGTATCTAGGTATGAAGCAGTTCATACTTGAGAGTCGTCAGTGTGGAAGCTTGCGAAGGAGATGGCCGCGCTGCGCAGCGCTGCGGAGATGGTATCCGGCTTGTTCGCCTTGTCGGGCTCCGAGCTGTCCTCGAAGGTGTTTTGCGACGCAGCGGGAGACGATGGCACCTCGCCCTCATCATCTAACAACACCATTAAAACTATTTATTTATTTATTGGGAAACCAACAGCGTTACACGTGCGATGTACGCACATTACACTAACCCGCTTGAAGCGCTTGTGGCTTACACGTTATTGATAGATCGCTGACGTAACGTGACGATTGGTCATTATTTGAACAAGTACTATTTATTCTATACGAGCGACTATTTGATAAGGCCTCGTGTATTGGACGGCAGTACGATGTTCGCCGAGTCAGCTTGTTAAACGCTGTTAAATATACATAACTTTCTACATTAGTCTCTCTTCAATCATTATCATAATCACCATCAGGTGTTATCATCCCACAGCTGGGCACAGGATTCTCTACGTTTTATACATTCTGCCTTCTAGTCAATCATCAAAATTTGTCTTTAACATGACAGAAACTAAAGTAGTTTGGCATAGATTTCAATGAGGTTGTATTTCATGGGCATAGCATGGCATAACGACGACTTCTGTGGAGCAGTTGGGTGAACGCCCGGCTGAGACGCGGAGGTCGCGGGTTCGATCCCGCTACGGGACAAATGTATGTATGTTCTGCAGATATTTGTTCAGTGTCTGGGTGTTTTCTATCTATAATATGTATGTATTTACAAAAAAAATGTATCTATGTATTATATCAGTTATCTGGTTACCATAACACAAGCATTAAGTTGCTTAGCTTGGTACTAGATGACGCTGAGTGGAATGTTCAAGGATATTTATTTATTTTATTTATAACGTTTGCCGGGACAGCTAGTAAAGCATAAATATAACATTTCGTTGTGAAATTGTTAATAAATATTTGTCTAAGAACCGCATAACTTGCGTTCTTTTAAACGCATATTGAACCTCATTAAGGGTTTAAAAGAGCGCGTTATAAAAGTAATCAAACGGACCATTACATCCGTACACATTGAAACTCATACTCAATATCTACACACATCAATCGCTAACTGATGAAACTTAGGCTAGTTTTTATATTTACAGATTGACACCCAGGGGACAGTTAAACTCTATTCGCTCTTAAGATTTGAATCTAGTCTCTGTTTGTTTGACTGGCTTCTCACTGAAGCTTCTCACTGAAGCACTATTTAGATTGTTAAGGGATTGCTTTAAAAAAAAAGCTAGGCCCAGACCACCAGGTTATTGCCTGATTCTTTCCCTGGTGTAGGGAATTGTTTTGGAACAGGCAATAGAGTCAACTAGCTTTTAAGACTGTACGTTTTTGAGCGATCCTTGAGGTCCTACGAAATAAACATATTTTTCTTTCTTTCTTTCTCCAAAATTGCACTCATTTTGAAAGATTTGAAAAGTTTAGGTCACAAAAGAACGTCACAGAAAACAAGCATAATTTACTGAAGGGATGGGCTAGGCAATATTATAATTCGTAAAAGCCACAGAATAACAAAAATTCGCTCCTTAACAATCTCTATAGTCTAGATTTAGTGAGAAGCCAGTCAAACAAAGTAAGGCATGTCAGAGAAATTAAAAGTACATACATACATACATACATATAATCACGCCTCTTTCCCATGGGGGTAGGCAGAGACCACGGATCTCTACTTGCTACGATCCTGACATACCTCTTTCGCCTCACTCACTCTCATTACAATTAAAAGTAATTGTAAAATTATCAAGATATTAACACCTCAACAGAATATTGAGGAAGAAAAGCTTATGTAGTCGCAGAGCGCAAGGATTAACAAATGCAAAGGCAGCATAGGAATACAAAAGGTATGTAATCTGCATAATGGCAAAAACTCCCAACTTCCATCAGAGAATGCGGCTTGACCTCACATATTGATCAATGAAGTCAAGCCGCTTTACGATATAGTACAAATAGGAATTCGCTTTCATATAGGGCGTAAAGCATGATGCCACGTAAAAAAAACGATCAGGGTAACGAGAGGGGGTATGTTTGCGCAGTCACGAACGAACCAATAGCAAGCGCTAAATCAATGTGAAGTGTCCCGCGTTACCCCTCCACCAATCGGACCGATCCCTTAATTCCTACTGCGGAGATTTTACCCTCAGCCTTCTTTTAACGTGGCGAGAGATAGTAGGCAGATTGCCTAGGATATTACCTGGGTTCGCACCGAGCAGTTGACGCAGCATGTCGTCGTCGCGTGAAGTCGACGGCAGAGGGCGCGCCTGCTGCAGCATCGAACCCCCGCTCTCTCTCTCCACGTCCACACCCTCCACGTCATCGAAGAACGTCGGCTGTTAATGTTACAACACCGGTTAATAACTACATGGTTTATAAACACGTAATTGACTTCAGAGGTGGTCCCATAAAAAAGCGGAGGTTCTTATTAGGATCCTTGGAGGTAAGGACAGGAATACAATTTTTTGTTGTGAAAGAGTTATGAAAACAGAAATTTTATTTGAGAGTGCAGGAAAATTTTATTATTAAGCGCCCTACTCACACACCTGCCGCAGGGGCAATCTAGGGTGTAGGAGTGGGGATGACCCTTAATTGCATCCTTAATTGTGATGTGTGTAGGCATGCAGGGGCAATTTGGAGGATTGGCCCTGCGGAAGGGCGGCAGGAGCGCGAGACCATCCTTGATCCCTAAATCGTCCCTGCCGTCGCTGCGTGTGTAGCGCGATTGGGGCAATTTCTCAGTCAGTTGTAATACACAATGTATATAATATACAATGTATTTTTTTTTTCTATAAATGGTGCCACCATTGCAAGAAGCTCTTCAAAAGAGTCAAAATCCATCCGTAAAAAGTTATTGAAGTCATCTACTTCCAGTTCTTTTATAATATTCATGTGGCATAACTCACTTCTTTTCAGTAGCCATTTCTTCACCCAGTATCTCCTTTTACTTTTTTTTTGAGGTAGCACCACAGAAAGCGCCAAGGCTACTCCAATCTTTTGATTGGTCGATAATACAGGTGCCATTCTCAACACGTGTGCTCAGCTCAGCTTACTCGGAAACACTGCACGGCAGGCAAGTGTGTAGAGATACTCCCGATATCGCCACAACCGCCATGCACCCTAGATTGCCCCTGCGGCAGGTGTGTGAGTAGGGCGCTTTACTCTTTTGTTTCTTAATAAAAATAATTTTGCCACTTGTTAGCGATATTTAAAGGAGCTTAAAATGTCCAGGAAAATTAATTTATTATAGATATTTGAGAGTATAAAAATGTGAACTAAACAACCTACCTCAATAGCAAGTGCTGGCAGATTGGTGATATAGCAAGTGTGCGGTTCACCTTCACCACCTGAAAAATAGTAAACATAATTATTTAAATTTGAAAATTTTATTGATCCTATTTCTTCATAATATTGCTAGCGAAAGAACAAGAGTTGAATCACTTAGCTCACACTGTGCAAAATGATTTTCATGATTAGTGTAAATGTAACTTTGTTAAAATTACCCATACCTTTAACTACCCCCTTAGACATCTTCAATAGATCTAAAGAATTACATAAAGCTCTGAAAGAAATGTCTACCGCTTCCGTGACATACAGTCGTGATCATATTTCATATGTTCCGATACGAGTACAGAGTATTAAAAGTCAAAAAGTCAAAAGTCAAAATATATTTATTCAGTAAAATCTGATTACAGACCACTTTGAAACGACACGTTCTTAAAACTAGGGGATTCAATCGCCAGTTCCAACGCGACTCCCTACACCAGGGAAAGAAGCAGGCAGGAACCTGGTGGTTCGTTGGTATTATTGGTATTACCTGATGGATAGAGTTGCACAGCATGTGCCCTGGGTCGCGAGGGTCCCGGCTGGTCGTTCGGTGACGATTCCGCCGGCAGGTCCGGGAGCGGCAGGTCGGCCTCCGACGCCGGCGGGGCGGGCGCAGCCTCCGCGATCACCTCCTCAACTGGCGCCTCTAAACCAGACCCCGAGCAGAAAGCACCACCTTGGCCCAGCTCAAAAAGCTCCGACTGAAAGGAAATGTATACTGTAAGTTAGGATTCTTATTTAAGTTTAAAATGAGGAACCGATGACATTAAAGAATTATTAAATTAGGTACAAACCTGAAGAGTAGCGCCATTTTCGGAATACTCAACAGAAGGAGGGTTTGATTGCATTTGAACACCTGAAAAAACAAAAAAATGATAGTAAGACAAAATAAATAAATATAAATAAAATGACAATAAAATGATTGATTTATTTCTAACCTTCTAGGTTGAATTCTCGCTCGAGCTCGTGGTATAGGGCGGCGGGGTCGAGCGGGGAGGCGGGGGGCGAGGGGGGCGCGGGGAGGGGCGCGGGGGGGGCGCCGGGTGGCACCCCGCCGGCTGGCACCTCGCCGCCGCGGCCCGAGGGGCTCGCCTGCACGATCGCGGCCAACGCCTGCTCCAGCGCGAACTCACCCTGAGGAACGACAACCTGTCATCCCGCCGTCTCCCTCACAGCTCGCGGTACCCAAAAATATTTATACATCGCCCGACGTATACATTCATGTTTTATACTTATAAAAATATAGTAAAGTGAAGTGTATAGATAGTTTTGGGAACGTACCTACTGTTGGCTAGGCTAGGCGGCAGGCTGACTCTAATGAAACCTAGTATTGAGAGCTCCAAGCAGGCGGTGAGTAGCTGGAAGAAGCGCGGACTCGCACTCAACATGCGGATATAATGACGTACATCAAGTGCCGAGACTGTGCATCTCGCCATCTCAACTTACATACGAAACAACTCATGGTTATTATTAGTAAGTACATGGGTTTGCAAGCTTCTTTCTATACAAATTAATATGATCGGTGGATAAGAGGTGTTAAAAAAGCTTGTAATACTTTTACCCTAGTAATTTTAAAAACGCATTTATTAACTTGTAATTGCAAAATAAGTACTAAATAACTAGCAGGTCTCAACGAGAATTAGTATATTGTAAATTAGTTAAAATAAATGAATTGATACTCAACATCAGCTTCAAGGGAGGGTCTCCACAGTTCTGGGCTGTAAAAGAACACTTATGAATGTAAAAACCAAAATAAAAAATAATTTAAACAAAAAGTTTAACATAAAAAAACTCAAGATTTTGAAAATAACATGTGTGTAGGAATACATCGATAAGTGCATACCTCATCTATGTAATCGTAAGTGTGAGCGGAGCGGGCAGGGGTGGTGGTCGAGTCGGCGGCGGAGTAGTGGTGCATGAGCGCCGCCTCGGTGCGGTACGAGAAGGCGGGCCGCGCCCCGAACGAGCCCAGCGGCACCAACGGCTCCTCCCTCTCATCCACGTACTCGTAAGCAGATGTACTAACAGCTGGCTGCACCGGACCCTCCTCTGTCGGTACTATATCCAACAGAGCCTGCGGCAGCTCAGCTAGGACCACGCCGATCGGTTCAGTGCTCACGGTGACGCTGTCGGCAGATGCTGTTTGTGGTTGTATGGTCATTTGAATTACTGCGGTTGATGGGCCCGCCACCTCCTCCTGTAATGCGATCATTATTATATTAACCAAGTTTCTAAATAATGGCTGGCTAATGATGACTAACATTGCATTGGTAAACCAGTAAATATTTTAATAAAAGCCATTCACAGTAATAATAATAAATAAATATATATTCAATTATAAAAACAACTTAATTGTGGCATACACTAAGAAAAATTTAGCTAACTGCTTGAAAACGTAACACGGGTGATGGTAAGTACCTTCTCTGCTTTGGCTGTCTCAGCCCCGCTGCCATTCATGGCGCCCTTCTCCCCCGTCTGCTGGTCGTCTTGAGTTGCTTGTAAAGACATCTTCCACCACGCCGAAGCACCAGCTGCAAACAATAACGTCCTATGTGTGATTTTTTAATTTTGTTGTTGTGTGTCTGGGAAGATCTTCCTCGAAGTACCAATGTTACCCATAATTAATACAAACATAAAAATGATTTACTTCTGTTTGAATTATTTACCGTCATTGTCATTGATTGTCATGTCACATAACAATGTTCATTACGTCAAGCAACCAAGTTTAAGATATGAATTGTCATGTTCATGATCTCGTATGTTATCTTGATCAAGAACTATGAACTTAGATGTTGCAAAAATCTCATAATAATAATATAAAATATCAAGTGGCTGCCAATCCGTCTCCGTCGCAATTCCCATATTCTCTCTCTTCTTTTCAACATCCTTCGTAATCCCACTACCCCTGGTTATTTGAGGGAACGTTTTGAGTATCTGCATGATGGCCATGCTCGTGCTCTTCGTTCCTCAGAGAACCTCCTTCTAAAAACTCCTCTACATAGAACTAGCTTCTATGCAGACTCCTTTACTGTCCAAGCTGTACATCAATGGAATAATAATATGCTCTGCCATTATCAATTAAACAGTCTTCTTCCCTAGCTATATTTAAATTTAAAGTAAAAACACATTTTCTTTCCCTTTGAGTGTCACATGGATTCGTTTTATTATTTAATTATTGTATTTCGAAATTTTTGAAACAAAAAAGTCATAGAAGGTTGACACTGATTTTCACTTTAGAAGATTACAAAAAAAAAATTGTAGGTAATTTGCTTATTTCTCTCTGTAAAATAAAAAAAATTGGGACCAAATCTGCCGCCCTAGGCTCCAGCCTACTCAGCCTATTAGTAAATCTGCCCCTGCCTATTCAATTAAAATTACAGCAAATACAGCAATACAATACCTAATTTTAATATGCTAATCTTCATCAGCCATTGTGCTGCTGAAGCATATGAGGGGTTGCCATATTTTCCTCTCCATTGTTAATGTCTATCTATGTCTTTAATGGTATTTTTGGAAAATATTTTTTTTTCTATTTCTATTCCTATTTTTATTCTAATTGTAAAACAATATCACGCTGCTGGTGTTATCCTATCTATCTATACTTACTACTATAGATAATAGATAGATACTAATATTATAAAGAGTTAAAATTTGTTTGTTTGTTTGACGGAGGTGATCTCCGAAACTACCTACTGAACCGATTTCAAAAATTCTTTCGCGGGTGTGTAGAATAGACTGTCCGAGTGGTTATAGGCTATATTTTATCACGGTAGCTTTATTAGTACCTACCTACACCCGTGCGAAGCCGGGACGTCACATAAAATGAACCTATATCTTTACCAAAAACAGAAAGATTAGGTAGATTAGGTGTTGTCTTCATTATACATAGGTAGGTGACAAAAACAAAGAAATGCTTGTAATTAACTACTAATTACAGACAAATTACGTAATAATAGATACCTACCAAAAAGAAAATCAAATACTAATCTACCTACGTAGGTAACCTACGTAGGTAGGTAAGTAAAAATTCCTATAATCACAATATTACATTAATAGATACCCTACAATGCGTTTTCAAAAAATTGCTAGTGCGCCTTGTAAATTCACGTTAGGTACGAAAACGCACTCAGCGATGAGCGAACTTGTTCCCCCCCCCGCCCCGCCACGCCGCCCGCGCGGGCCAAACACGAAATTAATTTTGTTGCGCGTTATTTTGATTTTGCGATATCTCCAAAAGTATTTATTTGATTTGCATGATGTAAAAGGATAAAATAATCTACATGAAATGTTCTTGCCAACGAACCTATTTAAAATGATAAGGATTAATACTGTATGTTTGTAAATAGCTTTCCAAGTTAGCGCTAAAAAATTGATCATTTGTTTAAGTATTAAAATGCATGTAGTATGTTATCCTTAAGAGATAGACATATGCTATCGCTGACTTTTTTGTAGACCTATATAAGATACACAATTCCACCATACATTATTTTGTTGTATCTTTAAGGGTTTAGGCAGCGTTTTCGTTTTAAGCTCCCAGACAACTTTTTTTTCCTACATTTTTTACCGGGATTGCTTACCGGGATTGTTTACCGGGATAAAAAGTAGCCTATGTGTTAATCCAGGGTATCACCTACCTACATACCAAATTTCAACCAAATCGGTCCAGCCGTTTTTGCGTGAAAGAATAACAAACATACATACAGACATACATACATTCTCACAAACTTTCACATTTATAATATTAGTGGGATAGTGGGATGGGATAGTGGGATAGTGGGATAGTGGGATAGTGGGATGGGATTTTAACATACATATTTGTGTATGTTTAAGCAAGTTTATTGCAATATGTTATGTCTATTTAGTTTATTATTAGGTATTAAATAGAGTTTTTTGAACTATCTTTTTTTATTTTTGTTTCTATGCACCCGACCAATCATCCTTTCAGCGTAACTCTTTTTCATCCAATGGTTGCCTGGAAGAGATCGCTGTTAGCGATAAGGCCGCCCATTGTCATCAAATCATTTCATTTTTATTTGGAACAAATTACAACATGTACAAAAAACAACAAAGAACGTTGGCTACCACAAAAGTTTGAAACTGCGTTGTGGAGTCAGCGCTCGCCTCCAAACAAGTGAGGATGAGTCCATGTTCAACTTTGTTATAGTTTCTGTTTGTTTTTTTATTTTAACCCTAGAGTAGTCGCGCCTTCTCGTGAAACGCGAGTAATCGCGTAGGGAGCATTTTGCCGCCGCAATTTTTTTTGTTAATACGGAGTCATATGCATTTGTTGTTATGTTTTAATAATAAAATAGACCATTAACTATAAAAATAGAAAACTTTTTTCAAAAACTTATAATAAGAAATTAGAAAAAAATGCTTTGGGAAATCTTAGGTAATAATTTTTGGTGTTTTAGAACTTCTTCATAATTATTACTGTAAAAATTATCAAACCAACAACATTATTCGTTTTCGTCATTTACGGCATGTATTTCACCAAATAAATCTTGGCACATGTACATGCGATGTTCGTTGCACAGTAACATTGCACATCAAATGCACCCTTTTTTGTCCTTCTATTTTTCTTTGATGACGCATATACCTTCTCGAACTGAGGGTATATCTTGATGTTTCGGTGGCACAAATCGAGAGATTTGGTATCTCAGATATTTCTGTAAGATGTTCACGCCAAATTTCCTAACAATATGTGGTCTATTCTTAGCCAGGGCAATTTCTTTCAGAAATATTGGACGTATCGATATGAAATGAACTAAACAAAATAAAACATAAACACAAGGGCCAATAATTAATTAAAACAAATAAAAATTTATATTATACCATATTTACATTGAAATAATACTATACGCAATGAAAATGAATAATATTTCAACAAAAATAAAAACTAAGACCCATAAATTTTACTAACGTGAGTAGTCGCGCGGTGAGCAATTTGCCGCGAAACGCGACACACCTCCAATAACCTTTGTCTCCTGCAGTAATTCGCGCACTGATTTAATTTTTATTTCTAACACAAGAAGTTGAAAGACAGGGGGGCAGCTACATGGACGCTTGAACATGACAAATGCATAGTACACAAAATATAACGAAAATTGTGCCGCGGGCGGCAAAATGCTCATAGCGCGAGCACTCTAGGGTTAAGGTGTGTGCAATAAAGTATTTTCATTTCATTTCATTTTAAATATGCAAGCAAACTGTTTGCTTCCACCGTGCATTGAGCATCGTGAACTAAAGCACATGTGGGCATGACCCACATGACATGTGGGTCATGGCATGAGGAACCCAATGTGTAAAGATATATCAATTAAATTTCAAGGGCTTTTTAAACCAATAACAGCATTACCACAATCAAGATTAGGAAATTATAAAGTTGTTTTTTGTTTTTGTTGTTTTTTGTTTTTGTGGTTCTTTGGGTATCCCTCTATTTATACGCTTGGAATAGGAACAATGTCCATTACATTTGTATTAACAGTGTATTTGGTTCTTCGTGGACCCCAAACTACCCAATAAGGAGTATTTGTTTGTTCCAAGTATTTTGGATTGCAAATCATAAATCATAAACATTTATTCGCAGGAATGTAGGTACAGTAGGTTTACAATATGGCTTCAGAAGCAAGGTATCCTTTACATTCTGCCTCGTCTAAGGCGTGCAAATATGATATGCAAGCGTTGAAGTAGATTTTTTTGGGTGCTGTGCCCCACAGTTCTGTTCCCATGATGATTATTTTTATTTAAAGGATGCATTTGTACAGTAGGAGCTTATTTTCTATTAATAATTTACATTTTTGAGACAAAAGTCAAAAACTCTTCAAGCAAAGAGCTTTTTCTTCTAGATTACCAAGATACTGCAAACCTTGCCCTGCAAATATGTATTTTGTTCAGTTCAACTGCAGGGCACATGCCATATTTCAGGGCAAAAGGTTACATGAACTGGAGATCGATTCTTGAACACATTTAAAACATGACGCGGTAAGAGATTGCAGGTTATCTAGCTTTTGTTTTCTGAAATCCATATAATTTTTCAAAATAAGAATGCTGAGACGTGCCGCGTTAAGACATGGTTATTTGGAGAATAAGGCGGCTTATGGGATGTTGTTTATTTTGATACACCACTCTTTGAAACCATATTGAAGTTTCGTTCAAGCTTTACATAACGGAAGCAACAGTTGGAGTTGCATCAACAGCCGTGTTATCAGTGGAGATCCACACTACTACATCTTTCTTACTTAGTAGGTTGTGTGTATAGGAAATAGAAAAGTATTGGGGCAAGTTAATAAAATAACAAAGAACTATAAATAACATTTTATTGATCACATCACATCAGTTGTTCAACACAATTACAATAAACACAGAATTATTATATGATTTAATCTTATATTTTTATCATTCGAGAAGCTATTTTCTGTTCTCAAATTTCACTTTGATATCACTGTTTCTATGTTAGTAATACTTACATAATTCACATTTACCGAACACAAGTTGAAAAACATTCAAATGTGTGCGCAATATTCAGTTTTAAAAATTCACTTGTTGATTTTTCTATATAAGAATCTTAGATCCATATTAAAATCCGCGGACCATCTAACACTATTTATTATTATGATTTCAACAGTTTAGGATCTAAAAAATATCATAAATATCTGAAAGAAAAGTCTAGAAGTGTCCCTGGGATAGTCTTGTTTCATCATTTTATTGCTTAGATTTCATTAGACAATGGGTACAGTACAACTCTTGATCATCACTCAATCACAATAGCCAGAGACAACATAAAAAGAATTGCAAGCAAATACTTCAACAAGACAATAATACTCACCAGTAGTGAACACTTTCTAACTATTTTCTGGTACTCAGTATGAATATGAAATGGTTCCGTTATACATTTTGTGAATTTGGGTTTGTAGGTCACATCTTATTTAGTTTGGATGGCAGTGAACAACTAAGAGATCAATAGATCAACTTAGTTTATTGTATTGAAAAAGGTCCCAAAAAGGTTGTGCAATATTTTTCATTTCATTTCAGCCATGATAGGTATGACAAGAGACAGATCTAACACAATACCATATATATATATATATATAGATATTTTACCTGCTCATGACATGATTTTAATAAATACATTTTTGCTGTAAGCATTAGCAAAGTAATGAATAGCTGTAGGTAATAGAGCAGCAGACTTAAACTACTGTGATAGAAAATGTACCTGTACTTTTCCAAGGTGCCTAACAAGATATATCTATGTAGTAGGTACTTACTTATTTCCTTTAATTTCAAGAAATCCTGTTGAAACAAATTCAACTAGCAAAATAGTTACACATTGTGTTTGTAATGCAGAAGTTAGTGAATTAAATATGCAGGTGCAATGATTTCTGCAAGGACACTACAGACAAAAGTAAAGATGTCCTCCCTATCCGCAATGATCCGAAAATTCGAGAATCCAGTATGTAAAATCAACAACAAATATTAGGTTTTATTTTTAATCTAGATGCAAACAATAAAATCTTACCTCAGAACTGTTTTCCTCAAATTTTCTTAATATTTTTGGAACGATCACGATGAAAATCTGGTCGTTCACACCTTCCAGAAAAATCTATCCAGGGGTTTTCATCTCACGGGGTTTTCATTTCAATAAAGACAGCCTGTAAAATAGGGATCGGAAATAGGATACGAAACATGCAAAACAGCGCGCGCGAGTATTTGATTTGATTGACTAACTGTCTGTCTATGGTCATAAATAATGACAGTAACTCGCAGCTGCAATGCAATGTGCGGTAGTGTAGACGTGTGCGTGACCCCTAACAATCAACGCATGCCGTAGTCTCACACACGGTAGTTATGCGCTAACGCTAGCTCAGATTTAGTAGGTAAGTATCATGCTGGATTTGATTTATTTAGCGACCAGTACAATTTTCGTTTATAGCTACTTGAACGTTCGTTTTTCGAATAAAAAAAAACTCAGGCCTTTGCCGGAGATCATAATGCACCTTACTGGCAGAGTAGGTAGGTTTCGGTTTCGGAGATTACCTCCGTCAAACAAACAAACCATTATCTACCTCTTTATAAAAATGTAGATATAGCCTATCCAGACTGTATTATTGTTCCTAGCTGTTATAAAAATATCATTACCTACTATAAGTAAGTAGGTATATTTTTTCCGGTAAGTGAAAGCACTTCAATTTGTAGTACAAATTACAAATTACAAATTAATTATTTACACACAATTAACTACAACATTACAGATAGCTAGTTAGACAGTAGTAGTTGCAGTGTAGCTATTCATAAATATTAATGGCCATGACAGGACAGACTAAAGCTTAGATAGGTACCCTAAAAAATACAGTAATAATATTACTGTATTTTTTAGGGTACCTATTATGTCAGATTAATAAGTTCGTTTGTTCATTACCATGAGTTGAAAAGGTAGTACAACACTAAAATACTACCCCTAACATGCGTCTGGGTAAGCCTTAAAGTCATAGACTACAGAGCTCAGAAATCGCATCCTAGTAAATATCCCAGTGTGAAAGGCCCTCAGTTTTCATTTCAGTATTATTTCAAAATACTCTGTTCCCTCGGTTGATATAACTCGTTGAAAAGTTTAGTTCATTTCTGTAACGTATTTGCTTTCGCCTTCACCCGGCTCACCAATCGATTTCATTTCATTATTTTTTCTAGAAATAGGTATTGCGTAAATTGAAACGTTTCTAATCGATGATCCGATAATCATTCAATCACTCACTGTGTGCATGGAAACTATTAAAAAAAACCTGCTTTTTTATCTATGTATTGGAAGTTAACTTGTCGAATTAATAAATAGATTTAACGAATGAATCAGATGTGCCAGTTAATAGATTGATGGGCATAATTGCCCCATTGTTAACCAAACCAACCAACAACAGAGAAAGAACTTTTATTTTATAGGTCCCAACTAAAGACTTAACATGTTAGTCCATCCGAAAAAAAAAAACTTATTTGCCAACTAATGTGTTGGGCTCTTGGTTGGGCTTTGATTCGCGGACATTATAGCTGTAGTGGACTTGCTTCGTTTGCCAATTAACTGCACGTATTATTGTTCAAGCTCTCATGAAAAATTGGCATTTCTTTCGGACCATTTCGGACTTGTTTCGTTGCGCGGACTCTAAGTAGTGTGGAAGGCCCTTATTTTACTTGACGTCGTAGAATGACAGCTCAATCAAAGTTTCAAAGGTGACAGCAACGTCCAATAGCTGTCAAATGAATGAAATCAATCAAACAATGATTTGCTTTGCTGCAAGTTCGCTTGATAATTTTTTCAAGTTTGTTTTCCTAATTAATTTTGTTAATTTCGGCGTCTAATTTCAATTTTCGTGCGACGAAAATATACCCAAGTTGAATAAAAGTTCAAAACAAAAATACCGTCATTGTTAATTTGTGAGGCGCAAAGGTAAAAATCATTGCACTAACTACTGTTTTGCGGTTACTCTCGTTGAAAAATATTTATTTTTTTATATTAGTTCATTTAGTTTTCTGTGTATAAACAGTTACAGTTCAGCTAGAACCCTGCTTGAAATCATTTTTGTTCAAAATTATATAAGGGTTATTATTTATTTTCTCTATGACACGTTATTGCTCTGCTCAGGCTCTGAAACTAATTTTATAGTAGGTACCTTTTGTCTAAAAAGTTACTATGTACCTTGTACCTTCCTTACAATACAAATTGATAAAATTAGATTAACATTTTTTGACAGGCTTCCTTAATTATTCTGTTACTATGCCAACATGTATAAAGTGGTAGGTAATGAATTAATAAACAAATGCATAAGCTTGTTTAACACAGCACCATTTAGTCTCAAGCTAAGCAAATGAATGCTCGGGTTATGGTAATCACATTATCAAATTAATAACTAATTAAGAAAAAACTGTATTTGGATACTATTACCATAGTAGTGATTTTCTGTGGAGAAATTACTAAAAGCTAAACATTGAAATTAAGTTTTTGTAGGTGTAAAAGACATCAAGCTTTCAGAGTAATTACATGCCACATGCCAAAATAATTTACGCTATTCTATTTGATGTGGCCACTAGAGCTACAATGCACTGGAAACAATGGGAAATAATAAGATAGTACTAAAATTAATTTATATTATGTACTAGTAGCATGTCTCGGCTTCGCACGGGTGTACTAATGAAGCTACCGGCATAAAATGTACACACCCGTGAAAGAATTTTTGAAATAGGTCCAGTAGTTTCGGAGATTACCTCCATCAAACAAACCAACAAACAAATTTTACCTCCTTATTAAATTAGTAAAGATTATCATTGCGAAAGTTAACTTCTAAAAAGGGGGTTTGTACCAAATATGACATGTATATGGACATACCTCTGACTACCCCATTAGACATCTTCAAAAGAATCTAAAGAATTAAATAAAGATCTGAAAGAAAATGTCTGAGAATACAGACAGTCGTGATAATATTTCATTTTCATTGCGAAAGTATAAATTGTCACCTACCACCAGCTACTTGTCACAAATGTTGATCTGCTTACCTTCCTTGCTGCGAATTGTGTTCCACTTCATTTTTACAGATTAATCAATGTTTTGTTAGTTATTTACTTTGTTTAGTTAGTTTACTGTCCACTGATTTTATTGTTGTCACTGTTCAGATGTATTCACATTTTATTATGTATTTCACATGTAGTTACCATAACACAAGCATTTAAGTTGCTTAGCTTGGGACTAGATGATGCTGTGTGGAATGTCCAAGGATATTTATTTATTATTTATTATTATAATAAAATAGCTGTGTTTTGTTCTAGAAAAGCCATGGATATGGAAGCTGTAATAATAATTATCTAAAGTGAGGTAAATTTGTTTATTTTTAATTTAAATTGTTAAGTTTCCTCATAAAATTAATCTACATAGTTGTTCAGTTTCATTTCCTGCTAAGCAAATATTCACTAGGAAACATGATACAAAAGCATTATAAAATACAAACATGAACAAAAAAGTATCAAAATCAAAAACATTTATTTTGAAAGTGTTAAATTTTGTTACAGTGACTAAAGTAGTTTTGCAACAACTAAGCCAAATGATGAGCTCGGAGGAGATGGATTCACAGAGCACATTACCATCAGAAGGCCACCTTGAGGATGTCTCAGGTAATACACATCTCTTACTTTACAAAATAAAAAAAAACAACACATAAACTTCTACACTAAAATTGTAAAGTAATGTTTGTGAGATAGTGAAATTATAGGGTAATCTCGCTACTGATCTGATTTTAATAATTATTTTATCAATAGAAAATCAGACTATCTGTGAGTGTTAATGAAGAAAAAATTATCGAAATTTTTATATTTTAGAACTATTTATACACAGGTTTTTAGTTATACACTATTTATACACAGGTTAGATCAATAGTCGTGGTCGCGACCACGACTATTGTAACATAGTCGAAACGTCAGGATATAAATAAGGTAATTAAAGCGATAAAAATCTGTGTATAAATAGTTCTAAAATATGAATTGTGATCGCGAAAGTTTAAGAAAAAAGATCGAAATTTTGTATCTCAAGAAAACAGTATTAAATATAGTTCAGTATATAAACCAGCCACACTATCTACAAAGTCATATTATTATCTCGAATTTGAATGTCATGGCATCATAAAACCAAAATGAAATAAGCGCCGCTAATGGTGGAATATAACTGTTTTAGGACAAAATTGATCACTATTGTTTACAGAAACTAAACTATTAGGTATCTACATATTTACATTATTGTAAATTTGTAAAATTAAAATTCATATTTTAGAACTACATATTTAGACACAGGTTTTTATCGCTTTAATTACCCTATAGTCGTGGTCGCGACCACGACTATTGACCTAACCTGTGTATAATTATTGTTTGGCTATTATCATGGACTGGCCTGGACGTCATTTTAGCTGCTGTGTTAAACTTTGATTAATTCATTGGCCATAAAAAGCCACATGTTATGGCCAGATCAGAGAACTGACTTCAGATATATTCTGTGATCTGACAACATGAACATAAAACAGTATTTGTGTTTTTGTACAAAATTACGGAATATCTGGACTCGGTCTCCACGCTCAAGGCCCGCGGCCCGGATAGAATCTATGCATTAGCTTAAAAATAATCGAAAGATTGTAAAAGCAATACCCTTTTATTTTAATGCTTTAAATATGTTATTTCGTCAAGGTACAGAAGAGGCCCCGTCGTCCATGGTATCGTCCGAGGCGGAGTCTGAAGTGAGCGCGGTGTCGGAGGCGCCTCGCGACGACCACGGCTCCACAGAACAAACCGAACCCTCGCACACTCTCACTGACAAAACTCCTCAAGTCTCCGATTGGAAAACCATCGGCAGCTGCGTATCCTCCTTCGTCTCCACTAGAGGTAGCGTATCCTCCTTCGTCTCCACTATACTTCATTTCTTGAATCGAGCTAATAGGAACAAAAATAAACGCACGTGATTGGTCGTCGAAAATAATTGTATTTCTCGTTATTGGCTAGATTGTCAAATCAATTGTCAATTGTCAAATCTAGCCAATCCAATGAATTTCGACAACCAATCACGTGAGATTATTTTTCTTCCTATTAGCTCGCTTCAAGAAATGAAGTATAGAGGTATTTAATCTTACCCCCGAATACTCAACCGCTAATTAAAACAAATTAATAAGCTGAATAAGCGTTTTAGTATTTCAGCAATTAGTGTGTAACCAAATAATGTGACTACCTTTTATGCTTATATGAGTTGAGTATGAATGGCCCTTAATGCCAGTACCGGTTTGAGCATTTCCAGTGCACTAGGCGAGATTTTTGCGGACTTTAACCTAACCAATATAATTGGATAAGATGTGTGTAATACCTGCATAAGATGAAGAGTTTGGATAAGAAGCTCCTTACTCAGCCAGCAGCGTACGCCAATTAAAGTCAGACATATTAGTAGTAGCCATATCAAGTAGCATGAGTAAACAATATGCTGACGTCAGTCAGCTTTCTTGAAAATAATTCATAAGTTGCACCACAAACGACATAATTGCAGTACACATAGTCGCTTAATCGACTTAAAAGTGGCGAAGAACAAACAAAGTGACTTTTATGAAGTTCTGTTTTTTCAGTTTTAGTAGGTACATAGTGCTATTAATTTTTTGGACCAGTCCGTTTTCGACTCGTAACTTGAAAATATTCTTCCAAAATGTGGTGGAAACTAAATACTTCGGAGAAGACAAACTGTTGTCTTATCTCAGTATTTGCTCGGAAGACTAGATTTCACTCGTACTCTTCGCTTTTTAAGCACCGTCCCGAGAAGCTGACAGACAATAATTTGTTTGTTACTTCTTGTGGCCATTCCAAGGGTATTTATGAATACTCGCAATATTATAAACTTCTCAGGGGCTAAACTAGCTTAAATAGTCTATTTACTTATAGCTGTTTCACCTTCCGTGACCAGAGTTAGCCACTAGCTCATACAGATTTACTTATTCACTTACATCTCGTCTCAATAACCTATCTTTGGTTTAGCTTACTGAGAGTAGATATTTGACATTGTTTCCATACAAAATGTTTCAAATATCTACTGACAGCAACCGAAACCAAAGATGATAGGTTATTGAGACTCGCTGTTATAGCCATCAACAGCAAACTGGGCGATTAGTCGCAGCTTCTTGTCGTCGCCGTCGCTTGTTGCCTAGTGAGACCGATATTTTTTTTTTTTCTGAAGAACTAATGTTGACTGGTCAGATGGACCTTCGCAACTTTACCGGACTGTGGTGAGCCTTCTGGCTCTACACCGGATAGTAAGCCCGTGTACTATGTAACAGGTTATATAGAGTCATCAATAACGTTACTTGCAGGTTCGATGCTACCGTGGGGCTCGCACAAGGGCCCGGCGGCGCCGCCGCCCGACTCGGACCTGCGCCCCGGCGAGTACGTGATGCGGCTGCTGTTCACCGAGTTCACGGTGCAGGCCGAGCGCAAGATGGAGGCCGTCATGGCTGAACCTATGGTAACTTAACTACACCTGATAACTGCTTAACACATTCAAGGCCCAGCGCCCGCGCAGAATTTTGAGTCTACGCGTGACCACGGTGACTGTAACGTCATCGATACGTAAATAAAATGATTTCAATACGCGATTAAGTCCTGTAGGTTCTATGCCTTGTTTGTTGCCTTATTATTTCCTGGTGCCTTAAAACAGGAGTATAAACACCACCTATTAAGACGTTCCAATGAGTTGAATCTATAGTCTTATGCATCTGTTCTCCAGTTAAACTATACTCAAAATACACACACACACACACTACATCTACAGCTTTACGACTACACCTCTATTTGACTAGGCAGCGGATGTGACTGGATCGCTTTGGGACTAAATCGTGATCTGACCAAATAGCTCCGGGGTTAATGATAGAACGTATTGAAAGAGTTAGTGATGACTGATGATGTTAACAGGAGAAGCCGCTGAACAAGACTCTGCAGCGCGGCGAGGACCCTCAGCTGGACCAGATCCTGTGCGCGTTCGGCACCGTGGCGGAGCACTGCCTGCCCTCGCTGCTGCGCGCGCTGTTCGGCTGGCTGGAGCGACAGATGGCGGACTCGCCGCAGCTCAGCGACCAGGCCAAGAAGCCGCACCAGGATCTCAGGAACAAGAGGTACACAAAGAAAGAAAGAAAGAAAAATATGTTTATTTCGTAGGACCTCAAGGATCGCTCGAAAACGTACAGTCTTTAAAGCTAGTTGACTCTATTGCCTGTTCCAAAACAATTCTCTACACCAGGAAAAGAATCAGGCAAGAACCTGGTGGTCTGGGCCTAGCTTTTTTTTAAAGCAATCCCTTAACAATTTAAATAGTCAAGCTTCAGTGAGAAGCCAGTCAAACAAACAATGTAAGGCATGTCAGACACGATAACAACTGCCACCAACATCTTATTATTATTAACAGCCCTCAATGTCCCACTGCTGGGCAAAGACCTCCCCCCATTCCTTCCATTCATCCCTATTCTGTGCCAGAATGGTCCAGTCGGCACAAAATTTGGAGAGCCACCAACATCTTTAAATGAAAAATCTTACTAAAAGTCCCGCGAGATACAAGCGATCCTCAAGCCGGACTGCCATTACCACTCGGCCACGAAGCCCTAATGTCGTAGTTCGAAACTATAAGTAAGATCATATTTTCTGTTAAAGCATCGACTAGACCAACATCTCTAAACTTTATTGACTAACTGGCTGGCTAGCTAGCAGGCTACTAGCTAGTTCAGCGCGCGAGGGGCCTAAGAGCACTGCTGAATTTTACCATCCAATGGAGAACCAAGCTATAATAAAAGCGCTGCCTTCTACTGACTGCCTTAAAAATATGATTAATAGCACAAATTCATTAAGCAGTCTTTCTCTGTGTTAAAGTCTGTGTAAACTGAATTTTAGCTAATAGTATTTCACCATTCTTTTATACCAATTTAGGTTACTTACCTTTAAATTATTGTAATTAATATAATGATAACAATGTGATGTTTGTTCCCAGCATTATCTACATAGTGTCTGGCAGCGGAGCGGGCCCCGAGACAGTGGAGCGTAGTTGCGAGGAGTTGCAGGCGGAGCGACGCGACCTGGCCGTGGAGTTTCTGTTCTGTCTCGCGCTCATAGAGGTGCTGAAGCAGCTGCCCTTCCATCCAGGACATGAGGACCTGGTGCAGTATATAGAGAATGTGGCCTTCAAGCGGTTTAATTATAAAGAAGGGTGAGGATATACAGATACCATCGGGAGATAGTGATGCCTGCTGTGATATTTTTCTCACTGTGCGTTCAGTAGTAAAAATCAACCTATTAGATAGATAGATAATATAATACATTTATTCATAATAAATAATTAAGAAAAAACAAACTTGGATAATATAGATAGATAATATAATACATTTATTCATAACAATTAATTAAGAAAAAACAAACTTGGATGGACAAAAATGTATTTTTTTAAATAAATTTTTTCAATAAACTTTAGCGACGATAAAAATGTATCAAAAATTAGCCCTTCCCGTGAACTGCTGCGTTGGTGAAAAGATCAAATCTCAGCGTATCTCTACTTCCAAACAAAAAGTAGAGAAACAGCGCTGATTTTCAGATTAAATTCGGATCCGTTTAGCTTGGTGGAAAAAGTGAAGGGTTGCCTTTGCCCAACAGTGGGATCCAGCTTATTAGATTGGATTAGCTTGGTTGTGTAATGTGTAATGTACTTGCAGATTGCAGTCGAACCCGAACGCCGCTAACGTGCACATTATAGCGGATCTGTACGCGGAGGTGATTGGAGTGCTGGCGCAGTCAAGGTTTGCCTCTGTCAAGAAGAGGTTCACCGCAGAACTCAAGGTAACAATATACATACATACCCCCTTACATATCTGACTAGTAAACCTATATTAGCAAAACTGATACATTTTATTTAAAAATGAAAAAAATCTTACTAAAAGTTTTGGGCTTCGACGCGAGAAGCGATCGTGCTCAAGCCGGACTGCCTTACCACTCGGCCACGAAGCCCTAGTAGTAGTCCTACCGAATGCCTAAGTGTGATTCAACACTATAAAAATATATAAACGGTTCGATATCCGCTGCGGGACCAATGTTTGTATGATCTGCAAATATTTTTCTCGAGTCTGAGTGTTTTTATGTATAATACGTATGTATTTACAAAAAAAATGTATCTATCTAAGTATTATATCAGTCATCTGGTTACCATAACACAAGCATTAAGTTGCTTAGCTTGGGACTAGATGACGCCGTGTGAAATGTCCAAGGATATTTATTTATTTATTTATATTTATATTTATATTTATTTATTTATATTAATTTTTTCTGTAATTTGCAGGAGCTAAAGAGCCGCGAGCCGTCCCCCCACACGACGCAGAGCATCATCTCCCTGCTGATGGGCATGAAGTTCTTCCGCGTGAAGATGGTGCCCATCGAGGAGTTCGAGGCCTCCTTCCAGTTCCTGCAGGAGTGCGCCCAGTACTTCCTCGAGGCCAAGGACAAGGATATACGGCACGCGCTCGCCGGACTCTTCGTTGAGATACTCGTGCCAGTTGCTGCTGTCAGTAGCCCTACCATGAGTTTTAGAGTTGTATAGTTAACTATCCTCGCTAACGAGTCAAGTATTTCAAATGTATGAAATTAGTTCATGCAAGTTAGAGCGAGGCCCCATTAGTCCGTTGCGCTGCGTTGCGTCGTAAAAATATATGGAAACCGTCGCAGCGACGACGGACGCTGCGACGGTTTCCATATATTTTTTACGACGCAACGCAGCGCAACGGACTAATGGGGCCTCGCTCTTACCGGGGGCGGCGCTGCGCTGGATTCTCATATATTTTGCGATACTTGACTCGGTATCGAGGATAGTATCAATACTACAGTAAACTGATGGTAGGGCCTCAGTATGAAACTGATACTATTTGTTCGTTTGTTCCAAATAAAGTTATTATTATTTATTATATCTTGCAGACTGTAAAGAACGAGGTGAACGTACCTTGCCTGAAGAATTTCGTGGAGATGCTATATAGCCACACGCTGGACGCGAGCACCAAGTCCAAGCATCGCCTGGCGCTGTTCCCGCTGGTGACCTGCCTGCTCTGCGTTTCGCAGAAGCAGTTCTTCCTCGCGAACTGGCACTGCTTCCTCGCCATGTGTCTGTCGCACCTCAAGAACAGAGATCCCAAGATGTGCCGGGTGGCGCTAGGTAAATAATAGGGCCGATTCTGAAGCCGCCAAAACTTAACTAACTATAACTGAAATAAAGATTATCTTATCTTATCTTAACTAAAGATATAAGGGCAATTCTGATGTCGTATAAACTTTAACTTAACTAACTATAATTTTGAAAGGGCAGCATCAGCTTTAGTTAGTTTAGCTTAATTTTTTGCGGCGTCCGAAACGCCACTAATACCTGCAGTTATTCATTTTTTCTCTGTTTACACACAAATAGTACTTAATTCTAAATGATCGAGTGCAATTTCTGCGATTTAGCATATGCAGAAAATAGGAAACATCAAAAATCATTTTGTTAATCCAATTCTAAATATAAATACCAGGGTTGACTACAATAACATTTTGTCTAGCGGTATTTTACAAAATAAAATAAAAAAAGACGTGTGTCACTCGGGGACTGCGGCGGTAAAGCTATTGCATGCCACCTAGAGGCGAGTTGCTGAACTAAAGTGACAACGTTAGGTGGTTTCGTTACAGAATTTCTGGATTCGGTCTCCACGCCAAGGCCCGCGATAGAAGCTATGCAATAGCTTAATAAATTTTCTTGTTTTGGTCACCACGGTGATATTTCTTTATTTCCAGAGTCGCTATACCGCCTGCTATGGGTGTACATGATCCGCATCAAGTGCGAGTCGAACTCTGCCACGCAGTCGCGCCTGCAGAGCATCGTCAACTCGCTCTTCCCCAAGGGATCCAAGGGCGTCGTGCCGCGCGACACGCCCCTCAACATATTCGTCAAGATCATACAATTCATCGCACAAGTACGTACCATACCAGTTAGCCAAGTGTAGCGTGTGATGCCGGATACATGTTTTGTTGAGTTGCTAATATCTTGTAACATTTACTTGTAATTGCTATGACATTGTTTGTTTGACTGGCTTCTCCCTGAAGCTTGAATAATTAGATTGTTAAGGGATCGCTTTAACAAAAGTTAGGATCTGACCACCAGGTTCTTGCCTGATTCTTTCCGTGGTGTAGGGAGTGCGTTGGAACAGGCAATAGAGTCACCTAACTTATAAGACTACATTTTCAAGTAATTATTTATATTTTCAATAAAAAATAAACATATTTTTCTCTGTTTCGTCCAGGAGCGGCTAGACTTCGCCATGCGGGAGATAGTGTTCGACCTGCTGATGGTCGGTCGGCCTATAAAGATAATTCTCACTCCGGAGCGGATGTCGATAGGTCTGCGAGCGTTCCTCGTAGTCGCTGACAGTCTTCAGCAGAAGGAAGGGGAGCCGCCGATGCCGCGGACGTCGGGCACGCTGCCCTCTGGCAACACTCTTCGCGTGAAGAAGACCTTCCTCAACAAGATGCTGACGGACGAGACGGCGCGCTCTATCGGCATGAGCGCGTACTTCCCGTTCGTGCGGCGCGTGCTCGTTGAGATATTGCGCGCTCTCGACGCGCACTACGGCCGGCCCCTCATGCTGACCAACACGCAGAACGTGACGAAGGAACAGGAGATCAACACCGGCGAGAGGAAGCCCAGGATCGATCTGTTCAGGACCTGCGTCGCTGCTATACCAAGGTCAGTCAATGTACGGTACAGTCACCGTGCATATTCCTAGGTCAGCAGAAAGGCGTCGCGCGTGCGACTACTTTCAGCTTTTACTTTAATTTATTTTACGACAAAGTCATCAACGCATTCAGCCACCTAGGGTGTAGATCAACATTATCCAAATTTTGTTTGTTATATCGATCACTTTTCCATTGAAGTAGTGCAAGTTGTATTGTCATGAAGAGCGACCACTCCAGGATTATGTGGCGATCACGTAGGGAGACCTACACAGTACAGGTTGTTGTGTGAGAGAAGCACGCAAGAACCTGGTGATGCGGTCCTAGCATTTTTTCAATGGTCCAATAGTATAAACTGAGTTGGATCATGTTCCCAAGCTTTTTTGTCATCTCACATAAAACTATACCATGTACACAAGCCAAAGTGTTATGTTGTACCAGACTGATTCCGGAAGGCATGTCGCCTGGCGAGCTGGTGGACCTGCTCTGCCGGCTGACGGTGCACATGGACGAGGAACTGCGCGGCCTCTCCTTCCAGTCGCTGCAGACCCTCATCGTTGACTTCCCGGAGTGGCGGCACGATGTGCTGCAGGGGTTCACACACTTCCTGGCCAAGGAAGTACAGGTAACAATCGCATACTGTTATGCTGCGGCCACACATATCGCGATAACGCGAAGATTTGCGTTGTCGCGACACGTCTGGCCAATAATTCGCCCTATCGCGAATCATCTTCGCGAATACGAAAGCCCTTCGCGCCGCTGTCGGTAAAATGCGGGGCATCAAAGGGTTTTCATTTCATTTCGGGTTTTCATTGCGGGACATCGCGAAGCTTTTTGTAGTCTGGCCAAGCACTTCGTTCATGGATCAAACATGAAGTTTTATCGCGACAACGCGAACATGAATCTTCGCTGTCAAGTGTGGCCGAAGCATTAGAAGACATTTAATTTCAGATCACCACTTATAAACTACAACACACAATGAAATAGAATGAGTGGTGATGATGTCCAGAACGGTACCAACATATTTTGCAGAATTTATTTAGCATAATCATCACCCAATATTAAATTTTCGTGCTGAATTCAATTTGCTAAATTTATAAGAGCAATAATTTCACGTATCAAAAATCAGCTGCATTAGTATAGATATTGCAATGTTGCAATGTTGTTTCAGGACACATCTCCCCAGCTTGTGGAGAACGGTCTCCGCATGCTGCTACAGCTGATCACCAGCTGGCGGAACGGGGAGCCGACCAGCACCAGCACCGTCGGCGGCGGCGGCGGCGGGCTCGGCGGCGGCGGCGGCGGCGTCGGCGGCGCGCATCCCAAGAGCGAGTCGTTGGCGCACGTCATACGAGGGGCGGAGGCCCTTGCGCTCATCATGCTGTGCCAGTGCAGAGCTTACCCGAGAAGGCTGGCGCAGCATGTGCTCAGGTAATACTCATACATAACTAACAAAGTTATTTCTTTAACTTTCGCGATCACTATTCATATTTTTGAAATATATAAACACAAGTTTTTATCGGCTAATTACCTTGGCAACCGACTGTATGCTACTTAGCAGTAGACGGAGTTTCTTATTATTTATGCAGGCAAGACCTAAACACCGCTAGGTCGCGCCGCAAAAATCAAACACCAAAAATAATCCGACAAAAAAAGGAATCATTTATAGGTATCTGTACTTATGTTATCTGTGCTTACTGTAGAGAGTCGAAGCTGCTTCTCGAGAAGCTGCAGCTGAGCGGCGAGGAAGGCGCGCTACTAGACGCGATCGACGCTCACATCCCGCTGCTGACGGAGCGCTGCCTGCCGCTGCTGCCGCCGGCCGAGAAGCAGGCGCTGCTGGCCGCGCCCACACCCGACCTGGCCTGGCTGGTCGACAGGACGCACGCCGTCTGGACCGCAGGTATCAACCTCACCTGGGACCCTAGCCTCTACTTTATCTGTGGTTGTGTTAAGCCTGACCTAGGGAGTTGTTTTGGACCAGGCAATAAAGTCACCTAGCTTTTAAGACTGTACGTTTTTGAGCGATCCTTGAGGTCCTACGAAATAAACATATTTTTCTTTCTTTCTTTCTTTCTGCAGCGCTCGTGACGAAGCTTGCTACGACGATCTTGATAAATCGTCGAAGTTAAGCAACTAAACCATGTTATATCAATTTCAGATTTGAGACTGCTTAGTTATGTGCTGACGTCATTACCATTTCAAACAATATAAATTTTTATTGACAGGATTACAGCACGATGAATCATCCTCTAAGAACAGTTGGAGCGGCAGTTCCTCGAACGGCGCCGATCCATGGGAGGTAAATAATTTGTATTTATTAATAATAATGAGAGGTAGGCCCAAGAAAAGATGGAAGAACTGTGTGTGAAAGGAGTGAGTACTGAGATGACGAGCGATGGAGGAAAATGGAAGAAAGAAACGTGTTGTGCCGACCACACTTACAGTCTCAATAACCTATCTATCTCTGGTTTTGCTTACTGTCGGTAAGTATTTGACACATTTTGTATGAAAGAAATGTCAAATGTCTACTAGCAGTAAGCAAAATCATCGGTTATTGAGGCTGGCGGTTAGTGGGATAAGGGCAGGGAGATGACGCTGTGTGTTGTATATTCCAGGTGGTCCTATTTGGTCTGTTGGAGCGCGGTCTTGTGCCCGCTCGCTGCCCGGCCACGGTGCTGCAAGCCTGGCCCTTCCTGCACGCCAGGATACACGCCCTCTTCACCATCATCGAGCCAGCGTGAGTATACTGACACTGACTAAACAAACCGCGGGAATCGCGTTGGAACAGGCAATAGAATCCCCTAGTTTTAAGACATGTCAAAGTGGTCTATAAGATTTCATTGAATAAAATATTTTGACTTTTGACTTCTGAAACAACATGTTCAAATCAATGACAAGCAACGACTATATTTATTATCCTGAACGATCAATTCTTCAGGTTTAATAAATTCATTTCATTTCAACCAGAAACAATCAAACAACATATCGACACTGACAGTAGTTACACATTCCATCACTAGATGGCAGCACATGTATGTAGAAGCTTATATTTTGATACCTTTCAACACTAACCGACCCACTAGACACACACATTTACAGTCATCTACAATCGCTTCACAATAAAAACAAAAAAACATTTGTTATCAAGAAAGTAAAAAAAAATCATTTAATTAGATTGGACGTCAAAAATTACATTGACTTTTACATAAGTGATTATAGCATGTTCCAACGCAACTCGCAATCGATGAGAAGCAATCAATGTTAAAAATTATAAAGATAACTAGAATAAACACATTCCTAGGTTGAGGACCAGTACAGCAATTGCTAGAGGCAATACATGTTCATAGTTTAAGCGCCCTAGTCCGTAGATCTGATAGAATATATCTACTGCATCTTAGGAATACATTCGTGCTCATATCTAATTTAATGAATGAGTTGCTAATCAGTCGTTATTATATAATTTTCTAATTTGTATTTTACACTGTATTTCAGACCTCCAAATGACAATCGTGCTTCTCTCCTGTCACGAAGTCCAGCGCTACCAAGAAAACCTGAGAAAGAAAGGGACGGCTATATGCAAGTAAGTTCATTGTCAAATTAGATTACTGACTGTTATTTTTTTGAAAGCTGCACTAGACTAGCAAGTAACTTCATCTTCTAGTAAGTTGGTAAGGAGTGAGGAGATAGTGTTAGCTTTTCTTGCTCCTCGTTTGATGGGAATAGGTTCTGCAAAGTCTGTAATATGCATCGCCCCCTCTTATTGTCTTAACTTTATTTATTTGTGTTACATTTATTAATGAACAATGGGTAATTAGTTTGCTTTGAAAATCTTTTTCAATCCTATTTCTTCTTTCTGTAATTAATTATTCAATTATTATTTATAATGAAATTGACTCGATCCTCATCAATTAATGTTATTATCGAAGTGACTTATTGTGGAGCGCAAGTTGCGCCTGACCAAAGAATGTAATAAGCCAAAATATGCCAACAAAAAAATGACCATTGTCTGATACAGTCATTTATGGCGTGAATTCTGGGTGTTTTCTATCTATATTATGTATGTATTTACAAAAAAAATGTATCTATCTATGTATTATATCAGTCATCTGGTTACCATAACACAAGCATTAAGTTGCTTAGCTTGGAACTAGATGACGCTGTCTGGAATGTCCAAGGATATTTATTATTATTATTTGTGTCTACCAAATATGAATGTGTTATGTTATCTGTCGAGGTGTGGAAGTACTACATGATGATGGCATACCTGGTGGTGCCGGGCGTGCCCAGTCCCGTCGTCCGCTGCGCCAGCCCCGACCTCAGTCTCAGGTAACACACCTGCGCCTGCGCACCACGCATCACACCCACCGCATCACAGACAACCTACCTCTTCATAGTACAGCATCAGAACTTACCAAGACCACTGAAATATCACAATTTTAAACACTTCCGTTACTTATATTAACACAGCGGAAAATTACTCACGTAAATATATAGAAAGAATGAAGAAGGAAAATACTTTATTGCACACCAAATTGATACACAAAAATAATAATACAAAAATATCAGAACAACAATAGGTATGGTATACAATCGGCGGTCTTATCGCTTTAGAGCGATCTCTGCCAGACAACCTGCGGATGGATATTGGACAATCTGACAAAAGAATAAGATATAATTATAATTTTCTATTGTTTGCGTAAGTTCCATTGAAAAGTGGTCTTAGTTCTGATCTTGTACTATCGGAGGCAGCGTTCGTCCTGTCTCCAGGGTCTTTATAGTTTCATATACAAAGATAATTCATATATTAGATCTGTAGAGGCTTATTCTAAATTAATTTAAATATTTATTGGCGTTAAAGTTTGATATATGTGTAAAGTCAAATGTTTAGTATGCGCTGAAATGCTGATACGAATATAATCCTTGATTTGCTAAGTGTCCAGCATCTTGTCTATAGACGTTGATACATGTTCTAATGTTTGTTAAATTTGTACCCCGCACAAGATAGCCAGTGTTTCAATATAAAATAATTATTGTTAGATATTTCAAGAATAATGAACGTAGATCAACGTTTATAAAAGTAACATCTATAACCAGTGAGTTAGTTATGTATTTTTTTATCTGAATTGTCTCTTTAATCCTTGACTGGAGTTTCTGGAGCAATGCCCGCTAGCCGCCAGATATCTGAAGCGCGGCTCACACTGACCCAGAAGCTCCAGTTGAATGCCTTTTGATGTACTTATAAATATGAATACCAGTTATTGGCATGCATACTTTTTGTCCCTTATCGTAGGATTTTACTATACAATATTTTCAAAGATTTTTAACACCAATTAGGTATACAGTTTTATAATATTTTGATGAGTTCTAGTACCCCGTACATGAATAGGAGAATGCTAAACATGACTATGATTTATAAATAATGATAATAATTATAAATCATTGTTGTAACGGATAACCCTTATAGAAACGAACACTTTTATTATTTTGTTGAAGTTATTTTTGAATTCTGTAACCGTGTCGTGGACACGGGTGTGTGGTCTGTTACATTTAGCGAGTTAACATTATGTGTACGTGTAGCGAGCGCACGTTACGCAATAAGTGTGATTGTGTTCAAGTTGGGTTAGCGTGCGCTCTGCGAGGTTGTGTTGACGCGGCGTGTGGTGTGCACTGTGTAGCGCGGAGGGCCAGGGGGGCCAGGGGGGGCGGGAGGCGGGGGGGCAGGAGGGGGCGCCGCTCAGCTCGTCGAGCGAGAGCCTCAGCGCGCCCGCAGCCTTCTTCACGCTGCCGCTGTCGTACGCGCGCGCTCATCGCCAGCACAAGCGCACGAGGTGCGCCACACACCCGCGCTAGTACCTCCCTCCTCTCCATCCACATGTCACGCCGCCGCCACTCTGTTGGCACGCCGCCGCCGCCGCCCACACTCGCCGCTCCACACTCGCCACTCGCATACACAGATCATTACCATCGTGTATGTCCACACGATACATGAGAACAGACACCCATCGACCATACATTGTACTGTTAACGTAGCGCATTTTTTGTTTACATTAATTTATGTTTTTGTTTGTATTATTTACGGACACTCGACACATGGAATGATTATTTAGTTCATACCTCCGTTTGTACTGCATGTACGCTGTAGGCGATCACGTGACGATCACCTCTGAGACGACGAGGAGTCATTGTACGCTGCATTGTATTTTACTGTACAATTTAATATATTTACTCTCATTTGCTCAATATAAGACATTAGAGATTAGCCGTGTAGCGACCAAGCTAGATAACTAGCCCCGATTGTGTCAAAAGTAACTAACAGAACACATCCAATTGCCTGAAAATGAGTACTGCGTTTAAAGCTTTTTGTGAGTAACCTTTGTTGATTAATTATTTATTAATACTATAGTAGAGAGCAGAATTATATAAACTTGAAGACGTTTCAATGTGATGTTAGAAGTCCCACAGGAAAAAGAGCATTTTTAAATTTAAGTTTTAATTTAAATATAGGCCATTACACTAATCTACCGACTAAGTCTACAAGTCGGTAGTGAAATAGCACTTCCGTTTGCCTCTTAGTTCGTGACATCCTTAGGTACTATTAGAGCAGGGTTCTTATCCGATTTTTTCATACATATCTACCGAGAAACAAACAGATTACACCGTGTTATATTTTAGACAATATTGAAGGTGTTTTTAAAACAGCACACTATTTTGTTTTAGAACATTATGTATTGTATTTAAGAATTCCAGTATTTATTGTATAATTCAGGCTAGTTGGTTTTATTCAGAATATTATTATTTCTCTTTCAGTTCGCCTCTATTTCAGCTACAATGTAATTAAAGTACCTTCCTTAAGTGATAACAAGCCGACTATACATATCCAATACGTAGAAATACACACAAGTTAATGTATGATTTTTTGTGATAGTTGTCTTTTTAAGTATGTAGCTAATAAAACCCCACGTAATTTACATCGTTTAGGAAGCAACAAAACCTTAACAGCGTCGAATGTCGTATAACATATGTTTTTTCTCTATAATGAAGAGGTCACACTACGGGAAACGTCAATGCCCGTCATCAAAATAAATATTACGTTAATTTCAACGCGATATAGTCATTGTTTACACTTGAAAGGTCATCGTCAATGCCCATTCTTGGCTAAAAACTTGTCTTCTAACATCAAACGTTGATTTGAAGGCCATACAATAAAAAAACGAGATTTTCCGTTAGTGTGCCCCCAGCATTATATAATGTTTCTGAAGAGACGCATGTGCATAGTTCATAGCGGCACATACCCGTCACTTTGTCCTGAATGAAGTTATAATGCGCACAGTTGTCAGTGTACATACATTGTTGTTTTGCCCGGACAGTGCCCTCTTCCTATCGGCGTGCCCGGAGACGCTCTGGGGGTATGCACCTCGAACCCAAGGAATGCACAAATTGGTGGAATAATAGCAGCTTTGAGCCTATCGTACATTCAGTAACAAATTAGTAATTCGACTGAAATACGTATTTATATTACCAGCAAGTTCACAATGTCGATGTGAAGTAAATTCAAAATCCAGACTTACAGCCGGTTTTCTCTTACAGCAGATTATCTCTAAAACTAAGTTTACCTGCGTCCCAGAAACTGTCTGTAATTCAATAATTCGACATTCTTGGTCTTGTTACCGTGTCGTGTTTTTTATATTTTGTTATTTTGTACTGCAAATATTGTGTTTATCTAACTTGTACCGTGAACTGAAAGCTACTAAGTACATTCCACAAATTTATTAATTCCGGTCTAGATATCCGTTGTAAATTTCTTTACTTTTGTTAGAGCGTTTGTGGCGTCCCATGCATAGCAATGTTGTAGATAGTTATTTGTCGATTAGGGCTGGTTGATAACTTATTTCAATGTTGTATTTTAGATAGTTTCCTATACTTTGTGTGTTTGTTTGGCGTATGAAAGTGGGGATGGAAATTTTCAACATTGCCCACATATTAAAGGGCGTTCAGTGATTTCAAAACAACTGCCTACATTTGCTAGAACTCTCATTAGGTACGTTCTTAAATTTTAGGAAATTGACTTGACAAATATTATTGGCAATAGAAATGAATCGATATCAAAAAAGTCAAATCGAATCCATTGGTACCAACCTCATAGTCAAGGGCTCAGAATAGGAAATCCATTTCGTGTTCCTACCATGACTGTCTACTTATATGACAGATTATGTAAGAAAACTTGTCACAGTGCCTCTAGCGGATAGATGAAGCACTAATAATATTACTATAATGGCAAGTCATGGTAATAACGCAAACAATCCATTGTAACGGTAGAAATACATCTGATTTTCATGAAACCCATTGCCATGTGATGTAAGTGCGATGTATCGTTCAATGTTTATGTTGCCACATGAAGCTTGTGAATGTTTTATTTGTATTAATGTTGTACTGGCTTTGTCAACATATTGCTAGTTTTATGCTTTTGATGTAATACAATAAGAAATGCAGGAAGCTACAGCTTAGAAAATGATCAAAATAAATAAAAGTTACATCATTGAAGTTGAAGCTTGCTGTAGCCATGACGTAATCTTAACTGAACAAAAAGAGATATATTTTATCTATATACCTACGCCTGATTACTGAGAATATTTGGGAGAGTATAAACCAGTTAAAACGCTCTTACTTGTCAGATAGACAAATGTCGATTAATATCATAGTACTCGGGCGATAAAAAGTAAAAAGACTTTCAAACTAGCAGCTATCTCTTTCTGTTTCGTTTGTTATCGAACATGCTTGTAATAGATCAGTGTATGCTTCAAAGTTTTTAGAATAGTTATAATGTTTTAATTTTACAAGCTAGATAATATCGCGTCAAATTCGTGTTTTTGTGCAAGCTTGTAACTATTCTCTGTTCTCCTTTTGTCCATGTAGTCCAGCCTTCCATTCACTATACTCCTTGATTTCATGTATGTAAGTCAGCTTCAATGAGTGCAGTTATGATTATTGAACTCCTGAAAATTACATTACGACGAGGGTCAGCCAGCATGATAAAGAAGAATACTATTTTGATTTAAAGAGTGATTGGACTCACCATGTATAAGTTAAAACTAACCGCCAACACTTTATTTATTTCCAATCAGTTTTTTATTTCCAGTTTCTTATTCTGGTCAACATAAGACCCTGGATTATACATTTTTTAGAAAATAAGGTTTGAGCGCAATCATTTGCCCTAAGTCGAAATTAAGCGCGGGACTCCCTCAAATTCAGTTTTCAGACATTTTGTAAAAACCTGGTCCATCATGGTTTTGAACATTCTCGATGAAGTCACATTTGAAATCTTAAAAAACTAAATTTAATTCGGTTCATCCGTGATGCTACGAAACCACGAGACGGACGCTATGAATTTTTGTTCGGGTTAAAAAGTTAACACAACATAATCTCTTATCATAATCATAATCTCTCAAAAGAAAATTATAAAACTGCTCATTGAAGCTGACTGTTGTGTCAGGAAACATTTCCAATAGATTACACCCTGACTTCTGAATAAGTTATAGACCGAAAAGTTTGTCCATGGAAATGCTAAGATCCGCAGGCAAAAGACAAGACTGAATAAAATTGAACAATTTATAATTCATCCGTCTAAAATGCCTCCTGACCCTGGCATTATTACTATTGATATAAATCACTCAATATGCTTCATATTTGACCAACTGCGTATATTTATGATGTTGAACATCATATTAGACAGAAGAAAAACATAAGGCTGATCACAATTTAATAGGAATCTTTGTTTTGTTTTTTGTCACACAATACCAGAACTACAAATAACTATCTGATAGAGTAAACTCTTAAAGGTGATTTACATCAATGACCAGAGGGCCTAACATGTGCAACACGACAAATCATCTCGTCGCCGACAAAACATTCTCTCCTGCTCTAACACAGTTAGAGCAGTCTGACATTATCGAGATATTACATTTGTCGTGTCGAAGCGTTGCACGTGTTAGGCCCAGGACAAGCTAGTCGGCATTGAGTGATGTGTAAGTTAGTAAGTGATGTTTGTGTGTAGTTCGTCTCCGGACTCGCTGAGCGAGCGCAGCGGGGGCGAGACGCGCAGCGCGGCGGCGTCGCCCGGCTCGCTGCACAAGCTAGCGGTGCCTCTGGCGAGGTGCGAGGTGCCTGAAGTGAGGGACGCCGCCATCGTCGCATGCGGGAACATCAACCCGGACGCGCTCAAGTTAGTACAACATTACTTATACACTGAAAGTAGTCTGACGACCTCTGTGGCGCAGTGGGCGAAGGCCCGCCTGAGACGCGGAGGTTGCGGGTTTGACTCTCGCTGCGGGACAAATGTTTGTATGTTCTGCAGATTTTGCTTTGATTAAGTTGCTTAGCTTGGGACTAGATGACGCTGTGTGGAATGTCCAAGGATATTTATTTATTTATTTGTTGATTACCTTAGAGATCTGATGGAGGAGCTGGTCCCGCTGCTCCGCGAGGCTGTGGACAGGAAGCAGGAGAACATGCGCCGGCGCAGGAGGCGCGACGCGCTCAGGCTCAACCTCAACAAGATGCTACTTCTCATTGCGCAGAAGAAAACATTCGCCAACAGGTATACACTGTGTTCTTCACTGAACACAATATTAATTGGCTGGCTTTTTCAAAGGCATTGGTGTCATAGTGTTGGTGTAGGAACTGACATTGACAGATAGGAAGAAATGAAAAATTCTCAAGGACACTTGACTGCGTCCCACGGCTCAACCTCTATATCTTCGGTTTAGCTTACTGCGGGTAGTTATGAGAGACAACTTCCATACAAAATGTATCAAATATCCAAAGGAGGAAAGAGGGCATGGATTTGCCCTGCAGTGGGACATTGTAGGCTAAATATAAATAAATAATAATGTGTTAGCGACGCCTGATCCGAGGGCTGGCTCTTATTTCGCCCAAACTATCAGCATTGCTATTCAGCGTGGCAATGCGGCCAGTCTTGGGCACGCTTCCGTCTGGCAGTGGTTTGGATCAGTTGAGAGTTGAGGATCTATAGACCGTTTGCAACAGTCCATAGATGGCTCAACTGGTTCTATTTGTATTTTGTACATCTATGTAAATATGCATTAGTTTAGTTTATGTAAATAAAAGACTTCATAATGTGTTATATTCCAGTCCGTCAGCGTTGGAAGGCGGCAGCCTGCACCCCGCGCTGGCTGAGTACCTGGATGGAGTCCGTCTGAGTCTGGAGGCCGACGCCGAGAAGGACGCACCCGCCGCCAGGGAACAACGACTCACCTTCGCTGACTTCGTCACGGAGCTCATCAAGAGCTTCCCATGTCAGTACCATAATCATAACAGTAAACTTACCTTATGCCGGCCATAGACGTACAAGTAATTTGATCAAACAAACAGTTTGGTTAAATTGGCATGACTGTCTGTGGTAAAATTTTGATCAAATTTAATGTCAAATGGAAGGAAGAAATATGTTTTTTCGTATTTTTATTTGACCAAACTGTTTGAACTAGCTTGTTTGATCAAATTACTTGTACGTCTATGGCCGGCATTACAGATTACATCCATTTTACCATATTGATGAATACATGAATTGTTCATTTTCTGACTCGTCTTCGGATTAGCAATATTGTTTTATTTAATTATTTATATTTAACGCATAACTTTAATAAATGATGTACCCTGACTTGCCAATGTTATGCTATGTAACCTTGTGGCTAAATAAATAACTTGAAACTTGAAACTTACCTACATAAGTCAGGTACCTCATCTCGAACATTGTTCTTTTTTTCTTCGGGCTATTTTTGTGTTTTATTTTTGCGGAGTGCATTCAATGTTCGAGATGAGGTACCCGTGCCTTAACTAAAACTGATAATTACTCTGTTGCTATTTCTTTTCATTGATATGAGAGTCAACTAGAAAAAAACATTCTTTAAAAAAAGCCTTGTCAAATTGAAAAATCTTTACAAACCAAATATACATGCATGCATATAATCACACCTCTTCCCAATGCAGAGACCACGGATCTCTATTTGCTACGATTTTTACACAACTTTTTCGCCTCATTCACTCTCATTACATTCTTCATACACGCTCTCCAGTTTAGGGTACTTTTGACCAGGCCTTTCTCCATAACGTCACCAATTTGGTCCCATTATACACCTTTCCTTATCTTTAAGTATATGTAGTATGTAATGCTTATATGTTTGTTGTTTTAGTGGAGATGTACGGTTCTCTGATGAAGAAGGAGTTGCTGCGCAGCCTGTTCTCTCTGTTCGGCGGATGGTGCGGGCCGCTGGTGCCGACGCTGGGCGCGCTGGCGCCGCAGCCGCCGCCGCCAGACGCTGACGAGAGACTCACGCTCTCAGCGCTCAGGGTAAATATACACCTTACACCCTAATGACCCAATTCTATAATTAACGTTCAGATGTCCGTAGGTCCATCACCTTAGCAACTTTGTTTTTACAACATAGATGCTCTAATTCAATAATCAACGTATTGATGGCAACAGGCAATAGAATCCCCTAGTTTTAAGAAAGTGACGTTTCAAAGTGATCTGTAATTAGATTTTACTGAATAAACGTATATTGATTTTGTCCATCACCTTAGCATCTTTTACAACATAAAATGTATGAAACTTATTGACAGATAACAACGTTGCTATGACGAAAGTCCTACGGCCATCCGTGTATAGAAACCGGCCTTAAGAAACCATGGACCTTTGCTTACTCACAACAAATAGATCAAAAGTTCTTTCTTACTATTATTGCAATGGTAGTGAGATGTATTGTTTGTTAACTAGGCAATGAGCGCGCTCGTATGCTGCGGGCCTTGCTTCGCGCCCGCCGCGCTGGCCGAGGACGGATCCCTGTACCCGTGGCTCCACGAGATGCTCAGCTCCACCAATGATAAGGTAAATAAGCAGCGCATCATCTACTCCCAAACTCAACTATTTAATTATTGTGTTGCCAGATGACTGATATGCTAATTTTTTTTTGTATTTGTTAATGACTGGCGAACCGCTTCGCACGGATCCAATAATTATATATATAAACCTACCTCTTGAATCACTCTATCTATAAAAAAACGCATTAAAATCCGTTGCGTGGTTTATATGCATACATAGGGACATAGTTATATAGGGACAGAGAAAGCGACTTTGTTTTATACTATGTAGTGATATCTGATATGGATGTTTATAGTTGTACATATTTGTATTGTAGATATACGGAGTGGCGTGCGAGACGATAGTTCTGCTGCTGGAGTGCAACCCTGACATCGGTCCGCTGCTGGACTGGTGCGTGGACGAGTGCTACACCGGCGCAGCGAGGCTAGCAGACGGCTGCTTCATGGCACTGGCGGCCATCTTCAGTGCGAGGTCAGTGACCCCCACACGAGACGATAGTTCTGCTGCTGGAGTGCAACCCTGACATCGGTCCGCTGCTGGACTGGTGCGTGGACGAGTGCTACACCGGCGCAGCGAGGCTAGCAGACGGCTGCTTCATGGCACTAGCGGCCATCTTCAGTGCGAGGTCAGTGACCCCCACACGAGACGATAGTTCTGCTGCTGGAGTGCAACCCTGACATCGGTCCGCTGCTGGACTGGTGCGTGGACGAGTGCTACACCGGCGCAGCGAGGCTAGCAGACGGCTGCTTCATGGCACTGGCGGCCATCTTCAGTGCGAGGTCAGTGACCCCCACACGAGACGATAGTTCTGCTGCTGGAGTGCAACCCTGACATCGGTCCGCTGCTGGACTGGTGCGTGGACGAGTGCTACACCGGCGCAGCGAGGCTAGCAGACGGCTGCTTCATGGCACTAGCGGCCATCTTCAGTGCGAGGTCAGTGACCCCCACACGAGACGATAGTTCTGCTGCTGGAGTGCAACCCTGACATCGGTCCGCTGCTGGACTGGTGCGTGGACGAGTGCTACACCGGCGCAGCGAGGCTAGCAGACGGCTGCTTCATGGCACTAGCGGCCATCTTCAGTGCGAGGTCAGTGACCCCCACACGAGACGATAGTTCTGCTGCTGGAGTGCAACCCTGACATCGGTCCGCTGCTGGACTGGTGCGTGGACGAGTGCTACACCGGCGCAGCGAGGCTAGCAGACGGCTGCTTCATGGCACTAGCGGCCATCTTCAGTGCGAGGTCAGTGACCCCCACACGAGACGATAGTTCTGCTGCTGGAGTGCAACCCTGACATCGGTCCGCTGCTGGACTGGTGCGTGGACGAGTGCTACACCGGCGCAGCGAGGCTAGCAGACGGCTGCTTCATGGCACTAGCGGCCATCTTCAGTGCGAGGTCAGTGACCCCCACACGAGACGATAGTTCTGCTGCTGGAGTGCAACCCTGTGACCCAATTTGACCTAACGTGACAAAATTGTCACGTCACGTCAAATTGGTACTCTCAACGCGAGATAATAATAATAATAATAATAATAACTTTATTTTTCTCGGAACTTAAAAACAAGGTACATTTTTAGATACATAACTATCTGTTCATATCTACGAAATCCTTATCAAATCCTCAAAAATTGTTAAGGCGCGGCCCCACCGCGGTGCACGCTGTGCACGGCCACGCGGCGCATTTTAGCTGCGTGTATTCATTTGTTTGACAACGTGGGTCTACGTTTCCACTGGAGTACCTACACGAAGACCCACGACTATGTTTAGCGTGGCACGGCGCACGGAGAGTGACAACGTGTATGACTGACAACTGCTCTGCGATAACCGAGCTGTACATAGTCGTGGGTCTTATTCGTGTACTCCAGTGGAAACGTAGACCCACGTTGACAGCGTTGAGCTATGTTCCGCCTATTCGAGCAAGCCACGCGTGTATCAATGACGTCAATTCATGCGTAGCCTCTCCGTGGGTTGCAGTGGACACCACCACATACATTTTCTTACAAAGCGAAGCTTAATACACGTGCGTAGCCTCTCCGTGCACCGCGGTGGGGCCGCGCCTTTATAGAGACCACCTTGAATATAACCTATAGAAATAGAATAGTAGATTACTACACGAGGAAGAAAGGCAAAGATTCCGATGCACGAGACGCGCGAGTCCTGCCCTAGGGCAGGAAAGTACTTGTTCTCCCTAGGGACAGAAAATGCTACTTTGAACCCTATAATCAGGCAACTTCGTGCGTACTTTCCGTGTATGAGTAATGAAAAAAGAATTTTCATAATCGGTCCACTTGTGACGAAGTAATCGAAGAACTTACATTAAAAAAAGAAAAAGAAAATAAATACATTATTGTGATACATAGAACCTCCCCTATTTTGAAGTCGGTTCAAAACTACTGCGCGTCATCAGTAGCGCAATTTTTGAGCCATTATTAGATTTGCACAACGCAATATGCGGGACTGAATCAACTTAGATCCCCCTCGGTCCAGCAAAAAGTCGACCTTGCCGGCTTGTATTCAATTTTGTCGTGTCCCGCGTTTTAATTAGTCCGTTTGGAAAAATAGAAGAATAAATAAATATCCTTGGACATTTCACACAGCGTCATCTAGTCCCAAGCTAAGCAACTTAATGCTTGTGTTATTGGTAACCAGATGACTGACTTGGATACATTTTTTTGTAAATTTACATATAATAGACAGAAAACACCCAGACACGGTACAAATAGCGCAGCATAGATTGTATAATTTAAAGTTTTTTTTGTCATAAATGTAAACAATACTTACTTATAATTTGAAGTAAGATGAGTTGTTGACACTCTGGTATGAATCCCGCCGTAAGAGATACTCGTATACTCATGTTTAATAACAACATTGTAATGACGAGGTTCATTCAATTCAATCAATTGAAGATAACAAGTTCAAGTGTAATTTCGCTTTATACAATTTACTATTATCACATATATTACCATGGCGCTCCTAAATTGTATGTCGATATCAAACCTCGGAATAGGGAAATGTCAAAGATCATTGTTACCGTCCTTTTAATTATAGACTGCACTCTGTTCACTTAATTAACAGACCAAAATAATGATAGTATGCACTACACTTCTGTACTGAACTAATTTGTAACATACAAATTGCAAAACATTTGTGAGGCGGCATTATTTGTAGCCAAAACACAAACAATGAATAACGCGACGCATTAATTCGGTTGGCATCCTGAACAAGTGTATCATTAGTAGTGGCAACCCTCTCGATAGTCGACAGCGGGCAGAGGGCGCCCGTGACCTTGGTAACGCTCCTGCGCCCCTGCCCTTGGCAACCGCCTCCACCCGCCCGCCCGTTAATCATGCACATTCCCCCGGCTGAGCCCCCATCGCCGATCACAGACGCAAAGCTTTTTGATTCACTTTTTGTGCCGAAATTAAATAGACATGCCATTTTTGTTTGCCAAAATATTAAATTTTATTTTGGAAATCTCTTTGATGTTCCATGTTTGATGGGGTGGTATTTGAAAGCACACTAATCAAATGAAACAAGGATGAAATTATTCAACCGTTTTTACATGTTTGCACATTTTTTGCACGTATGCCAACATAGAATGGACATTTATGACTGTTTCGACGTGACATTTTTTGCTAGTCTTTTTATGGTAGTAAATTGAAAAGCTTGATACACCGTCTGCAATTTAAAATCAAAATACTTGTAGAGTTTGTGGTATTGGTATAGTGTAGGATTTTAGTTTGGTGTTTTATATGAGAAACATGTGTATTTGGTAACTAAAGTTTTCAAGTTTTCTCACGTTGTAATTTGTAAAACAGCTCACTAAAATCATCTTTAGTGACACAATTGCACGTCACGTAATTCCTGAAGTTTTGAACATGAATTTAAGCTTTTATTCCTGCCAGTGTCCCCTTGTTATTTCTCGGTCAAGGCGTTTAGTTAATATACATATTTGAAAATGCCTCGGTAAGAATGTATACCACGTGGAAGTCCGCGGCCCTTGGCCCAGATGTTTGCTAGGCGTGGCACGCTAATCTACTAATGGTGACATGTTTGAGTGATCACTCCGCAAGCTGCCAAAGGTATAGGCTTGATAGAGCGCGCGTGTGCAGCTTGACCGATGATGCTTTGGATAACCACTTATAAAGACGTTGCGCTTACGTTTAGCACTTGGCGTGAGGAAGTCCTCATTAACATCTAATTTAAATAGTCCTGATTCGTATTATAACTAAAAAGAATAAAGATACTCGATTAAGGTCCACCAAGTAGGGAGTATCGAGCAGTGAATGCGTTCCGTCCAGATGCGGCGTTGTCCGTTGCTTTTGATAGTCAATAGCTCCGGCTGAAGTAGCTGCTGGTTAATTAATAAGTTAGGACCCGCTAGTTTAGCACTTATCGACAGCTCCTGGAAACTATAAACGTATTTCACGTACAGATCGGCCACCACAAAACTTTAGTAATGGCGGCTTTATCTTGCACTTCACATCAAACGCAGGACGATGCCGCCCGGTGTCCTCTCAGTTAGTCCTACAAGTTTAACACAAACGTCTGACCAATATTTCGACCTTTGAAGTGCTACCATAGAAACAAAAATAGAATTTTGAAATGAAAATAATTAAAAGCAGATCGAACTTGATTTAGACTTTTTTCTGTAGGTACTTTATCAGTATCGAAGTTATTTTAGCAGTTTTCTAAGGCTAATAAAATTAATAGGTTGAATATCATATACACTTTGATGAGAACTACGAGTATATGAAGAATGTGGGAAAAACTTTCTAGCTTGTTTTTGATAATGATGTTGTCGCTACATAAACGAACGATACTAACGCATTGTTGAGGGTTATTACGGAGCATAAATGTCGACTCCAGTAAACGCAGCTTATAGTACGGTCAGCTGCGTTTCCCGTGGTCCCTTCCGCGGAGGATCGCAGGGGTGATCCCTCCTCCTACGCCCGAGGCACGGACTCAGCCCTCGTATTTACTTGTAATATCAAAAATATTTACTGAACAACGCAACCAATACTAGCTGACGATTAACTGATTAACAGTAGCTTTCAGTCTCTATCAGTAGACGTGCGAATGCAGTGTTTAAACTACAGAAATGCAATAAATTATAACTTACTTTATTGTTTTTTGTTTTACAAATAGAGTAAACAAATACGACTGTCTGTCACCAGTCGGCCTAACATGTGCAACACGAGAAATTATCTCGTCGTCGACAAAACATTCTCTCCTGCTCTAACATAGTACGTTAGAGCAGTCTGACATGATCGAGATATTTCATTTGTCGTGTCGAAACGTTGCACATGTTAGGCCTACAGGCTTAAACAAACCATTTAACGAACTTGTTTTGATATCGGTACAAGTCTTTTCTTAAAAAAGAATCTAGAAATGTCCATTCGACTTACTCTTTTATTTTATGGTTTCATAATTATAAATTGTACACTGCGCTACGTATACAAGAGTTTATAATTACATTATGTTTTTGCAATACCAGCATATTACAAGACCAATTAACCAATTAATTCTTTCGAGAATACCCCCTGTATTCTCGAATTAATGCACTCCTATTTTAGAAGTTTTTTTAACTGAAATAATTGTTTTCAATTGGCGGAGAGAACGTGAGCTGCACGTGTGTGATTCATTAGGAGCCCACTGTATCAATTATTTTCTCTCGGGTATTTTATTTTCGCTGAATTTGATATTCCAAACAAACAGAAAATCTAGAGCGATATCTGTTGTCGCTATCTGTCTGCCCGCTGGATTTTTAGCAGACATGTTTTCTGTTGAGATCGTTTTTCAGATATTGTGATTTGAATGTTTCTATCCATGGTTGAATTCTGTTTGTAAAATAACAGCCTTACTTGTACATACAATGATAAGCTACTTGTACTCACATCTCGATTTTTACATCTATACTAATATTGTAAAGAGGTAAAGTTGGTTTGTTTATTTATTGAGGGTAATCTCCTAAACTACTCATACGACTTCAAAAATTCTTTTTCCGATGTATAGAATAGACTTTCCGAATAAACATAGGCTGTTTTTTCCCGTTAACATTCCGGGTTTCATTAGTACACACGTGCAAAGCCGGGAGGGGCTGCTAGTTGAATATAAACAAAGAGTTTGTTAAGTTCGCCAATTAGTGTTATGTACTCGTGCCCAGTCCCTCTAGTTTGATTGTGAGAGACGTTATAAGGTCAGTAGGCTAGATCCCGGGGACTCGCGAGGGTGATGCGCGGCTCCATTATCGCATGTGCCTCGCTGGTCTCTCAAATTAGTCATGATTGAATCGTTTATATGCGTACGTGTAAATAAGTGTACGCTTAGGTGGGAAAATGTGTAGGAATGATAAAGAATTGGAAAGTGTATGAAAAAACTGCAATGTCATGACTTATTTGCAGGCAGGCAAAAAGCAATAGCATAAATATATTTTGGCCATCCCTTTCCAAGTTTTTTATCAAACTTTAAGTTCTGTTCTTGTTCGTGCGAGTTAAAGTGAACCACTTTTTTTAATAGTTAATAATTCCTCTAAGTTGTGTATTCGTTCGTGTCGTGTTAGTGAAGTGTCGTTTGTCTACAGAGAGTACCCGTGCGACCACTACACGGCGATCATCAACGTGACGCTGATGTGCACGGGATGTCCGCGCGCGCCGGTGCACGAGAGCGCGTTGCAACTGCTTCAGCTGCTCGACAAGCGCTTCTTCGGAACCGTGGGCCCGCTGCCGGCCGCTGACGACGACACAGGTCAGTCATATGCATACATCACTACATAGTATAAAACAAAGTCGCTTTCTCTGTCCCTATATCCCTATGTATGCTTAAATCTTTAAAACTACGCAACAGATTTTGATGCGGTTTTTTAAATAAATAGAGTGATACAAGAGGTGGGTTTATATGTACAACTATTGGATCCGTGCAGAGCCGGGGCGGGTCGCTAGTATAATATATTACACATTTATTATAATGGTTTGTCAAGTTTTCACATCACGGGACTATGGAGTCCCGCACCTTTGAAAGGCATGCATGTGGTCAAAGCGACACAGGAGGCTCTTTTGACAGTTTTGATTTATAGTGATGGAGATACCGGTGACTACCCGGGTTAAAATAAGATATTATTACTGCCCGTAGCGTCCCACTGCACGGCAAAGGTCTCCCTTCCTTCCTTCCACTTTTTACAGTACTCCGTAACGCTGTAATGCCGAGATCATTGTTGTGACGGAATTGGCAGCCCAGAGCCTGTCTGCTCAACCGACCATATCCATAGGAGAGACAATGTTTAATACGTTTGGAGGACTTCTAAGCCCCGGGGTTTTTCACGATGGTTTCCTTCACCTCGTAATGCTCAGATAAAAACTCTTTCTGAACGTCTGAGATTTGAACCCACGACTTTCTCATGGAAAGTGAAGGTACATCCCACTTGGCCAGAACAGCTCGGTCAGTCATACGCCATAAAGTAGCTGTGCAAGCACTAGCCATTATCAGCGAAAGCTGATAAGCGTCATAGCCATCGAGAAGTGAGTCTGCCTTACAACTAACCGAGGCACAAGGTGCCTTTCTACCTATACTCCAAAATGACTGCAAGTATGGATGACTAAAACAGGGTAAGTATACCTTCACACATAGGTACAATCCAAACATGAAGAAAAAAACAGCAAACCGTTAGCGTTTATTCACACCAAGTTTTGTAGCACTGCTTTAAGGATTTCGATTTACATTACGTTTTTTAATATTATAAATCGGTATATTTACTTCAATGTATACGAGTATTTACTTCTACTTTGAAATCATAATCAAATAACTAATCAAAGATTTGGCTTTGAAAGAATATTTCAATTCCAATTTATATCTTGATTGTTAACTTTACATTGCCTTTCAATATGTTAATCGTTCAAAGTCTTAGGCCCCCGGCGAGGAGGCGCGGCCGATACTGAATGGCTTTATAATCAACTTTCTAACTTGAAGTAACACTATTTATGAATAAATTAAAAGCCTTTTCGTTCTCTTTTTTACATAGTTAGTATAAAATTTGATAAGTAGCTAGTTAGAGAACCCCTTTCCGCAGGTGAAGGCCTGTCATCGATTATTTAGCTAACTATAATTACTTGCTAACGAAATATCTGCTAAAGGTCTCTCTTCGATAGATTCTGGAAGCTTTCTCTTAATTAATTAAATTTTAGATTCCGTCCAGCTACGTAAATCGTTGGACCATGATTCTTTAAAGCCTGATTGATTTGTTAATAGAGAACAGTTGTTAATATAATTCTATTTAAAAAATGTACAGCAGATTATTGTAGATTGATAATAATGATACATTTCTGTTTCAAATTCCAAACGACATATACAAATACAGGACAAGTGTAAATGTAATGTAACCATGCAAGCGTGGGTTTAATTAACAAATATTGCTACTTATTTATTTGAAAAACGGGAACAGTAATACATGGTTTTTGTCCTACCTATCTGTTGTTTCGGTGATACTTTTACAATCTTAATAAAATTCCGTGGAGCTTCAAAGAAAGTGAGGCATGCTCGTCAAAATAAGTAAAAGTGGTGGTTGAATTTACAAGATATTCATACCTTAAGGTTCGTATCATAAGATATTCACATGATATTGATTACGACCTTATTTTTAAGTATATTTGGGGCTCCTCATCAGAGAAACTACTTACATCTCTTAAACAGTTGTGACTTATATTATAGTGGAGAACAATTTTATTAGGATTCAATATAGTGGTCTCGCTTTTTGCAAATGTTATACATTTATTGAAATAGAGCCGCATACATACATGCTTTACACACACGTACACTTTCAAGCTCAGTCAGCTAGTTACAGGCTATGCCATAGGTATATATATTACCTCGATTATTTTATATATTGAATTCATTTTTATCACCGTGGTCACGATTAGACTGGTTAATATAAAAATATAGAATAAAATGATTTCAAAACGTGATTAAGTCCAGATAATATTTTTAAATAAATGTGTGTGAGTGTACAACGCGAATAACCTTCTGAATGAATAGTGCCCTAGATAGCGTGCGCGTAAGTGAGTAGGTGCTGGCAGGCACACGGCACAATCATCCAATCTGGGAGAAGCTGCACATGACGTTGCGTTGCCATCCGCTCGCTCCTGCACCATGTTCTCACATCCATATTGCAAATGTTGAGCCATGTTGACGACTTGACACTTGACGACCACTGTGGCGCAGTTGGGTGAACGCCCGGCTGAGACGCGAAGGTCGCGGGTTCGATCCCCGCTACGGGACAAATGTTTGTATGATCTGCAGATATTTGTTCCGTGTCTGGGTGTTTTCTATCTATAATATGAATGTATTTACAAAAAAAAAAAATGTATCTAAGTATTATATCAGTCATCTGGTTACCATAACACAAGCATTAAGTTGCTTAACTTGGGGCTAGATGACGCTGTGTGAAATGTCCCAGGATATTTTTTTTTTTTTTTTTTTTTTTTTTATGTTACATTTAAACTATTCCATCGCTATTATTTACACTACTTCAAATAAATAAATAAAATATCATCATCATCATCATCCACAGCCCGACTTCACCAACTGCTGGGTATAGGCCTCCCTCAGTTTGTGCCATCCGCCACGATCCTGTGCCAATCCGATCCATCTTTTGCCCGCGACTTTGCATATATCGTCTGTCCATCTCGCTGGCGGACGACCAAATATAAAATAATCTATTTTTTATTTCTATTTGTAGCCCATATTGTCCCACTGCAGGGCAAAGGCCTCCCTCCCATCTTTCCAGCTTTTTCTAAAATATACTGAGCTTTATTTTCCAAACACTCTAAATTACAATTTACCTTCTTAACAAAAAATACAGTATCTTATTGAAAAAAAAAAAACTATAAGTAAATAAAGTAACTACGAGTATATCTAAACATTAAACTAAGTTTTCATTAGTGTATGGACCTACGCGCCTGTGGCGGTAAAAGCCTCCTCCAGCTTACGTTCTCACTGCTGGATAATTATCAATACAGATTTCATAAGAATTCCAAATTGAAATTTTCATTTGGTGTTCAAAACAAAATTAAACAAATTTACACAAGCCTATGAAATAACATTTACTTTATGAGTAAGATAAGACAAACAAAAAAAATAAAGCCCCCAATAGTTAGCTCCAGGTAACGCCGAGAGGTCGACTCCATTGAAAACAAATCATTGCTTTTGGTAAAAACAAATTCAAATATACCTTAAAATAACAATGTGAAGTGGTTTTAACATATGCCTGAAACTTATTTATAGCAGAGCCAATTTTCCTGAAAATGGTTGTTTAAATAGCAAATATACAGCGTTTTATAAAAGAAATCAGTACTTAAATTTTCTATTCTAGGTAGTCTAGAATTTTAGATATAAAATTTCTATTTGGTTTATATACTAAAACAATAAAACACGTTTTTCTTTGTTTCTTTGTTCACAATTGCTCGTAATATTGTGTTGTGCTCGAGTTATTTATTATGGTGTACCGCAAACCGTGGCAACGTCTACGTTCCGTAGCTACGCCGAGCTTGTAGCGCTACGCAATGTGCTACGATATCTTTGTTTGATGTGGGGACTGCTGAGACGACCACACAATGTCATTGTAATATTTTGTATATAAACAATTTTATTTTATTTATGCTGTGCATACTTATAAATCATTTGGAACTATACGTGTAATTCTTGTTTGAAATAATCTTTCAAATGAAACAATAGGGATGATGTTAATTTCTGAGAATGTGTGTTTTCTTGTATCAGGCGTACATATAAATACGTACGTAGCGTAAAAGTTACAAAACACGCTTAGGAAAATAATAATTTTTTAATGAAGTAAACGGAAATGAAATATATTATACCCCATTTATCCTCAATGGATAACTACTATTCATAAAAATATTTCAATTACAAGCTACATTCCCACCCTAAACAAACTGTTTGTCCCTTTCAAAAGAGGAAGTACAAATATTGACTATGCGTCTGAAACGAGTCAGTTGACCGGCATGAAATATGTATATTTTGTTACTATCTGAAATATATATATTTTGTTACTAGCTCCATCGCGGTCTCACCAAAATACTCATGGTAGGTATAGAAAGTAGTTTAATTACAATTTAGCTATCGTTTAATTTATAAGGTAACGTGTGGTTAGAGCCAAAAAAATGCTGAAAAATGTATGTAAGTCATCGTTAAGTACTCGTAAAGTAGTATTTCAGTGAACACGGATCTCATACAAATTAGTAACTATTGGTATTTCACAATGCACACATTGAACACAACATGTTTATTTGTGAATGCTAATTCCTCTACTTTCCTATACTTTGTGTAACCCAATGATATGTGTTACATTCAGCATTATTTGCATTTTTATTTATTAAATTTTAGTTCATTAGTTTCCTAAATTGGTAATGAACCTCCAAGTAATGAATCCCTCACAGAGTAGTGGGTGTGGGGAGCCACGTCGCTTGCTTACCGGCCGGGCCCCACTAGCGCTCGCACGCCGCCCCGCCCCCAGGTAGCCGGACGGTGTAAACTCACCAATACACCGCTTTGTGCTGCTCTCTGGAGGGACAACCATTCAACGACAGATTCAATTCAGACATTCCAATTTCACCCTTTCATATTTGCTGGTTGTAAATTAATTAAACGTACATAAGCTTTCCTATTCGCATTCGAAATAGTATGACCACTAATATGACTGTGCTAAACTCAATTTATGTTCAGAGTATTCGATTAATGCAGTTTCATTTAAAATGACGTTGCTCGAAATACAAATTACTCGTGGTCCTTTATGGAGTTGTAGCAGTAAATCAGAGCCTAAACTGCCATCTGCATTTTTAATAAGCGGCCAAGTGCGTGTCGGTCTACGCTTAAAGTAGGGTGGTGGTTTAAATCGTGTTTTAACAGGTAAAACTTAATTGTCAATGTGTCCTAACTGTAATATCTTGATATTACCCCGGCTGTAATATTATTACTTCATTGGGTACTGATACCAGAGTTGTTAGATAATATATCGATTATATAAAAATAAAATTGAATAAATTTGTAGTTTCGAGAAAAGTCGAATCAGTCATTTGTGCAGTGACACCTACGAGTATAATATATCAAAATATAGAGCAAGGTGATTCCAGGTTTTCGTGGATCTTTGTAGGAGCCTACTAATCATATCATATCATATCATTGTTAATATATATATGAAAATATCGATGAACGTCGAGACTGCATCCGATACGTAGCCTATTAGGGTGTGCTGTGCAAAGAGACGTGTACGAGTATATGAATGCTTGCGTTATTACACATGAATACTACGTTTTGTTTTCGGTATTACTTGAACAGGTATTTTGTAAACGGAAACGTTGCCCCCACTGGTCAGTGCAGGATCCGGATCCAGTGGGAACAATGGTTATGATATGACACATAATATGTATACGACGGCCACAGACAAAAAAAATACGACTAAAGCATAACTAACAAACATGCAACGTGCAAAACTGTTATGCTATATTGTACACCGATAAATATGGTATATACTTTTTTGTAAATGATGTTAAAACTAATCGCAACTAATCGCAAATATTGACAGGATCAAACGTTCTCGCCTCGGGAGTTGAACCGGCGATCTTCTGTGTTTCTAGCGACACAGGCCTTCGACACAGAGGTCGTTGAAATCATTCCATCAACACGGCTTTCGTCTGTTTTACAAAAGTCAAACTGAATCAACTTCTAACTATTATTGGAATTCAAAGAAAGTTTCAAAGCATTTCAATTGGTATTAAATTGGTTTTAAGCTCTGGAGCGCAGACTAATTCACGTTGACTTCAATTGAAAAATATTGTGTTCAAAATTGTTTTACTTTACACAGGCCTTCAAGCTAGGCAGCCTAAAAGATTAAGTTAGACGCCCTTAAGAACTTAACTAGTGCTTATTGAGATAGTTTTATTAGTCATATTTAATTGGCTAAGTCATTCGTCGGAAATCCCAAAATGATTTGAAAGTAAAAAATATGATAGAACATTTGAAAACAGACGCAGACGCTTGGAATCCCCCACATCTCACCTGTGGCCGATCTCAAAAATAAAATAGTCACATGGAAATACGCGCGTCTGAATTTTCAATAGGGATTTTGAGCGAACCCGCAATAAGCTGCCATTGAAAAGATTTGTCTGCAAAGATCTTAGTGGCTACTAGGGCGAATTCGATTCTTCTATTTGTATATTTACTTCTTTTGTGCTCGCGTAATTGTCGAACCGGGTCGTTTATCAAACTTATTGCAGTTTGCTGTTAATCTTAATCGGTTAAGGGGTTGAAAAGATATTGAAATTCTAAGGTGGTAAAAGAAAAGCTAAACAAATCCATATGTACTTCCATACTAATATTATAAACGCGAAAGTGTGTGTGTCTGACTGTCTGTTTGTCCGTCTTTCACGGCAAAACGGAGCTATGAATTGACATTATTTTTTAAGTAGCGATAGTTAAAGAGATGGAGAGTGACATAGGCTAATATGCATTGATTCGAACGTGTCGTCGCGCCCGACTCGTGCCACATGTCTCCCTGCAAGGAATAAACTCATACGTGTTCCTTCTGTTGCTTCTCGGCGTTTCACTTCACAAACACAATACCAAACAATTGTGTGTCTGAATCGTGCTTCTGAACATAGGTCCGAGTCGGCTCTCTCTTACAGACAACTAAATTTAATGCTTTGAGCTTATGCCGGACGTGTCGCACGTTGGTTTTCGAATTTCTTTCAATATGATGCCTTTGATGTTTGCGAGGTAGACGAAACCTACTTTTTAACAAACTTCAAAAAAGAAGGAGATTGGATGTTCCACGGTATGTATTTTTTATGTATAACGTTTCAAAGAATACTCTCCTGAGGTACCTACCTAATATAAAAGAAATAAAGGATCTGATGCAATAGAATCCCCTAGTTTTAAGAACGTGACATGTCAAAGTGGTCTTTTTTATGATCTTATTGATTAAAATATTTTGACTTTTGACTTTTGACTTCTGACTGTTGATGAGGATCTTCGGAGTTATAAACAGAAATGCAACTTTTTTCATCAAAAGTAAAGCGATTATGAAATGTTAAAAAAGAAACTACGTAGTCTAATAACTTAACGTCATCTGGCCAACATAACACAAGCATTTAATTGCTTTGCTTAGGACTAGATGACGCTGTGTGGAATGTCCAAGGATATTTATTTAAGTATTTATTATTTTTATGTTTAAAAGAGTTAACCTCCGAGGTAGTCCCATAAAAAGGAAAAATATTAAGAATCTTATGAGGATTCTTCGTAGTTATGAACAGAATGCACCTCGAGCGTGCAGAAAATTTCTCTCTTTTTAGGAAATTGAAATCAGTTTATTTTAAAAAAACAATGCCATTTGTGTTTATCACAGAGGTTTCTATCGTGAAATAAAACTGTAACTCATGTTTAATAATGCATTGGGATGCACTTGGCATTTGTTGTGTACCTACTTGCTATAATGTATTTTATAACCATTAGAAATATGGATTCGCTCATGATAACGCTTATGACCTAACTACTTCAATACTTGAAATCAAACACAAATAATTCAAAATGTACTTTTATTAAAAATTTTGGCCGAAATTTCATACACAGATTTCTTATATAATAAGAGAAAACAATTTTCTTACAATGTAACAAATGAACTTCTGCAGCAGCCAACAAACAGTCAACTGTACAAGCGAATAACAATCAAATTACAAATACGGCAAACACATTTTGTGTCGCCACAAAGGGCGAGCGGCACAAAGCCTTAACCTAGTTATGTGTGGCATATCGCCGCCTGTGCACTAAACTTCAATAGACTGACGGGCTATCGGTAACACAGGGGTTCACTATTACATTAACCCGACTCTTATGTACTTAATCAAGTTAAAATACCCGAAAATGGAAAAAAGTGACTGTAGATAAAAAAAAGCCAATTAGTTAAATTTCGGACTTTTAAATAATAATTTTTAAATACAAACAAATGTTAGTGACATTTTTTATATGCCGACGTTTATGTTACACAATAGCCGGTCGCGGGGCGTGTCTCCCCGTTGAGGAACAAAGTTTATTTGTAACCTTCAAATTAAAGTTCTGTTAAGCTCATCAGCAGATTAAAACATAACACATTAGAAGTACATTTTATAAACGATAACTTATCATAGTTATTCATGAACTGTTATTACTTATATTAAAATATTGTTAGTAGCTATTATTATTATATGTATTTATTTAGTAAAAAGATAGTGTAATACAGACTATTGATCAAAATTGAATGGAATATATTTTATTGTGTGTATTAATTTAATATAATATTATTGTAATTTTTAAGATTATTAGCGTTTAAATACTTATTACCTTATGTAGAGAATATAATTATAACTTACAAGATTAAAATTTCAAATAAATATAAGTTAGAAATAGTATTATATGAATTAAGTGTATATCAAAAGAATAAATAGATAAAAGGTTTGACTTGTACTTCTTAAATTATTATCTTGTTGTTTTTTTCTACGAGTATACATTCTGAATGAGTTTACTCTTTAAAGCAGAAAAGACTAGTTCTCAGTTGTGCAAAACAAAATATTATGATAAAGTTTTTTTTTTTATGAACCGTTCATGTCCCACTGCTGGGAAAAGGTCTCCCCCAAAATCTTCCACTGACCCCTATCTCTAGCGATCTCCCACCACTCCTTCTCAAACACGTCAACATCGACAAGTGGGACATGAACGGTTCATAAAAAAAAAAAAATTACGACATGAAATTTAAATCTGAAATGCTCTGTCAGTATGGATATGTCTGACTCTGTATATACTCGGAGACAGTTGAGATAAGGAACATGCGCTGTTCTTTATTGCGAATACATAACATAATTTTAGAACTTTCGAAAGTAAAAACCTTTTAAATCTTTAAGTTGAAGCCACCTAAAAACCACTTGAGTATTATCAAGTTAAATAAATAAATAAATATAATAAATAAATAATAGTTAAATGTAGCCATGAACCTTAAATCTATCATAGATATCTTTATTATCCTTATCATCTATGATTACATCAATTGAAAGAATACTTTAATAAGTCGGTAAATGCACAATGCACAAACTTCATATCACATTATATTATTTAATTAAATTATACAATATTATAGAAGGAATTATTCCGACTTTGTTTTATAATTATAGATTAATAAAAAATTCATACATTCATAGGGCTACAATAGTGCCTTATGTTTTAGTGTAACAATTTTAGATGACACAATAAAAAGTGTAATATTAATCTATAATAAACTAGCGTAAGCTCATTTACAGTACAAGAGCTCGCGCGAAACTCTATTATTTCGAGTATTCTAAAACGAGTAATTACATAATATTGTGTACGTTCGTTGTGTCAGAAACTATCTTTGGTATTGGCGTGTATTCCGATATATATGTAATGTAATTTTATTATAATATAGTGTGACAATAAAAAGTTATTAAATATTTTATTACGTGTTATTTATAGGTTATGACTTATTAAAGATTATTAATATTTTAGATTAACTAGTGACATTAACAATCTAAACCTGTTATTCATAATGAACTTATAAGCTTTCTAAAGCTCTGTGACTGCTATATCTGTTGCTATCTCTTTTCATTGACATAAGAGTAACAGGAGTGGAGTAACAACAAAAATATTCTACGAGCCTTGTTAAATTGTCAAATCATTATGAATCTATCAAAGGTATCTACAATCGCTTAAGAATAGAAACAAACAAAAATATATAAAAACGTTCTATGACGGTAACTAAAGCGATTAGATATGTCAAATAAATTGAATAGTGATAATAGAAATAGAATACAGAAACGTCGGTAACTCAGAGGTCGGTAACTTGGCTACATCAATTTTTTTTTTTTTTTTTTTATTTAAACAAAGTTTTATATTAGAAACAAAAAATACCTACACTACTTGTAGGTATTGTTTGTATTTTTTGATATGTTTATTCATATATTTCTTGGTTTAACATAGTCATTCTTATGATATAGATAAGAAGAGGAAGATAAGAAGGAGGTTATTAAGAACTATGATATTCTAGACTTACACCCGGTTCCTATAACCAACTTATAGATGTCCGTAGGTCCATCACCATCGCAACTTTGTTTTTACAACAATGAAAATGTAAAAAACGTTTTAACAGATAACAAGGTTGCTCTGGCGAACGTCCTGCGGCCATCCGTAATTAAGTTATAGGAACCGGGCGTTAGTGTATATTTTAGATGGACTATAGACTAGATAATTATACTGCCCATTTCTTAACACGACAGAGCGACAACTATGACATTTTCGCATTTGATTACAGTGTGCCCGGTTTAGTAATCACATCAAAACAAAACTGGATACTAATAATACGTACCTATGCCCAATGATGATTGTGTAATAATCGTATAATGGTTAACAGCTGTCTACTTTCAAATATGGTATTTATTGAATCGGAGTTAAAATATATCAGAGCGAAGAAACCGGCAAAGTGCGATGAAAATCCAATATTTTTGATGTAATTTTGGTATTGAGCAGGTACGGTTATTGTGGTTGAAAATGTCTTTTGACTTAATTTAAAATAACTGCGGGTTATTTATATTATAACACATTTGGCTTTGAAAGTTGTGACATGACAGCAGCAGACTGAGGAATGTTTTGGAAAGTTTACAATAAAAAGGTTTAAAGCCTTATATCTCCTTATGACTCTAAAAATTCATCCGAGTTTTGACATGCGACGTACCGACACGTATCAAAATAACCACCAATCAACGTTGAGCGAGATTTCGTTCGGGGCGAACTACTAGTATTATTATGTACAATAGTTAAAGTTCCTGTTAGCTTTGAAACAACGATATTGTATCTTGTTGTTTAAAAGCTAACAGAAACTAAAAGTTACTAGTATACTCTGTGTTGTGTACACGCGCTGGCTCGCCGCACACATTTTAGATGGGTCAGCAGTTAATAGGGTATTTTGCACCATGAAACAATATATAACTTAAGATAAATGAAAAAAGCTAACGAATGTAAAAATGAAAATATTACTCCATTAGTATAATCTGTTATGGAAATCCCATTTTATTATTTCATTTCGCCGAAAATGGCCGAGCGTTTTTAATGCACATCGTGTTTAATGCACTGTTCGGTTAGGGAAGGGATTATTTTAAAACATAAAAGGGTGAGTCGTCCGTGGCCGAACTGGAAGCCAAATCCTTGTAATAATAGGCTTTTAACCCGCATCGCATCAGCCGATACACGCTGATTTCATTTAAACTATCTGCGCCCCGCGGTTTCACCCGCGTAGGTCCCGTTTCAGCGGGAATATTTTCCGGCAATTATTCGAATTTTTCTCGCCGTAAAAACCATCCTCGAACTTCAACGAACATTAAAAAAAAAGAATTGCCAAATTGGTCCAGGCGTTGTTGAGTTATGCGCTTACCGACAAATTTTACGATTCATTTTTATATTATAGATAGATATTCAATCACGCCCGTGAAGGTATGTTTTCAAATATAATTCTGTTACTCACAAAAATTTGTAAAAACCGTCCATTGAAAAAATAATAGGCTTTCAGTGAAAAAATATATACGTGGATTGCTTACTTTCTACCAATTACATTACGACCGTGTTTTTCCTTTTTTTTAACTGACTTCAAAAATGAAGGAGGTTCTATGTTTCAATGTATGTATTTTTTTATATGTCTGTTCGTCGATTTCTCCGTCAATAACGGATTTTAAAATTATTTTTTCTTTGAAAGAACTACACTGTTGGTGAATTGGGGTTTCAGGCTTTCAAAAATATTTATTGAGCTTCTTTTGGTAGTAGTCCGTTGAAATATTACATTTGCTTTGCATTTGTTAGAGGACGCAATTTTATTATTGGGACATGTGTGGGGGGTCAATAGAAGCTTAACCTCAAGTTTGTGGGGTCGCCACCCTTGTTTCCCGGCCGCCATCTTGAAAATAGTGGTGAACACGATATCTCAGAAACTATGCGTCTTACAAAAAAGTTGTCAAGCTATCATTTGTAGTAAATTGTTTTGCCTACAAATATGTTTCTATAACTTTTTGCCCTAAATAAAATATTTAAGAAGTTATTAGCAAAAAAGTGAGAAAATCTTTCTATTTTACTCTATCACTTCACGCAAAAACGGCTGGACCGATTTAGTTGAAATTTGGTATGTAAATAGGTGATATCCTGGATTAACATAAAGGCTACTTTTTATCCCGATTTTCCTGCGGGAACGGGACTTACGCGGATGAAACCGCGAGGCGCAACAACTTAAACCGGATAAAAAGTAGCCTATATGTTAATCCAGGATATCACCTATCTACATACCAAATTTCAACTAAATCGGTCCAGCCGTTTTTGCGTGAAGTGATAGAGTAAAATAGAAAGATTTTCTCACTTTTTTGCTAATAACTTCTTAAATATTTGATTTAGGGCAAAAAGTTATAGAAACATATTTGTAGGCAAAACAATTTACTACAAATGATAGCTTGACAATTTTTTTGTAAGACGCATAGTTTCTGAGATATCGTGTTCACCACTATTTTCAAGATGGCGGCCGGGAAACAAGGGTGGCGACCCCACAAACTTTAGGTTAAGCTTCTATTGACCCCCCACACATGTCCCAATAATAAAATTGCGTCCTCTAACAAATGCAATACTCGGCCCTCAAATTGTAACATTTCAATGGACTATAGTACAAGTTTGTAGATATAGGTTATTAGGTATACTCATATAAAACAAAAATGATGAATAGTTCGTTTGAATAGTAGAATAGTATTTGTTTCGCGTAAACAACTACTCCCATAAAAAAGGGCTTATGAATAGGGGGATTAAAAAGGCCGCTTCGAGCATTTCTGTTAGCAACTCATAAAGTGCATTAATTTCATGAATTGTTTAGCATTTTCACCAAAATTTGGTAGAATGGCTCAATTAAATTATGACACTAATGCACTTTATGAATTGCTAGCAGAAATTCTCGAAGCGGCCTTTTTAACCCCCCAGAAATCTAAGTACCTCGAAAATTGCTCTCTCGCTACGAAATTGAAGTCTAGTTAAAAACTGCAAAAATAGGTAAAAGCACCGTCGTAATGTAACATGCATTTATATAGTATACGTATGACTAATTAAAAAAAAAAAAAATTTTTTTTTCCCTTACACTCAAGTGTTTTAAACATGTTATATAAGAACAGCAATAAATTAATATTTTATTTTATTTTATTTTATTTATTTTATGACTAATTATACGTGTACAAACACGACTACAGAATATTTTTATAATTATTGTTATAAATATTTACAATTCTTAAGACCACAATTATGAAACTAGAATTTAAGAGATTACGTTTAGTACTTTCTCAGGTGACCAAACAGCTATTTGCCGTTTTTAACTAGCCTAATGTATGTTTATGCTATTCTACTAACAGAAACGGTTACTTTACTACTCCTACTTCTAAGAAATCGAATAACTGCGGTGTCTCAAGAAATACTGACTACAAGTGATCATTTAGAGGTAATATTTTAATAAAAAAATATTATTTTAATTAAATATCGGTCACAATGCATATTGAGGTGACGTGCTTATGAACTCAACCCTTGTTTTCTTTGAATCTTAACGTTGTTGAAAAACATTTTATTTAACTTTTAAAGGTTTTGCCTGATGTCGTTTTATGATTGGCTGATATAATAATCTAACAAACATAATAAATTCTGTATATTGTATTGAAAGCCTCCTCTAAAGTCTTTTGCAAATTAATCTCATCAAAAACTTATGTTATGTAAGTGACTACAAAAATCATCAATTTAAATTAAAAATTACACTTGCAACTGCTGTCAATCATCAAATTGTAATTTTATTCTTACCCCATTATGCATATTCGACCTAAAACCTGTAATAAACCTGTATTAGCTAAAACGCATATTAAATCTGTTGCTATCTCTTTTCGTTGACATATGGGTGACAAGAAAAAAACGTTCTTAAAACCTGTATTAAATTGTCAAGTTTTTATGAATAAGACCCCTAATTTTTAGGTTAAATACCTATCTATATACTCATAACTTAAGGCCTAACTCTTCACTATTTCCTGGGACACCGATTTTTTTCTAAGAAAAAAAAAAGATCTAAAAATTCTTAACCTAAGTGATTCATTTTATGAAATCAATTCTACATTTACTTATAAATAATTTAGAATATATTTTTCTCTGAATTCTTAATGTGTTGCTCGCTTGCTCTTAATTCTAAAATAATATGTAGTCTCATCTAACCTATTCTAATAATATTTTATAATCTGATCTGCTCTAATCTAATAGATTAAATGCTATTTCGGTTATTACTTGACCTTGGATTGTGTGGGATCGATAGAGGCTTTTAAGATCTGTAATGGTGGTACCAACATACAGGAGTTTGTTAAACTTATGATGTTTTTCTATTATTTGATTGAAGCTATTGAGGTGTTCAGAGGTTGAAAAGCTAGACAGAAAGCTAACATGAACGTTATTTAATTTTTATTAAAAAAAATTTTTGATTTGATACGTTACTTCGGGAAAAGGGTTTCTGGCGGGAAATACCTTATTAACGTTTATGTACCAATTTTACTAAAATATCAGTGATTTTATATACTTCTATATTTTTTTTATTTTTTTATTTTTTTTATGTATTTCAAGCAATAAATATTACCTACCTTACTTTACTCTATCCAAGCCACTCAAAGCTTGTTTCAGTAGGACGATACATGCTCATAATGATAATAACAATTTAGCTAGTCAGTTATGATTAATCGTGATCCCGTCCAACTCGGGCATTAAAGTCTCCCAAAAGTAAGATTTGCTCTTTAGATGGTATCTTAGACAGAACCTGCGCGATTTCTTCGTAAAACCTATCCTTGGCATCATCCGATTTGTCAAGCGTTGGCGCATATGCGCTTATCAACATTATAAAGTTGTTGTTCTCTAGATGAAGCCGAAGAGACATTACTCTGTCAGAAATACCAACAGGCAATTCCTCCAGCTTGCCAGCAATACTAGATTTGACTGCAAAACCGACACCAGATCGTCTAGGTTCGCTAGATGGAAGCCCTTTCCAGTAAAAGGTATAACCACCACCGTGCTCAACAAACTCCCCTTCGTCCGCTAAATGTGTCTCACTGAGAGCTGCAATGTCGATGTTAAGTCTCCTAAGTTCTTGAGCAACAATGGCAGATTTCCGTTCCGGGCATGCGTTGTTGGAACTATCAAGAAGTGTACGTACATTCCATGCTCCTATGTTTAGAGTTTTATTTACTACTTTCTTTTTATACGTTCGACCACGTTCGTAATGATGCGAAAGCAGCCGTGGTTACTACCTTCCGAAATATTGTGGGATAAACACTTGTTTGGGACACCTTTTCTAGTCCCCTCCCCGGCTGAGCGGGGGAAGCAGTGCCTCTCTAAACAGAGCTGCTTCGTCACAGGGGGGTGCTGCCGAGCCACACTGTTTTCCCAGTGCAGTGCGAGAGCGACCACTCTCCCCCTGCCGCCCACGTGCAGACATCAGACAAAGCCCAGCGAGCATCAAAGCTAAACCTCTCCACCTCTGTCCATCGCCGTAGGGCTTTTAGTCTCAAAGTCCGTTAAAGAATAAGCAGTCAGATGCGCAGGATATATTAAGGTGCATAAGGGTGCGCGCAATACCCAGATGCACCCACTCGTCTAGATCCCCTTGGTCCAATGGAACGGTAAACCGCTACGATCAGAGAAGATAAAGATGCAGTCTCTGGTAACAATACACTCTCTTATCGTCACCTTCAGGCCATCGACAGTTGCCTGGTTACCTTGCCACTTTAAGTGGATTGCGTGATCGCCAAAGCAACATGAGTTTTAGGTACGAAGAGTGACCGCACGAAGAAAAGAAGAGGAGAAGAAAGCGGGAAGAGTAGGCAGTTGGGAATGAGGCCCTCATCAGGTTTTATCCCACGAGCCGACGTAGGAGTAGGGGTGTGGCCGCTGCGTGTTATAACAGCTCCTTATAGCCACTGATGAGATATTGTAGGAATCAGCGATTTTAACGACATTTTGCCACCTTCACAAAGGAAGGTCGGCTGGCCAAAAGCGACGCTAATTCACCACTACACACTAGGAAAGGATACCAGTATCACGGAGGTAGAGTGTGTTGTGACACTAGTAGCTAGAGCAGTCCGGGGACGCGTACCCGTAGTGGATCCAATCCGATATCAGCTTGGGGGCAGATACCGGAGGACCACCCTCTTGGACGGTGCATGGCCCAGTGTTTTGGGCAGGCATGGGATAGGTAACATGAACAGTAACGGCCAACTATTACTTAGCCTATGCTCGCAATTTGGTTTGGCTATTACTAATACAATGTTCCGACTCCCAGCTAAACACAAATGTACATGGATGCACCCTCGGTCGAAACATTGGCTTGGCACCTTATTGATTTTGCTATAGTTCGTCAGCGAGATCTAGGGCAAGTTCATTTAACACGCGTTTTAAGAAGTGCCAACTGTTGGACAGATCACAGACTCATTGTGACCAAAATAAGGCTTAAACTCCATTTTCCCCGCAGACAAGAGAAAAACCCAAACAAATTCACATAGATAAATTACAAGACCTGGAGATACGGGAAAAATACATACAAGCCTTAAGTGACTCTGTCACTTTGTCTACGGATTTCAGTTGTGATGATCTTGAAGTAAGTTGGCAAAATCTTACGTCAATGATTGTGAATACCGCTTCTAGTATTCTTGGCCCTAAGCCAAAGAAACATGAAGATTGGTTTGACGATAACAACTCAATCCTTTGCGATGCGTTAGCCAGACACCGTGAACTTTTAAAGCGTCAAGATCGAGGATCCCAGTCATCATTAGCAGATAGGATCAAAAAGAGTTCATCCGAGTTAAGAAAACTTACTCGTGATGCAAAGGACAACTGGTGGTTTAAAAAAGCTGAGTACATGCAATGGCTTGCAGATACAAATCAACTTGGCGACTTTTTCGGGGAAATGAGGAAGCTTATAGGGGCTCCAAAGCAAACTACCGTCCCACTTAAATCTTTGGATGGATGCCGAATAACAAGTCACACGGGAATACTCAATCGTTGGTCTGAGCACTTTAATAACTTGCTCAATGTAGATAGATCTGCTGATCTTGATTTTATATCATCTTTGCCCCAGCTACCACCTGTTGTCTCGCTTGATGATCCTCCAACTCTGCAAGAAGTGACAAATGCCATCAAACGGCAAAAAAATAGGAAAGCCGTCGGTCCGGACGACTTTCCGGGAGAGCTTCTGAAGTACGGAGGCGACGAGTTGCACAGTACTATCTGGAAATATTTTTCTGTAATGTGGTCTGAGGAAAAAGTCCCATCAAATTTCCAGAAGTCAGAGATCTGTACTCTTTATAAGAATAAAGGGAGCCGGTCAGATTGCAACTCATATCGCGGAATCTCACTTTTGTCTTCTCCCGGAAAGGTGTTTGCCGGCGTACTTCTTAGCAGGCTATCGGAAATATCAGAAGCTATCCTTCCTGAGACGCAATTTGGTTTTCGCCCTAACAGAGGAACTGGCGAAGCAATATTCTGCTTACGCCAATTACAAGAAAAAACCAAAAAACAATATCAGCCACTCTTCCTTTGCTTTGTGGATCTTGAAAAAGCTTTCGACAGCGTGCCTCGTAATGCGCTTTGGTCGGTACTTTTGAAATTTGGCTGTACGGAAAAGTTTTTAAGAATGCTAAGACTACTTCACGACAATATGACTTGTTGTGTTAAGACCCAAGGTGACAAATCAGACTCTTTTCCAGTCACCTGTGGTGTAAAGCAAGGCTGCGTCTTAGCGCCCACGCTCTTTGCGTTATATTTTGCTGCGGTCGTCAGAGATACCTTGCTTAATAATTCCAGTGGTATTCAGATTCGTTTCCGTACAGACGGTGCCCTATTTAACCTTGCTAGACTTAAAGCCTCCTCTAAGGTATCCTATGATACTATTACAGAGATGATGTATGCCGACGATCTCTGTTTTGTAGCTGATACACCAGAGAGCTTACAAGAGATGATGTCTTGCTTGGATCGCTCGAGTTGCAGGTTTGGGCTTAAAATAAGCCTAAACAAAACTGAATGCATGGCAATGGGAACTGTAGACCATGCACCACTTAATCTGCGGCTCGGAGATAAAGATCTAAAACAAGTAGACAGATTCAAGTACCTGGGGAGCACAATCACTTCAAAAGGAGATCTTGACTCGGAAATTAACTGCCGTATTGGCGCTGCATCTGCCTCTTTTGGAAAACTCCGAGTAAAGATCTTCCGGTCCCATGACGTCAAACTGGCAACAAAAATACAGGTTTACATGTCTGTAGTGCTACCCAGTCTACTCTACTCCTCAGAGACATGGTGTCTCTATCGTAAACATATCCGTATGCTAGACCGTTTCCATCATAGGTGTTTGCGTGACATAATGAATGTGAAGTGGTGCGATTACGTTAGAAACACCGAAATACTGCGTCGCGCAAAGGTGTGCGGTATCGAGGCATACCTAATGAGACGCCAATTACGTTGGTGTGGTCACGTCTTTAGAATGCCAGACGAGAGAGTGGCGAAGCGCATCTTCTTTTCTGAACTCCAGAAGGGCAAACGCAAATCAGGAGGTCAGTTCCTCAGGTACAAGGATGTTCAGAAAAGACATCTGAAAAGATGCAACATAGAGCCCTCTCGTTGGGAGTCGTTGGCCGAGAAACGTTCGGAATGGAGGAGGGTAGTCCACCAGAAGGTCTGGGAATTCGAAGGTGACAGAAGGCGCGATCTTGACCGAAAACGTGATGACCTTAAAAACAAACCGCCTACAAATATCACTTACTTTTACGAGAACGGTACCCTCACGTGCAACCTCTGCAAACGCACGTTTACAGCTAAGATTGGGTACATCAGTCATATCAGAGCACACCACCGAAGCTCTTCCGTGTGAAGTTTATGGCAGTCGCCGAGACCGAAATCGGTCAGGATGAATACTACTACTATGATTAATAAATTCAATTAGTTTAATCATAAATATACTTAAAACTATTTTTTTTTTACTTTTTTCTGTTTTTGATTATCTTGTGCTTATTTTAAGTAATCCACGTAGAAGTTTCCACAATGTACAAATAAATGTTGCTAATGCCTATTCTTGTGAATGAGGATGTAAACCTCCGAATTATTTCAAAATACGTACGTCCGGCAAGTACCCATTAGGCTGCGTTCCAAGTGTTCTCACCAAATATGTGCGGAGAAGTATATAGGTCAAAATATTTTATTTTTAATTTAGATGAGAATTTGGTTAGATAGTTCAACTCGAAGTTGCAGTAAAAATAATAATTAATAATTATAATTTGATTTTTTTACCAAACTGTACTGATTCATTCATCGATCGACAAAATTAAAATCGCACTTTGCCTTCTGAAAAACTGTCATAGATACGAGTATTTTCATTTTAAACAATAATATGAGAAAGTCAATAGGGAGGTTTTCATTTAAACTCTTCTATACCTGACAAATGCCGATCGGTGTGTCGTGTGTTGTAGTGAGCTGTAAGGGCTCGTAGCTTCAAATCCGTCTGGAGCGTTTCGTCATAAGCGGGCAGGCGCGGCGGGCACGAGCGGCAGGCGGCGGCGCTCCCGGGGCCCTTGCGTAGGCGGCGCGGGGGGCCTGTGCGTAGGCGGCGCGGGGGGCCCGTGCGTAGGCGGCGCGGGGGGCCTGTGCGTAGGCGGCGCGGGGGGCCCGTGCGTAGGCGGCGCGGGGGGCCTGTGCGTAGGTGGCGCCGGGGGCACGCGCGCGGGGTACGCTGACACGCTCGTCGTGCACTGCCAGCGCGCCAGAGCATCCCTCCACCCGACTGGGGTGATGTCGCGCTCAATCTCTGACAGTTCCAGCTCATCAACGGCAGCAGAAGGGTTCGATCTGCTCGAATTCTGAGGCCAGTGAGGCACGGGCCTGCGAGCCACGGGCCTCTCGAGCCGATTGGACCTGCAGTTAGACCAGTCTCGAAAAACTTGCAGCTCACACTGCTCGGGCTCATTTTCATCGGAAAATAAATTGTTGATGCGCCCCCTGTCCGCATAGTTGGCGTAGGCGGACCCCTTGCGCCGTCTTGGCCCCGCGGGCCCCTTGGCCCCCCGGCTGCGGTTCACTCTATCCGCCCCCGCATACCCGGAAGCGTCCGTGTTGATGGAGACAGAGTCTGTTTGAAAATAAAAAAAATATTTATTTATTACTTATTTCAGATCTCTGTGTAATTCTTTAGATCCTTTGAAGATGTCTAATGGGGTAGTAAGAGGTATATCCAAATACATATTTGGTAAATGCCCACTTTTGGCAGCAAACATTCCATACGTGACAGGTTGCAAGCCCATCGACGCTGCTAGAACGCTAACTGGTTTCCTCACGATATTTTCCTTCACCGTTTAAAGCTCGTGTTAGAGCGCATATACATTTTTCAATGCGAAAAGTTTATTGATACACGGTCGGATTCGATCCCACGACCTTTCGATTCTTTTTTATAATTGAATACATGGATTTCTCAACTATTGTAATGTTGTATACCTAAAAGTTGTAATTGATTAATGACACCTGTAAACTACAAATTCTGTTAAATTTTCTGAAAAATCAGACATCTTGTTACCATAAAACAAGCATATGTTTCGGACTACGAGTTGATGACGCTGTGTGAACTGTCCGGTGGTATTTATTTATTATTAATACTGAATTAGTAATTTTGTTGTTATTAAAGGTGTGGTTATTAAAAAAAGCAAGTGGTGCTTATCTATGACATAATTTGACATTTGTTTATACTAATCTGTCAAAAAAAAACTTCCCTATTGGTTTACGGCTTTTAATATTTAATTGGCTTTTATAATCTGTCATTAGTCATCATCAAGAAATCAAGAAAGCAAATAAACGTTTTATTTATAATAATAATCATTATACTCGTATGTCTAAATCACTGTACCTAAGTTGTAATAATAGCGCTCAGCATACCAGTGAAACCAGCATGAGTGAACACATTCAAATTCTTTCATAAATTTTTGAGCGCTCTGTTACTTCAGTGATGTCTTGATTTTGCATTTACCATCGTATTTCACAAACTACACCTCAAAATAATAAAAATATGTAATTTTAGCTGACCCGCCGGCCGCCAACTTCGTTAGCACCACGTTACAACCCCGTAGCTTACATCGTTATTTTGGTGTGATTTTTATTTTCGGACTACCACTTCAAAAAAGAAGGAGTTTCTCAACTCAACCGTATATTTTTTTATGTAACGAATAACATCGTCGTATGTGAACAGATTTTGTTGATTCTTTTTTTGAAAATCGGCTCAATCGGTTTTTGTATTATTTCATTATAATTATTTTAATGTATAAATAGAACTTTCATAATAGGTAGGTACTTTCATGATACTCAAAATATTAGAAAAATATGTTTTTTTTTAAATATAATTGATCACGACTGTATCCTAGGGAACTGTAAACGTTCCTTTGGGAACCCAATATCTTTACAAATTCTTCACTGATTAAGCTCATTAGATTATCAGCGAACCCCCATAACACTATCTTCTCGTACCTATACCTGTCAAGTTTCGTACAGATTGGATAAATGCTTTGATAGTTATGGTAGTACCTACCGAAAGTAATATACAATATACATACAAAGAAAGCAAGATTGTAGCTCGCTGCATTCGATCGATCATGTTATAATTGACTGGCAGTCCGTCCCGGCTTTGCATGGGTGTACTAACGAAACCCGGGATTTTACCGGGATAAAATATAGCCTGTGTTCATGTGAGAGTCCATTCCATACATTAGTGAAAGAATTTAATTCGGATAAGTAGTTTCGGAGATTACTCTCTACCAACAAACAAACTAACTAAACTCTTACTTTACTCATTGTAAAATTAGTGTAAAGTATAGATACTATGATAATTTATTGATAAATTATAGGAACATAGCAGTGTTAGAATATGGAGACCATTAATCCATAAAATTGACAAGTAGTAGCAACGTACGCCCCTTGGTTCATCAATAGAGATCCAGGTCGCCGATATGTTTGAAGGACAGTTACCGAAATACTCTTTAACAAGGTAAGAAAATATATTAACGAATCAGATATACTGATTATCTTTCTAGTCTAGTATATTACATAAATATATAGATTTTATATAGGGTCTGTTTCACAATGTACGGATAAGTTCTACAAAGTTTCGAATATACCATTTCTTACAATATGTAAGGGTGGGATAAACACTACTGGATAAATTATAAATAATAAATAAAAGCGTTAGTCACAAGTCTACGGGCTCTGTTTCTGTTTGTTCTTTCTATACATTGTCGATCATTGAAAAAGCAAACCTCATCCTATTGAAATAAGTAATTTAAGTATGCTAATGGAAAAATACTTGAACTCTGGCTATAATCTTAACTAATTGGCAATAACCTCAAAGCTTGTCTGACGAACAAAAAGGTATAGAAAAGCATCGATAGATCGACAACGTCGCCTATAAGAAAAGTTTTAAAAATAATTGGAACGCGACTAGGATCATATTGTACTACAGTAGCTATGGCTACCGTCGTCGCGGTTATGCGCAACAATGTGCTGATAAATCTATCTATCTAAAAGTTATGTTATTGTATGATTATTACTGTTATTGATAATAAATTGACTTCTATGTATTTCTATGAATGTATTGTAAATTTTTGACTTGCCGATGTTATGAGATGTAACACCATGGTTAAAATAAATGAATTTACTGAATTTATACCTTTAAACAAACAATCCTTATAAGCGGATGTTGAGATGGATGTGTGGAGTGACGAGAATGGACAAGATAAGAAATTAGTGTATCAGGGGAAGTCTGAAAGTAGCGCCGGTGAAGGATCAGTTGAGGAGTGCAAGGTTGGCGTGGTATGGTCATGTCCCCCCCGCTGGATTCCAATCTTGTCGCGATGGGGGGGCTCAGTAACCGTGATGAGGGCACGGTGAAGCCAAAAGGAATCCAAAGAGGGGACGCTCCGAGCGGGCCCAAGCGAGGTGGGCCTGCTCTGGATGCGTCCAGGGAGGGTGCGGGGGACGGGGTTTTCTGTTCCCCGCAGCCGGGAGGGGTCGCGGAAGGAGAGGCGTGCCGGTGTGTCGTTGCCGCTCGCCCTATCTTCCGCGACACAACGGGGGCGTACCGTGTGATGCGTTGGCGGTGGGGCCGCAGAAGAAGAGGAGTGTCGGTGTGTCGTTGCCGCTCTCCCTGTCCTCTGCGGCCGTTTCGTGGTTTTGCGGCGGAGCCAAGGAACGATCCGCCGCGGAGAGCGGGGCGCCGGAGGAGGAAATTCCTCCAACATCTCCGGCCCCCAAAGCACAGGCCGTGACGGTAGCACCGGGGAATGCTACCGCCCCTCAAAGGCGGCCTGGAGGTGGCGCGCGTGGGTGTTCCGCGCGCCTCTCTCTCTCTGAGAGAAGGAGGTGGGGGGCATTTTAGCCCCACCAGAGGAGGAGCCCTTTTCAGGGCCGACGCAGTCGGGGCCGCGGATGAGTGCATAAGCGTGCCCGTAGCCCCGGCAAATGGCGTTGAGGAAGGACCCCTTCGAGTTTTAGTGGGTGCGAGTCCCACATATCCCTCTCGCCGCCCCCGCGGTAGGAGGGAATGCATAAGGCATTTCTCGAAGTAAAAAAAAAAAAAAAAAAAAAGGTATGGTCATGTCATGAGGAGGGATGAGAGGCATGTTACACGGCGAGCGATGAATATGAATGTGGATGGATACACTGGAAGAGGTAGGCCTAAGAAAAGATTGATGGACTGTGTGTATGCAGATATGTGTGTGAAAGGAGTGAGTACTGAGATGACGAGCGATAGAGGAAGGAAACATGCAGGAGGAAGAAGAACAATCTTTTTAAATATTTTCTGAATCTAGGAAAAGTCTGCAACAACTTTCATGAACTTTTCAGGTATTCAGGATATTTTGGGGGCGATCAATCGATATAGCTAAGATTCGTTTTTAGAAAATGTTTTTTTTTAATGTAAATTTCAAGCAATTAAAACCGAACAAAGGTACATCCAGGTACTGAAAAACTCAAGCCCACGGTTTTTTAACTTTCTAATTGCGCATTCCTTGGATGTGGTACCCGTTGATTAGTTTAAATTTTATATGGCACTTCCGAACACCTGCTTCATGCGCACTGAACGTCTTTCTCTTATTAAATTATTGTTTTATCAATAAAAATATTAATATAATTATCGATATAAGTATTAAATGTTATATTTTAATCCGACTTTAGGATGTGGATGAAAATTACGTTCCGTTACTTCAAACGTTCGTTCGTTTGTATGAGTAAGGGGTTTCCTAGGCCGCCTAAAAGTCTAAAAATATTTACATATTGGACCTACATACATACATTGAATTAACTTTTAATACACTTTTTTGGTGTCCCGATCATGAAAATAGTAGGAAAATCTGAATTTAAAACATTTTTTTTTATTTTAACGTAAAATTAGATCCTTTAAGATTCTTTGCTAGCAAAAAAGTTTATTGTATTATGCGTTTTATTAAGTATACAAATATTATGCTAGTCAACAGGGCGTTGGATATGCAGTTTTGCTTCTTATTTAATTAATTTTCAGGCAAAGTTTGCTACGAGTTGGTAAATAATTATTATTTTGTTAACTAAAGTGTTATTTTTTAAAAGTAATAGGCATCGCCATTGGGAAAGTTGATTGGGATAGAGTTTCTCAGCTCAGTTTTCAGTACTTTGCGGACGCGGGCCCTTGCTAAGAAATTCAACCAACTTTGTAAAGTTTCATCTTAAACTCCATTAAGAGTTTGTTGTTACAAGCTTTCTTGGTAATAGTTTGAAATAATTTCAATATCGATATTTGAACCAAACTCCTAAATAAAGCACTACACTTCAAAATGGTACTTATAGCTATATATATATAATAATAAATAAATAAATATCCTTGACATTCCACACAGCGTCATCCAGTCCCAAGCTAAGCAACCCAATGCTTGTGTTATGGCAACCAGATGACTGATATAATACTTAGATAATTTTTTTTTAAATACATTCATATTGTAGATAGAAGTATGTGTAGTATAAATGTCATATAGGTCTAGCTAGGGGAATACCAAAGAAAAGATGAATAGATTGTGTGGGGGATGACATGTGTAAGAAGGGTGTGAGTGTTGAGAGGACATCTGATCGCTGACCCCACATAGGGATAAAGGCAGGAAGAAGGAGACTTAAAAATGGTACTTATGAAAATGATGGGAGAAAATTAAATGATAATGATGTCGGTAATCCGAGATATCGAAAGCATACGTCAGCATCAGATTGTATCCGCTCGAAGAGGTTGTACACATTAGGCGTTCTGAATCGCACTCATTGCGTATAATAACTTTTGAAGGGTCAAAGGAATGCCTTCGTTCATAACACATTCAAACGGCGCGTAAACAGATTTAAGTGAGCGGAAAGTTTCGAGAAAAGGCATTGTTTGGATCACGCGTTTTAAAATAATAATGTTGTAAAAATTAAACTTTGACGCGCAATGATGACTTTTCGCTGTTGAAATGGTTGATGCTATAGCCAATTGGGTTGCCGCATAATGTCACAGACATTATATTTGTAAATTAATGAAAGAAGTGGAAGTACTTTAACATTTTAAAATCGTGGATGACAGTGGTCGTAGAGAATGCCATCTTACGCCTTCTTATGACCAACTTACGAATGGCCGTAGGACTTTCGCCGTAGCAACGTTGTTCTATGTCTAAAAGGTTCACACATTTTGAATGCTGTAAAAACAAAGTCGCTATGGTGATGGACCTAATGGACATCCGTACGTTGGTACGGAATTTGGGCATTAATGCGTCTTTGAAAACTGTGTATCATACAATGAAAATAGTCCGTATTTTACACAATCCTATCATGGTCCTCACTTCCACTTGTTTTCATATAGTAATTTTGTTATCGATAATTTTGAAAAGAGTCATCATGAAGGCATCAGAGTGGACATTAACCTTACTTGTAACGCTGGGGCGCGGTGGTGGGGGCGAGTCGTTGCCGGCGCACACGCGTCCGACGGCGGTGCGGCATCGAGCCAGGGACGAGAAGGTCTGGCACAGAGCGCGGCGGAAGTTCTGCCCCGTCATGCAGTACAGGAAGAAGTTGATGCCGAAGTTCAAGTTAAAGAACAGCAGGCAGATCTGCTGCAGCGCCGCCCACCGCCCGCTGTACTCGTAGCTGCTCTGTAGACAATGATATATAAATAAAATAAATATCCTTGGACATTTCACACAACGTCATGCTCGTGTTATGGTAACCAGATGACTGATAAACACTTAACTTTTTTTTGTAAATACATACAAATTATAGATAGAAAACACCCAGACACGGAACAAATTTCTATAGAACATGGGAACATTTGTCCCGTAGCGGGGATTGAACCACCAACCTCTGTGTCTCAAGCGGGCCTTCGCCTGCCAGAGGTCGTCAAAATGATATTAATCTATATCATTTAAATTAACTTATTGATATTAAAATCTACATAAAAATTAACCCCTATTTCATAAAATGTTCCACTCCAATCGTAGTCATTGTACCCGGAGAGAATAGCTGTCATCATGGAAATGGGTGATTAGTAAAATAGATGGCCAACAGTGGATACGGATACCGCATTGTTGATGTAATTCTATACATTGCTATCGGTGTGCCTTTGAGGGTGAGAGGTCCACGAGTAGCACAATGCTCTAGTATGTAGGTACAAGCCACAAGGGTATTGATAACGATAGCTTGATTAGCGTGCCTAGTAAACTAATAGTAGTTGTTTAATTCTGAGATCTTGTGAACCACATGGTCTTGTTTCTGACTACCCTTATATCGACGACCTCAGTGGCGCAGTTGGGCGAACGTCTGGCTGAGACGCGGGGGTTGCGGGTTCGATCCCCGCTACGGGACAAATGTTTGTATGTTCTGCAGATATTTGTTTCGTGTCTGGTTGTATTCTATTTATAATATGTATGTATTTACAAAAAAAATGTATTTAAGTATTGTATCAGTCATCTGGTTACCATAACACAAGCATTTAGTTGCTTAGCTTGGGACTAGATGACGGTGTGTGGAATTGGATGGATATTTATTTATTTATTATTATTTTTATTTATATGTTTAAATGATGTTATAGTTATGTCAACCACAAAATCATACATTGAAAGAAGAGAACACAGATAATAGTGTAGCTGTCTGTGTATGGGTCAGGCCGTAGAAAGCAACAAATAACAAAATACCAATTTCTAATAAGCAACATAACTATTTCGTAACTTGAGATATGTTTATAAATTACTTGTAGCACGTCCCGGCTTCGCACGGGTGTACTAATGAAGCTACCGGGATAAATTATAGCCTATTACCTCCCGGACAGTCCATGCTACACACACCTGTGAAATAATTTTTGAAATCGGTTCAGTAGTTTCGGAAATTACCTCCGTCAAACAAACAAACAAACAAATTTTATCTCATTATAAGTAAGCGCTGGAGAGACGATCTCGACTCTTTTGAGAGAGACTGGTACGAAGTCTCAAAGGACGAGGAAGAGGAAGGAGGAGGAATGATGGTTGGAGAAAATTGGGGGAGACCTTTGCCCAGCAGTGGGACAACATAGGTTAGCAAAAAAAAAAAAAAAATTATAAGTATTGAAATTGAAATTAGTATATATCTAATATAGAAAAAAGTGGGACAGAAGATTATCGTCTGCAATGAGAGTGCACCGTCGCGAGGTAATTGATCAAACGCCCTCAACGAGCCAATCCCTCGTCTAGGGTTTAGTTTGCCAATACTTCGAACATCAATTATTTTAGTTATCGATTTTGTGGTACTGGCATTGATCATGGTTTAAATACAGCTTAGAGCTTGAATATTGGATAAAGTTCAAAAGAAACTCAAAATAACATTTGTGATGTTATCATAATGATATGGAACCCACACGAAAATAAATATTGCGGTATGGTGGAGAAACTTCAAAATAAATTTACCCGGTTTCTTTACCTCAAAATGTACGGTGTGTATCCTTTCTACCCCCTTATGTACCCAACACTCTTCGTCATAGGAATGGTGGGTTATTTCAAACTTGAGGTGAGGAGAGAATTTATGATGGTAACTTACATCTTCAAATTACTGAGAGGTTTGGTGCATAACCCGCGAGTGTTGATGTGTGTGGGGCTGTATGTGCCCAACAACTTGCGCCTCCACACATGTTTTAACTTAAAGTTCAAACATAACGTGGTTCAAATGGAACAATTATAGGGGTTTATTCATAAAAACTTGACAATTTAATACAGGTTTTAGGAACGTTTTAGAACGTTTTTTTCTTGTCACTCATATTATGTCAACGAAAAGAGATAGCAACAGATTTAATATACGTTTTAGCTAATACAGGTTTTAGGTCGAATATGCATAATGGGGATAGTATTTATGTAAATTACAATGCTCTTTAAATTACCAAACCCTTTCCAGCGAAGCGCTCGTGGCGAAGCTTGCTAAGACGTTCTTGATAGATCGTCGAAGTTAAGCAACGTTCTGAGCATTCACAACTTGGATGGGGTCCGCAAGTGGCATTAACAACTGAGCGCTTCCATGCTTCGGAGGGCAAGTTAAATTGTCGGTCCCGGCTTTTCAAGTCGTTAAGCCATGACGGAGGCCTTTAGGCTACTTGCTCATATGAACGAACGAACGAACGAACCAGACACACTGTGCAATTTCTGATTTAAAGTACCTACTGTTCAAACATGTTTTATAATGAGGGGTTTTTTAATGTAATTACAAAAAAACTAGTTCCCAATATTTCGATAGATGGCAGGGAGGGAATCAATTGGTATATAGGGTATGTCATTTTCAAATGAATAAAACTGTAGATTTAAACGAGTAGACTGATTTAAATGCAGATTTTTTACTTATGAACTGGTTCTCTAGCGGTGGTTTTTAAACGTGTATTATCAAAATCAGTTGACCGTTACAAGTTATGATGAGTATAAGTTTCCAATATACCCAAGTTTCCCCTATTCGTATACTATCTATACTATACTTGAAGGTAATTGAGCGAGGAGGTAATCTAAGAAACTACTCAGCCGATTTCAAAAAATACTTAATGATGTGTAGAATGGGCTGTCGGGATGGTTATGGGCTGGGCTATATTTTATACTGCTAGTTTAATTAGTACCTACACCCGTGCAAAGCCGGGACGTGCTGCTAGTTGCTTACAAAGGTCCACCTGCCGCCTTTAGAGAAATCAAGATTTCAGCCCTAATCTAGTTAGTTTTGGCACATAGAAAAAGTATTATTATAGAGAGGACGCTGGTGACGCCTCCCGTCTCTATTTGAGCGGAGATAGAGCAAGGCGGACTGAGACGCGGCGCGGGGCGGACTAAGACGCAGGGGCGCCTGAGACGCGGGGGCGCTTGAGACGCGAGGGCGACTGAAAGAATGCACATTATGCTCGAGCGCTACAGGTCCCTCATAAGTTCTATAATCGCTCTCTACAGGTGGCCCGCCCAAGCTGGAGCCGTTTTACTTAAATAACGTTTTTTAGATCAGGCGGCTTTCCACGATTTTGACACGCTCGCGGAACACCCAGTACTTCACCGTCTTAAGTAAACTGTCTCAAGATTCTACCCCTTTGTTCGTATAATATCAACTTGAGGGTTTAAAAAATATTTATTTTTTGTTACTCGAGATAGCTATTGATTAACAGCCGTTTTAGTAAAAGTATGTTTTTTTTGTAAATGTAAATGTAAATAATTAAATAAATAAATATCCTTGGACATTCCACACAGTGTCATCTAGTCCCAAGGTAAGCAATTTAATGCTTGTGTTATGGTAACCAGATGACTAATATAATGCATAGATATTTTTTTTTTTTGTAAATACATACACATTAGATAGAAAACACCCAGACACGGAACAAATATCTGCAGAACATACAACATTATATAGTCCCGTAGCGGGGATCGAACCCGCAACCTCGGCATCTCAGCCGGGCGTTCGCCCAACTGCGCCACAGAAGTCGTCATCGTGTTTACTTGACCAATACGTATATGACCGTTGAGATGATCTTAAAGATTTTATAAGAAACTATATTATATTTCTTCCATATTTCTCTAAGAAAAACTGGCCAAGTGCGTGTCGTCAATGTAGGATTCCGTAGTAGCCCAAAATACCCAGTATGTAGGCCTCGTTTTTTTCATTTATTTATTCTGGTTTTAAGTAGCTACTGAGAGGAAGTCAGACGACAACTAATAGTTTCTGTATTTATATAAATCTTAAGTCCTAATAGAAAGAGTATACAAATTAATGTGGATAGATTCCGTAGTATAAATTAGAGAATAGTGAAGAAGTAGACCGAAGAAAAGATTGATGGATTGTTTAAGGGATGACTGAGTAAAGCATGAATTATAAACTTATCAATCGTTACAATATCAATGTGGCTATGCTAAATCTGTGTGTAATGCGCTTAACGGCAGTGACTGGTCGCTACATACATTTTACTGAGCAGCAAAGTGCGAGAAAGTAGTAAATAAATAATAAAATAAATAAATATCCTTGGACATTCCACACAGTGTCATCTAGTCCCAAGGTAAGCAATTTAATGCTTGTGTTATGGTAACCAGATGACTGATATAATGCATAGATACATTTTTTTTTGTAAATACGTACACATTATAGATTTTTGTAAATACGTACACATTATAGATAGAAAACACCCAGACACGGAACAAATATCTGCAGAACATACAAACATTTGTCCTGTAGCGGGGATCGAACCCGCAACCTCGGCATCTCAGCCGGGCGTTCGCCCAACTGAGCCACAGAGGTCGTCAAACAAACACAAACAGTACATGTACAAATGTGTCATTAGATACTATTTAGCTTTTATGAGTATTATTTGTACAGCGTGGGTCTAGTGACGTTCACCCGCTGTTAGTCTGTGTAATGTTTTAGATTAGTTTCCGAGGGTGCTCTGGAGTAGTATGTAGTGAAACATTACATTATTTATTTGTAAACGCAATAAATAGGTAATGTTGCTTTGTTTGTTTGACGGTGGTTTTTCTCCGAAACTACTTAGCCGATTTAAAAAAATGTTTCATCAATGTGTAGAATGGACTGTTGGGATTTTTATAGGGAATATTTAATACAGGTAATTTCATTAGTTACCTACTCCGTGCAAACGGACGGGCCGGGAAGTGCTGCTAGTTCATTTGTAAACGCAATTAAAAAAAAATATTTAAAAAAATTATTTTTATTTGTATTTTATTATTCTATTTTACCGAAGCGCTGTAGACTTTCTATAGAGGTAGAAGTATTTTGTCAAATACATATCTGGAGGGTTAAAAAGGCCGCTTCGAGCATTTCTGCTAGAGATTCATAAAGTGCATTTATTTCATGGTATGTTTTGCATATTCACCAAAATTTGGTAAAACGGATCAATATGAGCCATTCTATCATATTTTGGTGAAAACGCTAAACAATTCATGAAATAAATGCACTTTATGAATTGCTAGCAGAAATGCTTCAACGGCCAGCTTCTGCAAAATATGGACATGTACCAGGGGGGTTACCCCTGGTACATGTCCATATTTTGCAGAAGCTTACATTTAGAAAGTGACAGATTGCAAGCCAATCATCGCATCGCCCCGCTATTTATCGTACTTTTTAACCGACTTCTTAAAAGGAGGAGTTTCTATGTTTCACTGTATGTTTTTTAATTTTCTTACTTTTACAGATGACTGATATAATACATAGATACATTTTTTTTGTAAATACATACATACATATTATAGATAGAAAACACCCAGGCACGGAATAAATATCTGCAGAATATACAAACATTTGTCCCGTTGCGGGGATCGAACCCGCAACCTCGGCGTCTCAGCCGGGCGTTCACCCAACTGCGCCACAGAGGACGTCGATCGACGAAAATAAATGTTACGCTTGCTCTTATTGTAAAAACAATGAAATGTCTACCGCACCTTGGGATACAGTCGTGATCATATTTCATACTTTTTTCATATATGCATGTAAGAAGTCTATACTAAAATTATAAAAAGGTAATGGTGGTTTGTTTGTTTGTTTGGCGGATCCGAAACTACTCAGCCGATTTCAAAAATTCTTTCACCGATGCCGCGATGTGTAGAATGAACTGTTGGAATGGTTATAACTTATAAGCTATATTTTATCCCGGTAGTTTTATTAGTACACCCGTGCAAAGCCGGAATGTGCTGCTAGTATCAAAAAAAGGCCGTATCAGCCAGTGGCCAACTTAAATGATTAAATTATTTTGACAATGCTTTCAAATGAGTGGTACATTCTCATTCACATTTTTTAAGCTTGCATAGCTTCTAATCGCGGGCCTTGAGTGTGAAAACCGAATCCAGAAATTCCTTAACGAAAATAACCTAAGTTCAGCAACTCGCCTCTAGGTGGCATGCAATAGCTTTACCGCGGCAGTCCCCGAGTGCCACACGTCTTTTTTTATTGAAAGTTGTTCATTTTACAGTTTTAACACAGCCCATCGACACTTTTCTCTACTTAGGTTCGACTATACATGATTTTAAACTCTAAAGTTTAAAATCATGTAGTGAAGCATTAACTACGACTAGTAGCACGTCTCGGCTTTGCACGGGTTTACTAATGAAACTACCGGGTTGAAATATTCCTTACTAGCTGCGCCCCGCGGTTTCACCCGCGTAAGTCCCGTTCCCGCGGGAATACCGGGATAAAAGTAGCCTTTGTGTTAATCCAGGGTATCACCTATCTACATATCAAATTTCAACCAAATCGGTCCAGCCGTTTTTGCGTGAAAGAATAACAAACATACATACATTCTCACAAACTTTCACATTTATAATATTAAAGTAGGATAGGATAGTAGGAAGGAAGTAGGATAGGATAGTAGGAAGGAAGTAGGATAGTAGGAAGGATTAGTAGGAAGTAGGAAGTAGGAAGACCATCCCGACAGGCTATTCTACACATAGGTGTTTTTTTTATCTACTTAGTAGTTTCTGAGGTTACCTCCAAACAAACAAACAACTTTAATCCCTCCTCATTACATGACCATACCATGCTAATCTGGCACTCCTCACCTTTTCAATCACAGGTGCCACTTATAAATATATAGATACACATAAAATATAAATCCTTGATCGTTTTAGGAAATCTATCTATCATATCTATCATATAATAAAAACTTGCTACCCTAAAGCAGGTGGTCGGTTTTTGTGCCGCTGAGTATAGTATCTTTTAAATTGAACTCTGTTTCAATAATATAAATACAATTTCGCATTGCTGGCGTAGCGTGGCTTGGCGGGGCGGAGCGGAGCGGAGCGGAGCGGAGCGCGATGGTTTATTATCTAACGCTCTTAATCATATTGGTCTATTAAACTAAAACTAAAATGGCTATCAAATCAGTTGCTACCTATCTATCTCGTTGACATAAGACAAGAAAAAAACATTCTTAAAACCCTTATTATAATTACACGAGATATTACTCACGTAAAAATACTGTCGATTTAGATACCGACAATTTTTACGTGAGTAATATCCCGTGTAATTATAATAATGTCTAGTACAACTCAAAAAAAAGCTGTGTTGGCTAAGTGGATTGGTACTTCGACTTTCGTTCCGGAGGTTGTGGGATCGAATCCAGCCGTGCATCAATAACTTTAACACGAACTTTAAACGGTGAAGGAAAACATCGTGAGGAAACTCGCGGCTACTCAGTCCCATACGTATTGACCACTGTCTTTCCTGTGGATATGGCTGGCTATGCTGAGAGGGTGGTTTAGGTGCTGACTGCTGGGCAAACCTATTCCATCTCAACAATGTCCCAGGCACTACAGTGTCCCGTTAAGTTTAGGCAAAGATTGCCTCCTGACGCTGTATACATCATCTACTATAGATGCAAAGGCCTGAGTTTTTTTTTTAGTACAACTCACGATAGTTTTGAAAGTGAAATTCTTTTTTTTTTTAATTAACCTATGTTGTCCCACTGCTGGGCAAAGGTCTCCCCCAATTCCCTCCAACCATCTCTGTTCTTTGAGATTTTATACCAATCCCTCTTAAATTCTTAAAACCCTTATTAAATTGACAATTTTTTATGATATATACTGTATGTACGGGGTACGTGTATATTTTGTGAAGTGGACTCGTATTATGTATATTAACTTTTTCTATTTAAATACTTTATCTGTTATTTTTATGTTTTAGTTGAAACTTTATTGTAGTTTCACGTGTACTACGCCGACGTACAAATGTTTAGTAAACTTAAAAAAAACCGGTTGCTCTTTTGCTAGGAAGTAGTGTAATAGTGACAATAATTTATTAATCAACATCCATCAACAACATCAATATATTAATGAAATTAAACACTGGTCAACTGCAATTTATTTCTTAAAATTTTTGTACTGTTAATGAGCATCTGTTTCTATCATAAAAAAATTATAGGTAATTGTAATTTTTTTTTACAGGGATACTGTTTCGATTTTACTGTTTTTAATTATTAGTAATTTGAGATAAGCAATTTTAACGAAGCTAAGATCGAAAACCTATGTTGAATTGTATTATTTTGTACTAAAACTTATTTAATCCATTGAGTTTTCTCATAGAACATCATAGAATCTTTCGCGATAAAGTTATTGTTTGACGCAACAGTCATTTCGCGAGGAGCTGAAAAATAAATCAAAAAATAACTTACCATATTGTTGGCGTACGCGACGATCCTCATGGCGTATGCGGGCAAGTTCAGCAAGACGAACACGGAGGACACGATGAGCAGCATTCTAGTGATGCGTTGCTGCGAGCGCTGCAGCGAGGACCTGGTGCGACGCGCGCGACCCTCCGGCGCGCCGCCCCTGCGACCTGCCACGCGCGACCCAGCCACAAGCGTCGCGCGACCCACGCCACCCAAGCACCCCGCCTCCTCCGTTATTAGGTGCCCGCGGGCTCGGCTCAGCCGGCAAACGCCTATCATTATCCTGATGTTCAAAACCGTGATGATGGTCAGAGGCAGCGTGAACGAGAAAACAGTGTCCGCGACGTTAAAGCGCGCGGCGTGATCCATCAGATCGTAATCTATGTTGCAGTCGTTGCCCTTGGGCACTGCGAATTTGAGCACCGGGGTGTTGATGGTGATGCAACAGAGCACTATGATTATGATGAGGACGCGCGAACGGTGCACGGTGCACATGCGCGTGCGCCGCAGCGGATAGAGCACCGCCACGAAGCGCTCCACGGTGAAGGACACCACCAGCCACGCGCTGCTCGAGCTGCTCACGTACGTTAGGTACACGAAACTTTGACAGAAACCTTCTTGACCGAAAATGAGAGAAAATCTCACCGCCTTCAACCACGTAGGTATCAGTTGCAGCAGACAAATGGTATCGGATATAGCCAGCGCCGACAGGTATTGCGACGTGGACTGCGTTCGCAGCTTTCTATTAAAGAAGACAACTATCGAAAGAAGATTTCCGATCATACCCAAAATTATCAGTATTGGGGTGAAATAAACGTTTAGCGTAAAAGCTAGCTCCTCAGTAAAAACGTCGGTAAAAGTCATATTAGCGCCGGTATCGTTCACTAAATCACTCGCTAAGTCCGTCATAATAACTTCGTGAGAGTTCGCAATCGTATCGTCCGTGAAGTGTGACATCCCGAGCGGCGGAGAGCGCTCGCCGCGCCGCGCTTTCAGTGACTGTGCCTCGGTAGAGCGGGTAGGCCTTTTAAACGAGACGCGTCCCGGCGCTTCTGCACTGCCCCCCGCGCTGCAAGCCCCGCGCCCCGCTCCTCTTGTTACACCCACACGCCCCTTCTGCTCTCCGCCTATTTTACTAGCAAATACGATTACTTACAACATCCAGATACCGCTTCGCCTATAACATAGACATAGCGTCGCCACAAAGAGCCTACGCCGTTTTCCAGCATGAGAGCACTTCTTGTTTAGTTTCATTCTAAAAATAGTAGTTCGACACTTATAAATTACTCGTACTTATCAAAAAAATGTATCCAATATTTTTTTATGAAATTACGAGTATGAAGCTGATCTAGAAAACACTATTTACACAAACCATTTAGTTATCAAAACCAGTCGTGGTCATATAATAATTATTTATTTTATAACTGACTAATAAAACACTTGTTTTGCTCAATATAGGCATATAATGTATATGGTAGGATATGAAAAAATGGGATGAAAATAGTACTTTATGTCATTGGCAACAGATTTTTCCAGCTGTTAATTATCAAATTATTAAAAATATGTATTTTTTTAGTGTTTCGAAGTTAACAAGGAACCATTATAGTTTCGACATGACCGTCTATGGCGTTTATCAGTCCGTCCGTCCATCCACAACTTTTCGAGACCATATTATACTCGTATACAAGGAAGAAAGATAAGATCATTTTAATAAGATTTCACCTAACAGCCAATTTCAATAACCTTTCTATCTCCGATTTTGCCTACAGTCGGTAGATATTTGACATATTTTGTATGGAAGTAATGTCAAATATCCATCCGCAGTAAGCAAAATCGGAGATAGAAAGGTTATTGAAATTGGCAGTAAAAGTTACAGCTGCCAAGTATCGGGAAGCGAAAATATATACATATATTTAAATATATATATATATATATATATATAAATAGATATATATTAATACAATTAAACCTTTGCATACTAGCCAACTGCAGGACCCTGTTTTTAGCGTGGCTTTGGGTTTATTAGATTATGTCGGAACCTTATGAAAGCCACACCCACAGCTTTTTTAAAAGCTTTTATTTACCTTGCATATCCAAACTAATACAGTTAGGCTGAGACTACATTAGGCCGCGACCTGTGACACGAGCGATTAAGACAAATACATAAATGCTTACGTAAATGGTTACACTGTAGGTACATCAAATACTACGAGTACTAGCTATTTTTTTTAAATTTAACTTTTAAAAATTTTTTTGGATCTCTATTTTGAAGTATAAATCTTGAACCGATAGAGGTGAAATTTTGTATTCTACACCTTTAGTTAGGATGATAATGCAGGATTAGGTGTATGACATCATTTCAAATTTATTACGGCGAAATATCCAAGATGACTAACTATAATTTCAATGCAAAACGAATATCAAACAAACTGCTTGCTGAGAATTACTAGAAAAATGAAGTGATATCACTCTAATAAAAGCTTGTTTTTAAAACAGGCTTCTGATTACTAATTTGTTTATATTGTACTTAATTCATTTTATGAGGCGTACTAACTGCCAATATTCTATCACTTACATTTTGAATCAAGCAAGAGCTCATAAATCCTGTAAATAACAACATTTCTACTACAAAGTAGCTTAATTCTCTAAGGCAAGGTATAGCGAAACCTTCGCCAGTAGCCACTTCAACCTCAGTTTATCTACTCGTAATTTTAATTCGCTCGAGTGATTCGCGCTTGCGAGCGATGTGCTACGAGGCGATTGCTGCCGCCATTGCAGACTCTGAACAAACCTTACGCTTGTTAGCTACGATATTGCATCTCTGCAATTGGTCCGTCACTAAATTTATCAAATTCAATAATGATTTATTCGGTAGGATTGGGGACAAAGCTAGACGTCTCATGGCGCGCCATTGGTTTCTCTGTAGTTGCAAATCTAATATGGAATGAATGCAGGGGCCTTAAAATGGCCGTTCGAGCATTTCTGCTAGCAATTCATAAAGTGCATTTATTTCATGAATTGTTTAGCATTTTCACCAAAATATGATAGAATGGCTCAAATTGATCCGTTTTACCAAATTTTGGTAAAAATGCAAAACAATCCATGAAATTAATGCACTTTATGAATTGCTAGCAGAAATGCTCGAAGCGGCCATTTTAACCCCCCTGATCTGTTGAGCCATACGCTCGGACTACGCGACGTTTTGACAAGACAGACGCCTCATTATAATTTTGAAAACTCGTTGGGCCACACCTAATACACTTCGTTAATCCCACTCATTACACAAAACTACACAAAAAACCCGCTTTGATAGAAGTAGTGACATGACAACAGCAAACAATAGTCTTCTTCTTGAGGTACTCCATCACGTGCTCGGCCTCCACTTCAAAGTGGAGGCGTGACACGTACAGTTGGGTGGTGGGTGGGTACCTCTGCCCGAAAACACGAATAGCCGGCTTCGGTCTGTGCAGTGCCGGATCGATTCTGGGTGGTGGATTTCCGTTTCCTCCGTACCACTTGTGTGAAGCACGCACAAGCAGAAGGTTACTGACCTATGACGGACCAAGCACCGTTTAACTTCGTTTCACGGGGGCAGGTGCGGGGGCGCAGAATAAATAAAAACTTTAAAAAAATATCTTAAGTACTATCAGTCATTTGATTACCATAACACAAGCACTAGGTTGCTTAGCTCTTGACTAGATGACGCTGTGTGAAATATCTGGATATATATAATAGGCTAGGTGATATTTATTTCTAATACAATTATTTTACGAACGAATTATTTCAAAATTAAATGCCAGCTTCTCATAATGTAGGTACTTTAATTGGATAACTACGGGTAAAGTTACAGTATGATTGAAGGTACACTTAACGTTAGAAATATTTAATACCTGCCTTATAATTAGAAATATTATTTTCTCAATGGTTATTCCAAACGAAATGTTTTTTTTTTTCATAACTAGCAAGATGAAGATGATGATTGGAGATTTTGTTTTTCCCCATCAGACATTTTTAAGGGATCTACAAATGCCGAAAAAAAGTCGTGGGTGGCCATAGGCCTAAAAACTCCGTCACTTGACCTTGAGTTGTTTGTTTGTTTGACGGAAGTAATCTCGGAAACTACTCAGCCAATTTTAAAAATTATTTCATTGATGTATAAATAATCTGTCGGAATGGTTATAGGCTATATTTTATCATGGTTGTTTCATTAGTAGGTACACCCGTGCAAATAATAATAATAATAATAATAGATGCATTTCTTGTATTATCTAGGGTAGGCACCGGAACGTATCTCCATTACTTTAACATCAAAATTGTCTAATGGCCTCTGTGTGTTGGCTTCGGCCCCATGCATGCCTACCAAAGGTCCAGGACTCCATAGTCCCGTGAGGTGAAACCTTGACAAACATAATAATAATAAATTGTTGTTTGTGCTGTGTCCAGGGTCGGAGAAGGGTCGCGGCACGCTGGACGCCCTGCTGTGCACCACCTACTGCCGCTCGCAGCTGTACCTCTCCCGCCAGCTCAGCCAGCTACATCCCGAGCTCACCATGCCCATGTTCTCAGGTAACACACATCCACAGATAACACGTATGAGCCAGGCAACAGGAGGCTTCCTGTGACCGTTCAAAGCGGTCGTAAATCGCTTTTGACGTAAGCTGAGGCGTTGATGTAAAGTTAAAACAGTTAGAACCTAAACTGAATTGTTTAATAATACGTCATGGTAAGCCACCGGTCATCACTTAACTATTATAGCAAAGTGATCCTTGAGGTTCTACCGATACAAAGTATTATTTCTTTAATTTTCTTTCAGTACAATGTACGAATATAAGACAACGTTGTATTCAATATGACGAAAAGGTCGTTTGGGACGCAGAAGTTGCGGGTACCCTGCGGGACAAATGTTTGCATGATCTGCAAATAGTCTGGGTGTTTTCTATGTGTTTGTATTTACACAAGATATTATCGACTCGTACTTAGTATATCAGTCATCTGAGTACCGTAACACAAGCATTAAACTCTTAACTTAGGATTAGAAGACGCTGTGTGGAATTTAAAAGGATATTTTTCTTCTTACTTAGGCAATAATATTATGTGTACATTGTTTTATTAAAAAAATAATACATACATTCTGTTGCATTTTTTGAAGTTAAAACGAAAATTAAATTGTTTTGTCGGAAACAATAGTCACTATAAATAATAGTCGACTTCGACTGTACAGAAACGTTGGGAGATCATTAAGGTATGCCCGTCTGTCCGTCTCGATGTTCCCCGTAGATATTTCCTCAAATGCTAACAGCAATTTTGAATAAATACGCCCGTTCTGATTTTAACGCTAGTTTCTTAGTATAAATCTCTCCTTGAACCTTGAGTATCGCTCTTGAACATTAGCTTTAAAGCTCCAATTATAGGAAAATAGCCGAGAGTGCTCTGTTGCTGTTTTGTTGCGTCCAACTTCGTTATGCCAGGAAAATAATATACTAGCTTCAATTTCGCAAGAATGAATTTTTTCCCGCACTCTCGATGTACATTACCAGTTTATAATTTCGAAGATCCTCATCAGATTTTTAAGATTGTTTTATGGAACCACTTACTGCACAAAAGGTCTAAAAATCTCCTTCGAAGGGGATCATCTAAAGTCATATTTGGATTGACTAAATACATAAAAACGCCTACGCCTCTGTTTTTAGAATAGTAAAAAAAGATTGTCATTCCCACTTTATTTATTATGTATCGACTGTTGTTTGTATCAAAAATACCCCTTTGATTCTAAAAGCTTTGATCATACGTCGCCGCCAATCTAGTGTCGGTACCACCGCACCACTCATGTGGGCAAAAACGTTTTAAATAAGCTTTCACATCTACTCCATTACATGCAGAGTGGCTCGCTCAACTTTAATAAATAAAGCAGACAAGGGCGGGGCAGCCGTAATGGTTCCCGGTAAAACTGTTATGGTTTCATGCAATCCAATATGGGATGCTGCGCTTACCAGCTAAAATCAGGTTTGAACATTTTTTCGTTGTGCTATAAAACTATAAAACACCAAAGAGTAGTTTGAAGAGTGACAGACGTTTCATAAAACACCAAAGAGTAGTTTTGCGTGGAAGAGTGACAGACGTTTCAAATGTATTTGAATGTGTTTATAGAGTATTTTTCAATTTATTTACGTGTTTTTGTAAAATATTAATGGTACGTTACATAATGCCCGAATTCTATAATCAACGTACGGATGTCTGTGGGTCTATCACCAATGGCAACTTTGGTAATACAACATGGAACGCATGAAATTTTTTGACAGATTACAACGTAACGATGCATGGCCAAAAATTTGACATCCATCCCTAAGTTGGATAAAAAAACTGGGCGTAAACAGCGCGCCTATTCCGTAGTTATAAATATAGATGTATCCCTGGATGTCTTGTAAAAAGGTAATGATAAATGGTAATACAACTCCGAATAAACAAACAATGCTTCTACTCGTAGAAGCGTTCTCTGGTGCATAGAACCTCAAAATTCAAAAAATGAGTTTTTTACCAAAGTATTGAAAATTGGTCATACAAAAAAATAATATTACTTTCGTATTGTGTAGTATTTATAACCATTACTATAGGTATTACACACAGCTACATATAACCAATCACTAATTAGTTAAATCAATTAAAATGGAAAATACTAATAATTTAACTCTATTAAGTCTTGTCCGTAACAATTTGGGCACCCACTACAATTCCCAATGTCACAGGCTAAAGTCCGCAAGTATTCGCACCTTTAGTCCGCGCCGGAAGCAATAGAGCCCCGCTTGCACGTAGCCGGCTACTTCCACCACAAACTATAATTAGAGCATCATCACGGCGCGGCGCGGCGGTGCCTGCGGCTTGCGATCGACAGACCACTCTGTAATATAATCTAACAGGAAATACACGCTCAAACAAAACAAATAATTTTAACCATTTCATTTTAACAATTCACAAATATGACTAAAACAATATTTATTTTCTGCCGAAATTAATTGACTAGTCCGAAGCCGGTAAACATTTTACTTGGCAAAATGATGGTCAGACATTGACATTTGGATTGAAACAAACTAATACTTGTATGTTATCTCACTCTACAACGAATGTTATAAACGCATGTTTGTTTGGTTGTTGTTACCCTTTCACTCTAAAACTACAGAACTGATTTAACTGAAACTTGGAACGTACATACTTTATGACCTGGAATAACGTTTTAGCTACTTTCCGTCCAAGTTAGGACAACACGCATAAGCGGAGCCGGTTACGGAATCTTGTACTTATTTTGGATTATGACCCGCGTTCGCTTTTTATCAAAATATGTAAATAGGTACGTTGACTGTATTCCTAAGCACAATCGTCTGGAAAGGATAGTTGGATTGCGGCGAGTGCAGGCGGAGTCGGGACAGATGGGCCAACTTGTCCCCTGCCAGGATGATGCACAGCACAGATATACTAATCACTTCATTCGCACTTAATGATCCCACCCAATGAGTACCGATGCAACAATTTGCCGGTTGCATTAAAGGAACGTAAATGCTTTGTAAATTGAATAAGGAATGAATGTGCTGTCTATACTCTGTACTAATACTTATCTTCGCGCTCAGATAGTGCTTTGTGTGGTTCATTAATTAGGCTATGAACGGCACCGCCTGACACCGGTCAGCTCTCACGCGCGAGACTTCGCGCCATCAAATATACACGACACTATGTACTCCCGTCTTCAAATACTATTCTCAACTTGATGGAACTCCGTAGATGATCGCAGACGTAGCTGGATTAACTTTTAATTTATTTATCAGTTATTCGACTTTTCTTAGTAACTTTCCGGTATCTCCGTGCTGTCTGATCCACTTTAGTCTAAGATAGTCCTATTATAATTTATTTATACTTAAGCTGTATTGGTATTATATTGAAAAATGTAGAAACTGGACCATTCGTTTTCCGTTTTTTTTTGCGGTTCTTCTTCTTTCGTATGAGCAAGTGGCCAAATCTGGTTTTTTTTTGCGGTGGAAGTAGAACACTATATAGGTAATCAATATAATGGACGAATAGTGCACAAACGCACAGAACTATCATCCGTTTCCATCACAAGAATGTATATTCCAAATGAGGCTATCTGAGCAGTAGACTTATAAATAAATAAATATCCTTGGGAATACCATACAGCGTCATCTAGCCCCAAGCTAAGCAATCTAATGCTTGTGTTATGGTAACCAGATGACTGATAAAATTACTTAGGTACTTACATTTTTTGTAAATACACATACATATTATAGATAGAATCCCAGACACGGAACAAATATCTGCATAACATAGTATACAAACATTAGTCGCAACCTCCGCGTCTCAGCCGGTCCTTCTTCTCCCACTGCGCCACGGAGGTCATCGAGGAGATGGATAGAGAACAGAGTGTATAAGCAGGTGTTTGCTTGCAGAGATAACTGCGCGGTTCCAAACTGCCCGCACGGAGGTGAGGCAGCTGCTGCTTCAGTACTTGCTGCCGTGGCTCGTCAACATCGAGCTCGTCGACCCAAACGTGCCGCCAGCCAACCCTCTCTCTTATATACAGGTACTGATAATACATACTTACGTTCACCAAACTATCGTCCGTACAGCTCGCGCCATGTTAAAAGCACTTTTCAGGTAGCGCGACTTATACTCGTACTAGATATTCGTAAAAAAAATTGTTACTTACCGTTTTTTACCGTTTATTAGATACCGATAAATGCTTCGATGCTTTCGGAGATTCTACATCACATATTTTCTTTAAACATACGTGAACAATTTTCCATTGTGTACGAGTATAAAATGTTTCCTTTCTTCCAAAGTATCTACAAATAGATGTTAGGAACTCGCGGTATGGTCCTTTCTATTCCATTCTATTTTTGTACATAATGTCCGCGACTTACGGCCACACTAACTATTTACCAAACCCAAGAAACCATTACGAAAGTTATTGACTTCTTCAATCGTACTTTCTAATGATAAATAATAGACTTCCTGATATAAGATTTATCCTCGATATAAGATATAAGATATATCTCCTATATTTATACTTGTGGTGGTGATAGTAAATAGTGTGTAATGTTGTTTGTTGTTAGTACTACACAGCTGAGTCGGGACGCAGTGGGCGGCGCGAGGGGCTGGGCTCAGCCGAGGCCACGGAGATGGTGCTTAACAACCTCTTCTACATCACTGCCAAGGTAAGACGCACTTACTTCTTCACTATCACTACATACTATCACAGATAAAATAATACTATGTACAGATACACCATCTAGAACATCAATTTCACTCCGGTTTTTGTTCGGGCTATTTTTTTGTGTTTGATTTTGCGGCGCCCCTAGCAGTGTTTAGGTCTTGCCTGCAATCAAAAATATTAGCACTAGATGGAGTTACTTATTACAGTACAAGAGAAGGTTTATATGTGTAATTATTGGACCCGTGCGAAGCCGGGGCGGGTCGCTAATATAACCTAATATAATATTTTCTCTATCTATATTAATAGCTGCACATCCCGGCTTTGCACTGGTGTACTAATAAAACTATCGGGATAAATATAACCAGCCCGACAGTCCATTCTACTCATCGGTGAAAGATTTTTTTAAATCGGCTAATTAGTTTCGAAGATTATCTCCGTCGTCGTAAGCTAGGTGTCTCTATTGCTATAAATGAAGGTAGGTTCTATAAGGGATAATCCTCGAATATCACTTCTCAGAATATATACCTACTCGTAATAACTGCGCCTCGAATAGTCCGGCATGCAATTACATGATACTTGATACTGTTATGGGGAGTGATGGGGAGGCCGTCATACCTCCCTCCCCTTGCCCTCCCCTTGCCCTCCCTGAATCCAACTGAGTTTTAACACAATGTAATAAATTGTAATTACCTTAAACAGTTAGTTGGGTGAGTTCGATGTTGAATGATAGATAAAACATATTGGGCCGCCTAGCGTGGGATAAAGGCAGGGGAAGGATGATGATGATGAGTTAGTTGCGTGCCTCGTGCACGCAACTAATCTTACATCAATTGTCTTTTTTAAACTTTCGCGATCAGAACACATAATAGAACGTATATTTTGAAACGTCGGGATAAAATTATCATCATCATTTCCCTGCCCTTATCCCACACTAGGTGGGGTCGGCCCAACATGTCTTCTTCCATTCATCTCTATCACTCGTCAACTCCGAACTCACTTCTCTCACATTCATGTCCTCTTTCACACAATCCATCCACTTCTTCCTCGGCCTTCGTCTACTTGTATAAAACGTCGGGATGAAATTAAACCAAGGTAATTGCGATAAATTCCCGTAAATATACGTTCTAGTAATCTTACATCAATCCAAAATAAATGAAAAACATGTTCAAATTCAAAGTATTTTATAGTTGTTTTCCTCGTAGCTTATTTCGTAGCAAAAGGCTACGTCGTAGCAAAAGGCTACGTCGTAGCAAAGCTTACAAAACATTTTGTGTTAGATGGTGACCGCGACTTTTTTGCGCTAATTGTATCGAATTTTATCTGAATAATGAATTTAGGTTTTTTAAAGTCTGTTACTTTGAAGTCTTTCAACTAAATTTATGGGTAGTCATTTAAAATCCAGTTTCCAAGTGAAAATTAAAGTGGTCTAAACTCATGCGCTCTAATTACATAAAACTACACTAAAACCCGGTTCATCAAAACCACTGTCTGAATTTCCCTATTATTCGATTCGTATTTGAATCGAATTATAGGGAAATTCAGACAGTGGTTTGGCAGACGTGCAGACGTTGACAGATCCAATTTATTTATTTTATGTTTGTCTATGGTCCAGCGCAGTTGAAATGAAAATGAAATGATATGAAAATTAAATGTAAAAAGATTTATTTCTGTAAAATAAGGTTTTACAGAGTTTACAAATCCATCCATACTAATATAATAAAAGCGAAAGTGTGTGTGTGTCTGTTTGTCCGTCTCTCACGGCAAAACGGGGCGACGGATTGACGTGATTTTTTGTGTGGTGATAGTTGAAGGAATGGAGAGTGACATAGGCTACTTTTTATCCCGATATACCCGCGGGAAAGGAACTTGGGAAACCGCGGCGCGCAGCTATCTATCGGGGTCAAAACTATCATTAAGATCTTTTTTATCGGTTGATGCACCAAGTGTGGTTTAAACTAGAACAAAAATCTATGGCTTAAATTGATCCATTTTAGCAGAAATGCTCGAAACGTCCTTATTAGCCCCCCTGATATCTGTCTTTACATACAGTATTGTATTTATATCTGCAAAATATTCCGTCGACCTTCACATTCGGCTTTGTGTAAATATGTAGAAGAGTTTCTGTACCCGTACTCGTATGTGTTATTTCACTTCACTTTGAAAACACTAGCTCTAACTTATAAGTGTTACCAAACTACAAAATATTGATTATACTGAGTTTATTTAGCCAAAAAAAAAAAACTTCTAGGCCCTCTTTTCTTATTTTTTCTAATTACACGTAGTAAACATAAAAAGACCATATCCTACCATATTAAGCAATTTATTGAAGAAAATAAACACGTAAATGAAAAAGACATCATTGAAAATCCCCGGATTACGCTCGTACGGCGGCCGGCAGCCAGCTTTCAACACACTCCGGCTTGTAATTGGGTATCGGGCAACTGAGTTTCATTTTGATTAGTTTTGGGGTACTGTGACCGACCACCCCTTTTTTCGTTTCGTTTTTGGTATGATGGTCTTTTTACTTAAAGGACTGAACCATATTCTTTAAACTATGCTGGCGTAGTTTTTAAATTAAAACAGTATCACTGTTTTAATTTAATAACTCTATATATTTAAAAAATATCAGTATCAAGACAATAATAATAATAAATATCCTTGGATATTTCACACAGCGTCATCTAGTCCCAAGCTAAGCAATTGAATGCTTGTGTTATGGTAACCAAATGACTGATATAATACTTAGATACATTTTTTTTTCTAAATACATACATATTATGGATAGCAAACACCCAGACACGAATAAAATATTTGCAGAACATATAAACATTTGTCCCGTAGCAGGAACGAACCCGCGACCTCCGCGTCTCAGGCGGGCTTTCGCCCACTGCGCCACAGAGGTCGTCATAAAAATATGATGCTAAATTCGTTTATAACAAAATGCGTATCACGTATTCGCACATTTCGCACAATTTCGTTCCTGGAAAGTTCAACGTACTTAAACAAAACTCATTGGATTTTCGCGGCGCGTCTTTTTGATCTGGGTTTTTCTAGAATGTTCTGGTAAATATCGTCGGTGAGTGCTAAATTGACAGCCATGTATGAAACTGGCGATGGTGATTTTGTATTTTTGTATATACCTACTGGCTTAATATTATAGAAGTCTGAAATCGCGAAACTTATCGAAAAGTTAAGTTTGGACGTGCTTTGTTTAACAATAAATAAATAATGACAATGCGCCAAAAGATGTTTGATCACCCTAATTAGTTATGAAAATATTTAATCACTGACCGTTGCCGCGGGAATATCGGGATCAAAAGTAGCTTATGTCACTCTCCTTCCCTTCAACTAACACCACATAAAAAATTACATCAATTCCTCTCCGTTTTGCTGTGAAAAACGGACAAACAGACAGACACACACTCACACTTTCCTATGTATAATACTAGTATGGATTAATAAAAATTAAATTTATTCATATTAAAGCTAAATAAATCACTGTGTCCATTTCTAAATTGAACTCTAGGTTGTAAATTGGGAAGTCCAGTTTCAATAAAAAAAGAACATGCACTAAAACACAGCTCCAGTTTTGAATTCTGTTGAAAATACTGCAATTTTTTTCACATTTTGGTCTGTTTGATTCGCTGAAAAGCAAGCTTCTTTAAAAACGTTGCTTTATTAGCATGTCAATTACTAAACTATACTCCGATGTTTTTGATGTAACAATAATATCGATGCTACAGTAATGATTTGCCATATAAAAATACTTTTCATTCATCAAAGTACGTTTTTGTGTGAAATAAAAATATGAATCGTCTGGTAACAGGCTTCTCGGAAAATTGATAACAAAACAGAATCGTGTCAATAAAGATGTTTTATTGAAGATAGTTGATAAGGTTTCATCATAATTCACTGTCTGATTATTATAGTCGTACCCCGTAGTATAAAAGTCTCTTGACCTTCGACGGCTTCCCTTCGGAAAGCACTGCAGAGTACCACTAAGCGCTTTATTATAAATATCCTTGGATATTCCACACAGCGTCATCTAGTCCCAAGCTAAGCAACTTAATGCTTGTGTTATAGTAACCGGATGATTGATATAAGTAAAACTTACATACATTTTTTTTTATAAATACATACATATTGTATAGAAAACACCCAGACACGTAACAAATATCTGCAGAACATACAAACATTTGTCCCGTAGCCGGGATCGAACCCAATCAACCTCCACTTCTCAGCCGGGCCTTTTTTATTAGATCCATCTCAGTCAAATCTAGGTAATGTCTCTATACTCACCTTTTATTGACTGCTCATCTCGGTCTTGGGCTTCTTAATTTTCTGTTATGCGGATAATAAAGGACTTCCTGGGCTGTAGTTTTAAATATAACTGTGATATATCTCATTGTTATTTCGATATCAAATCACCCTACGCTTTCAACGGCGATAATTGCATTGCGAGAACATTAATAATTGGAAATTGAATATGTTTGAGGGCTTCAAAATTGCATGCAAAATAGGCATGTCAATTACACATGTATTAATTATAATGCTGTCGGTCGGTGGCGGCCACAGCTTCCATAAGTACAGATACCTCATCTCGAACATTGAAATGACTCCTTCTTTTTTGTCGGGCTGTTATTGTGTTTGATTTTGAAAGTGTTCGAGATGAGGTATCTAATAAATAAAACAAAAAGAAATGAATATCCTCGGGCATTCCACCATACTACCTATTGTATAAGCCAAGTTTTTACCATCTAAGATAGTACCTAAGTATATTAAATTTATGAACACTGTATTTAACGTAGGTACTAACTCAAATGCTGCTTACTGAATTCTGTACATGGAAGTTAACAACTACTTTTAAAGATTCCTAATAAAGTTATTATTATTATTATTATTATTATTCCACACAGCGTCATCTAGTCCCAAGCTAAGCAACTTAATGCTTGTGTTAGTTATGATAACCGGATGACTGATATAATACTTAGATACGTTTTTTTTAAATACATACATATTATAGATAGAAAACACCTAGACACGGAACAAACATCTGCAGAACATAGAAACATTTGTCCCGTAGCGGGGATCGAACCCGCAACCTCCGCGTCTCAGGCGGGCCTGCTCTATCTGTACAATAATCTGTGGCAGTGGCGGCGCAGTGGTGCGGAGGTAGAGTTACAAGGCCGGCTAGGGTGCGTTGTTTGGGCTCTGGATTGCGCGGCGCTCCCCTGTTTGCGCCCCCATCGCTCACGCGTGTACTCGTCTACCTTTGACTACTTACCTACTTGTATTGCAATTTACTTTCACACTTATACGGTATTCTTGCCATAATCGTAACCGTTGTTTGTGAATCTTGAATAGGTACATACAGATTCTGAAACATGAGCATACAAATATAACTTAGTCAAAGGTTTATATAATTAAATTAAGATATTAAGCACGCATAATATAAACTTATATTCTCAATTTAAATATTAAAGTCTAAATAATTTCCTAGCTTTGGACTTATAGTATTAGATCTTTACGTTTTCAAAAATAAGCTTATCGATTGAATGAGCGAAGCGAAAGAAGATGATTGCTCTGAGAGCGAAGCGAACGAAGATCTTAGTTTCAACTCGGGAGATTTTGCTTTTTATTTTCTCTTCTAACTGTAGAACCGTTTTTTGTGTATGGAAATTAGCTATTCGATCTTCAGTTGTTCAATTAATTTGGGCTTGTACTCGTAGATTAAAAAAATGCGTGGCAGCAATTTTTTGTGCAAAATTTAAATTTTCAAGTAACTAGATAATATACTTTTCCCATATTCGAAATTAAAAGCAGAGTGTTCGCCTCGGGCGAAAAACCTATTAATGCAATCGAATTATTAGCGCCCTCGCTGACCGCTCGCGGGCTATCTCGTGCATCATTAGGTAACTTTCCAACCTCGTGTAAAAATTTACTTTTTTTATGTCTGTGCTCTTTCGAAACGAAAAGATTAAACTCAGGGAGATCAACCAGTTTATTGCAAATAATCACTGCGCTACTAAAATACGATTTCTGTTCGTAAGTCTAATCTGTAGTGCTAAAACTATAATCACACGTTGATAATAAGTATGTTTATAATTAGTATAAAATTCAAATACTTATTACTGTGTAACCAGTAAGAACACAAAAATAAAAACATTCGTTATGATAATACCTACTCAATGTTTTAACGAGCGTATTCGATTCTGCTTAAATTATTCTTGGAAACCAATAAAATCGGAATATGAACATCAGAGTACATTTTTACGTTGTATAAATTTAAATTGCATCTCGTAGAAATCTCTGATCTTTCTAGTTCCAACCCGTGTCGTCTCCTTATCGCCTCCGATCCAATTATGAGACTATAGAAATGTCTTATTTACTGGAGGAAGCAACGTAGCCGTCTCAGTGATATACAGCACTAGCGTACCCGATATACGAGTACCTATGTTCCTAGACAAGATATTGCTCACTCGTAATTATGTACTCTCGATATACGAGTGCTCTGCAACCACCCGAACAAATTTGATCCGGCCTAGTGCATAAACCGCACCGCACTCAAACCCGTACATTTATTTCGGTATTTCGATATTTCGATATTCGTGTAATGGTTGATGGTAATACTTCCATTAGTGTGTAAAGCTCCTTGTGGATTTGCACTATGGTTCGAAAATCAGGTCCAAACTCGCAAAATTGAAAACGATATATCGTGAGAGAAATCGTAATTACATTTTATGTTTGTGGAAACTGAAATTGGAAACCTAGCTTATAAGACTGTACTTACTTTTTTAAGTGATCCTTAAGGTCCTACGAAATAAACATATTTTTCTTTCTTTCTTTGGATATTTGACCAACGTAAGCTGATCGATGTATAGTGTTTGGTTTATTGAGTAGGGGCGCAGGATGAGGGCGGCGCGCCGCGGGCGCTGTTGAGCTGTCTGTGCGGCTGAGCCCTGGCTGCCCTTTGTGGGATACACACGAACTGAGTTATTGATTCGGCATACCTACCTGACCGCGACAATTACTCTCCACATGTGTCTTTTCAATGCTATTTGTTAGGTTACATATTTTTTGCATATTAATATAGGGAACACCAAAAAGGACTTTCTATCTATCGTCTTTCTATCGTCTATGGGCTTGAAACTGGGCACGTATGGAAAGTTAACTTCTGCAAAAAGTGGGTATGTACCAAATTTGTATTTGAACATACCTCTGACTACCGCCTTAGACATCTTCAAAAGATCTAAAAGAATTACTTTTTACAGTACCCTGGGATACAGTCGTGATCATATTTCATTTTTTTTTTATTTCAACTCCAAAAACAAAGTGAAAGTCAAAAAATACAATAAAACTTAAGTTTACTATTAAAGTACCTCACGCAGCATACTCGTATTAATACTATAGCCAGACCTGGATATCTTTTGAAGTTTTAACACGGCTTTATCTAGTCCCGCCAAATCAGAATAGATATATAACTGCGGTATCTATTTAGTATGACATATGATCAGTAGCTAAGATGGTTAAGGCTGTGCCTGAATATATTTTAGTCAGTCAAAAACGAAACCCCTATATTGAGGAGAAAAGTCTTATATTGAGAGAGAAGACAACTTTTTCCTATATGCGTATGAATATAAATTCCATTTTTGTTTGTTTGTCATGATAACTCGAGGGCGCAGTTCGAACTAATATAAGTTTGCACGACATGGTTTCAGTTTGCTATTCCATTACCTATTATAGTCTGTTGCGATTCCAATTTTGCAAAACGTGTACGTAAACTCAGTCTGGAATATTCCGCTCATTCAAATAGGTAGGTCGTTAAACTCAAATACCTTCGAATCATCTCGAATTTATACACAAATAAATAAAGTAAAGCGTCTGTTTGTAATGTGAAAATAACAGCTTTCAAATTCATAATTATGAAAGTGCTGCTTGCTGCACTTGACACTAACAAAAATTTGCTATTTTTTGTTAGTGTCATCGAAATCGAAGTGTTGTCTTTAATAACAAAGAAAATTTCACCAACGGATATTTAAATTGTAAAATGATTTTAGAAACCTCTCGTATCGAATGACCGCCTCAGAACGTGCAGTCATTTGATTGATTGATTTTATTCAACCACTTTGTCGTGATAACTATGTATCTCCAATCTCCATGCCATATACTAGTGATCTTATTCATAAAAACTTGACAATTTAATATAGGTTTAAAGAACGTTTTTTTCTTGTCACCCATATGTCAACGAAAAGAGATAGCAACAGATTTAATATGCGTTTTAGCTAATACAGGTTTACTGGTCGAATATGCATAAGGGGGTTAATTAATAAATGCCGCGGATACACAGACTATACAACAAGAGTTCCATGTTACTACGGAACCGTGAAAACCACATTGTAATATATAATCAGTCATTTTATGTGACAATATGCTCAATATTTTGTGTTAAGTGGGAGATGGGTTTACCGATTCTATAGTTATCTCACAACAAACATTTACTGAAACATACAAATATAACATACAATGCCACATAATTTAAGTTAGGATTAAGATCTTCGCTCGCTCAATCAACTAATGAACCCTCCTGTGGAATGTACAAGACAGACAATGCATGAGGGGAGTGGAACTACGAGTATTATTGTAGTCGCAGGTACACATATGTGATCAATTAATGAATATGATATTATTTTATTTTATTTTATTTTCACAGTCTTAGGGAAACTAACAGCTAGGTAATAAAATAGACAGCAGAATATGTATTATGTAGCCAGGACTACATAAGACGCGAAGGCTAATTACTAGTTCCCACAAATAGTAGTTAGTATAGTAGATACAAAAACAAACAGTAGACGACAAAACAATTTAGGTTAAGCATACAGTAGGTAATTTAAAAGTATTCACACACGTTTACAGAAAATAATCTATCTAATCTAAAAAAATAATAAGAAAATATGGACCTACTATTACTTCGAGAGGGTTAAGCAGTTGTCTCATCGTTGAAAGCGATTTACTGTCAGCCATTTTCTCGCTCAATAAACGTTCAATAGAAACACATTCCGTTTATACGACAAAAGAGATGTATCATGAAGAGTTCATCGATGATTGTCCAAACTGCTGGCGAATACTCGTTTCTCTAGTTTGACGCAACAAGATAATTTATATGAATATTACGGGACTTTATCACGTATTTACCTTATTATTTTATATTTCCCGACGTTTCTAGTGCGTTGCAGCGCTAAATTATGTCTAATGATCGCGAAAGTTTAAATTGTACTATTGCAACAAGATAATACTATAAATGATAAAAGATAATACTCGCATAGCGATCAAAACTCACGCCGAGTACGAGTGACTAATGGAGAAGTTTCCTAAACTTCAAAATCCATTTTTTTCAATTTTTGATTTGCAAAATCTAAATTCTATATAGTGGTGAAATAATGTTTTGAATATCTTGATAAATAACAAAGTTATTCAACTTTAAAGACGGATTAAAATTAATTAAATCGAGCAGCTGAGATTGTGACGTGCGACGTCATCTTTCTCAAGACACAGGCTAGCTTTTTGAAGTCACTCCTATTTTATTTTTTTACTGAACATTAAGCTTACGTTGCCGGTACGTTACAAGTGGTTCGTACATACGTAGCAGGTAGTTACCATACGTGTTTATTACAACTAAAAGTTGTTGAGAAATTATTGAGAAAGATCTAGTGGTGCCATCTCGCGAAGATAGGAGCGCTGCCGGAAAACTGCGGTCAGGCTGATGCGGGGAAGTTGATTTATAGTTGTTCTGGTAGGGGTCGCTCAAGATGTTATGTATTCGTCACGCTATAGGAAGAGATATGATGTACCCATCTTCGTATTGTGTTCAATTTACCCTATTGCATTTGGCAATTTTATGCGTTTCCATAACATTAGGTACGAGTATTTCTATACTAATATTATAAAGTGGTAAAGTTGCATTGTTTATTTGTAATCTTTGTCTCTATATGACTACGTCTAAGTAACAGTTAACATTTTTGTTGATTTGACTGCTCAACTTGCACGGACGTAGCTATAGCTTTCCTATGGGGGGGGTCCAAGGCATCAAAGTTACCTTACCCCCCCCCCCCCGACTTTTGCTGAAATTTTTTGTAATTGTACGCATGGTTTTGTTTGGTTTAGGGCTGGTTAATTGATCGTAGTACAAACGACGCGAGCGTAGCGAGCGAAATTTTTTTTACTTTAAAGCAGCGTTTTAATTCGGTTCTCATTTTTTGTTCCATCGGTACTTACCTATTATTACAATAACGACGCGAGCGTAGCGAGCGAAATTTTTTTTTACTTAAAAGCAGCGTTTTAATTCGGTTCTAATTTTTTCTTCCCCCGGTACTTACCTATTATTACAAAAACGACGCGAGCGTAGCGAGCGAAATTTTTTTTACTTAAAAGCAGCGTTTTAATTCGGTTCTTATTTATTCTTCCACCGGTACTTACAAAAACGACGCGAGCGGAGCGAGCGAAATTTTTTAAGATAAAAGCAACGTTTTAGTTCGGTTCTTATTTTTCGAGAAAAGACGCTAGCGAAAACTCGTTATTATTATTTTGATAGAAGTCAAAAGTAGATGTCGGCCTCAACTAAGTACGTAGAGGTTGTCTGATGGAGTTTTATAGGTCTCCAAAGACCATTTAAAAAAAAAACCATTAGAAAAAAAAGTAAAAGTACCAACGTTTACATGTGCTGTTTTTGTGCTTCTTTGTTTTAAGATTGAAGTCTCATTCTAAAAACAGATTGAGTACTCTTTTATTTAATGTTCACATTTTGTTGTCAATTTTTTTTTTCGCGGTATGCTAAGGGGGGGGTCCGGACCCCCCGGAACCCCCCCTTATATACGTCCATGTCAACTTGTAAAGTCCACTTGTTTTTGATAGTTTATCTTAAGCTCATTTCACCACCTAAAAATGCAACACTTCATGGACGTGAGCTTCTCTAACTTATCTAAAAAAGCATAGAACATCTTGCAAAATGTTCGTATTAGCACTATAGTTTACTGTAAACATGTAATTAGTGTGAAGAATAGATAAGATTGTCTGGATGTCGATTGTGAGCCCGCAGTGGCCGGGAACTGCATCTGATTAATATTCAATGGAGTCTTGACAACGGCGGAGCTGGTAGATGGATCCGATAGCTGTGGTACCTAGCAATCACATTAGGCGTGCGTGAGTCAGACTGCAACTACGCAGGGTGTCCTTAGGCAGAGTACAGTCAGCATCAGTTTTGTTCTTTGCTACATTATTATTACTGGAATACACGAACGCCGAACGCTAATAAAATATTTTTTTTTTTTTTTTTTTTTTTACTTAACCTATACTGTCCCACTGCTGGGCAAAGGTCTCCCCTTTCTCCTTCCATACATTCCGGTCCATTCCTGTTTCCGGCCATGTGGAGTCGAATTCATCCAGGTCGTCGCGCCATCTTTTTTTGGGTCTGCCGCGTCGTCGTTGCCCGCTTGGCACCCAATGCGTGACGAGATTGGCCCAACGTCCTGGATGCATTCGAGTCACATGGCCTGCCCAATCCCACTTCAGGCGAGCTGTCTTTGTGCCTACATCCGTTATGCCAGTTTTTGCACGTAGGTCGGTATTCCTTATGCGATCCGTACGCTTAACGCCGAGTATACTTCTCTCCATCGCTCTCTGGCAAATCTTAAGTTGGGACTTTTGTGACTCGGTCAAAGACCAGGTCTGAGATCCGTAGGTCAATATGAGCAGGATACACATGTCGATAAGTTTTCGCTTTAGTGACAGTGGAAGAGAGCCCTTCATTAGCTGTTTCATGGACCAGAAGCTCCTCCAAGCGTTTTCGATGCGGCGACCGATTTCATTGTCTTGCCGATTGCTGAAGGAAACTATCTGGCCCAAGTAGATATACTTATCGACATACTGTATTACCTGCCCATCTACTTCGACTCTACGTTTAGTACTGTTGGTCATGACCTGTGTCTTCGACCGGTTCATCGCCAGTCCCACCTCAATACTTGCCGTGCTCAGGTCTTGGAGCATTTGTTGGAGCTGAGATGCTGATGAAGCGAAGAGAACGATGTCGTCGGCGAAACGTAGGTTGGAGAGTTGTTTGTCTCCAATTTGTATGCCCATCGACTTCCAAGGTGTATCTAGTTTCTTAAAAACCTCTTGTAGAGTGCTTGTAAAGAGTTTTGGCGATAGGGGATCACCCTGTTTCACACCTTTTTCGATTTTAAATAATGGACCACAGTTTTCGAGTTTGATAGTAGCGGAACTGTTATTGTAAATATGTTTTAATAAATCTATGTAGGTGCTTTCAATTTGTTGGTTCTGTATTGCTGTAAAAATGGAAGTGTGCGTTAAACTGTCGAAAGCCTTTGTATAATCTACAAAGGCTATGTATAGGGGTTTGTGATATTCAGAGTATTTTTCGATAATTTGATTTAAGGTGTGAAGGTGATCGGTGGTGGAGAAGCCTGAACGAAATCCAGCCTGCTCTGGTGGTTGGTGTTCGTCGAGCTTAGCTTCTATTCTTGACATGGTAATCATGTCAAGAATAGAAGCTAAGCTCGACTTTATAAAGGCTTTATAAATATGCGAAACAAGGCTTATCGGCCTGTAGTTGTTAATATCCGATTTTGGTCCTTTCTTGTGGAGAAGAATAATATTTGAATGGCACATTTGTGGTGGGAGTTTACCAGTTAAAAGAATCTTGTTAAATAGGTTGGTAATATGTGGCAAGAGTGCGGAAGCGCCTATTTTCAAAGCTTCACTCGTGATACCATCTCCTCCAGGGCTTTTATTAAATTTCATACTTTTAAGGGCTCTATGGACTTCAAGTCCAGTGATGAAGGGAATGGTATCAGGGCAGCAGTAAATTGGTTCTGTGATAGATTTGGACGGGTCAGAATAGAGCTTTTTATAATAGTTGGTGCAGATTTCGAATAAAATATATACTAATATTATAAAGAGGTAAAGTTTGTTTGTTTGACGGAGGTAATCTTCGAAACTACTCAGCCGATTTCAATAATTCTTTCACCGATGTGTAGATGTGTTCTGTCGGGAAGGCTATATTTTATCTCTGTAGTTTCATTAGTACACCCGTGCAAAGCCTGGACGTGCAGCTAGTATATTATAAGGACGTTTTTGTCAGATTTGTATAAACAAATGTCAAATTATTTCATACTTAATAATATGTAACTATGTCACTTACTTTAATTCGGGCGTATCGGCGCTGCAAAATCAAACACAAAAAAATAGCCCGAAGAAAAACCGGAGTGAAATTGATGTTCTAGATGGTGTATCTGTACATAGTATTATTTTATCTGTGGTAATACGAAGGGTTTCATTTGAACGTATTGACTTACATATATTTATGGCCCTGGGTTTGGTTTGGCCTCAAATATTCGACTAAACCCTTCGAGTATGCTCACATTTGCACATTCCAAAACGGATTAAATTATTTTATTTATTTATTTATACTTTGCACATAAAATAATAGAAATTTAACAAAATAGAAATAGAAATATATATATTTCGTATACAACGAATAAACTCAAAAAGTATTAGACCGATTGAAAAAAACATACGTCGGTTAGTGAATTGAATACCCGTGCGAAGAGCGATTCACCTGTGTGTGTGTGAGTGTGTGTGTGTGTGTGGCACAAAAATTGTTGAGACGGGACAGCAAGGGCAGTACCTTAACCGTTAAAGTTTCAGGAAAACGAAGGAGACAAACCAGCATTTTTAAACTTACTGGCCCGTCTCAAAAAATCCCCCTGTGTAATCTAGCAACACCGTGAATTATTATTTTGTTTGACAGTTCTCTGACCAGCACCCCAAGGAGATCGAGGAGTTGTGGTCGACGCTGTGCGCCTGCTGGCCCAACAACCTCAAGGTCATCATCCGGTACCTCATCATCGTGTCCGGGATGGCGCCCAACGAACTACTGCCATATGTAAGTATGCGAAATTAAATTAAAAATGTTTATTTCAGTAACATAGATGAGTTAACAAGGTTTGGAATCTCGTTTTAAGCAAAAGTATGCTTGTGTTATTAGAAACCGCTCATCTAAAACACACGCTCTTATACGAGTACATGCATAATATAACCAATCATTCTGATATTCTTTTTTAAAGTTTCACAGTCTTAATACAATAAACTACACAAAAAACCTGTTTCATCAAAACCAGACCTACAATCCGATTCAATTCAAATACTTTAACAGTTTTTTTTATGATCATGGCGCATGCAACTGTGACTGCCGACATATCGGGAAACTCATAAATCTACGAATCATGGTAAATAATATAATGTTAAATGTTGATAATAATTCTAAATTCGTATTGACCAAACTAATAAACGAGAAATGTTCTCTGTGAATGACCAATGCGTATAATTACATATTCAGCCTAATGCTAAATGCGTAAAGTGAACACATTCGCAGCGTTCGCATTCACCTAACAAATATTTAATAAAGCCCTTTGGTATCTAGAAATCAAATTAAATACTAGTCCCTTTAGGACCGGTACCGTGAAAACATGAATGATAAATGAATGAACACATTATGTACCATTCAAAAAAAATTGGTGATCGGATTCAATGGATCGATGAGGATTTTCGGAATTTATAAACAAAAACCCACCTCGTAAGTGCAGCAAAAGCTGCTTTTACGAAATTAATGACGGTTTAATATTTTTTTTTACGTGTTACCATGATAGAAGCCCTACGACGGATTTAATATTGCTAACTTTTTTTGTGTAATTTACATCTTGTCTACGAGTATTCTATCTAGTTCCTAACCTACCCGTTCGTTCGTTCGCATCAGTACTGAAGTGGCCAATTCTGGTGACGGAGTTTTTAGGCTGCCTAAAGGCCTCTATCATGGCTTTTATCCGACTTAAGAAGCCGGGACGAGCGCTTCTAAATCTACCAATACCTCACTATCCACCCGCGAGAATGGGACTTCCTTGTTCTAATCCAATCAATTGGCTAACGTTTTGATTGCATAAATCCACGCAACTATTACGGAATCATTTTTACCCCCTACTGCAACAGCTGTGTAACTATTATAACATAGTTCGGAACAAAGGACTGAATACTTGTTAAATTATATCTATACTCGTATTATCTGTTAAAGTATATATATTGTGATCTGGGGGGTTAAAATGGCCGTTCCAGCATTTCTGCTAGCAATTAATAAAGTGCATTTATTTCATGAATTGTTTAGCATTTTCACCAAAATATGATAGAATGGCTCAAATTGATCCGTTTTACCAAATTTTGGTGAAAATGCTAAAATTCATGAAATTATATGAATTGCTAGCAGAAATGCTCGAAGCGGCCATTTTTAAGCTGCTGTATCTGAACGTAACCCTACAATGCCAAGGGCTGGCAGTGCTGGCACATTTGCATTCCATTTTTAAAATCAAAGAGTTTACACATAGGTATTTTTATATTTTTCATCATAGTATGAAATTGTAGAGAAAATTATCACTGTCTTATTAGCGCCCTTTTCCTTTTCTTTGGATCACTTAAAAACTGTTTTAAGCGGCTCTTGTGAAAACATTAAATTGCAACTTTAGACAATTTTATTAAAACTAGCTCCTGACCAACTAGACAGTGACCCGGATAAAAAGTGGCCTATGTGTTTTACCAGGTCATAAACTATGTAAGAACAAGTTTTAGCCAAATTGTTTTGCGTTAATAAGTAACAAATATTCACACATCCATATTCACAAACATTTGCATTTACAATAAAAGTAGGAAGTAGGTATTTGCTATGCACCTACCAACATAACAATTTCACTAATGGAGTATTTATCTGTAATTGGATATTATGTGTTGTGAAGTGTGCTGCAACCCTCCCTTTCGCGTATTTAAATTGTCTGGCGCTTAATTAATATGGCGGATAATTTGATTTTGTCATTAAATCATGTCCAATATGTGCAGGCCATTTTATCAGGGTATTTAATTACATTAAGTTTCGGTGTTTACGTTTAACTTTCGAGTTTGCATACCGTGGTCAAGTAGTCAAATTAAATACTTATATTTCTATTTCGATTTGGACAACATATTATGGCAAAACATTTCAGACGGCTTCCATTTTATAGACGACGAGTATGGTACATAATGAATATGAGACAGAGTTTTATCGCCATATCTTTAATCGTCACCAGACTCAACTCGGCCTTGAATCGTGATCTTTAGACGTAAAATGATCCTTACACTCATGAGTTTCTTAAGGAAATCCTCACTCAAGGAGCTCTCATATATAGCTGTCAATGTAAGGTGGTCGCGAGCTACCTTAGCTTACCTTACGGCATTTGTTGTAACATAAAATTATAAACTACTAGCTGCGCCCTGCGGTTTCACCCGCGTAAGTCCCGTTCCCGCGGGAATATCGGGATAAAAAGTAGCCTATGTCACTCTCCATCCCTTCAACTATCACCACGCAAAAATCACGTCAATTCGTCGCCCCGTTTCGCCGTGAAAGACGGACAAACAAACAGACAGACAGACACACACACCTTCGCTTTTATTATATTAGCATGGATAGATGGATGAATAATACATTTTAGTTTTGATGATTTTATTGAGTACATGTACGACGAAGACGCTTAAATACCCCGTCAAGGTATTTGTGTTATTCTTTTGACCTTTCTTCCTTTGACTGATGTCATTACTCCTCACTTTGATTTCACTCTAAAATGACAACTAAAGTTACGAAACACAAAGAATTTTCTATTAGTCCGTTGAAATGTTTCATTTGCTTTGCATTTGTTAGAGGACGCAATTTTATTATTGGGGCATGTGTGGGGGGTCAATAGAAGCTTAACCTCAAGTTTGTGGGGTCGCCACCCTTGTTTCCCGGCCGCCATCTTGAAAATAGGGGTGAACACGATATCTCAGAAACTATGCGTCTTACAAAAAAAATGTCAAGCTATCATTTGTAGTAAATTGTTTTGACTACAAATATGTTTCTATAACTTTTTGCCCTAAATCAAATATTTAAGAAGTTATAAGCAAAAAAGTGAGAAAATCTTTCTATTTTGCTCTATCACTTCACGCAAAAACGGCTAAACCGATTTGGTTGAAATTTGGTATGTAGATAGGTGATACCCTAGATTAACATAGAGGCTACTTTTTATCCCGATTTTCCCGCGGGAACGGGACTTACGCGGGTGAAACCGCGGGGCGCCACAACCTAAACCGAATAAAAAGTAGCCTATGTGTTAATCCAGGGTATCACCTATCTACATACCAAATTTCAACTAAATCGGTCCAGCCGTTTTTGCGTGAAGCTATAGAGCAAAATAGAAAAATTTTCTCACTTTTTTGCTTATAACTTCTTAAATATTTGATTTAGGGCAAAAAGTTATAGAAACATATTTGTAGGCAAAACAATTTACTACAAATGATAGCTTGACATTTTTTTTGTAAGACGCATAGTTTCTGAGATATCGTGTTCACCCCTATTTTCAAGATGGCGGCCGGGAAACAGGGGTGGCGACCCCACAAACTTGAGGTTAAGCTTCTATTGAACCCCCACACATGTCCCAATAATAAAATTGCGTCCTCTAACAAATGCAATACTCGGCCCTCAAATTGTAACATTTCAATGGACTATATTGTAATTTATAAGGTCCTTAACCGAGTTTGGGGCTTAGGGGCCGCCACCCTTCCTCCATGGACAAAAGATATGGGTGTAAGCCCTGGGTAAGAGGGGTAATAAGCGCTGCGTACAACGTACACAAATTCAGGTATAACACTAGGTACTCTAGCTACACCCACCGTGCCGCCACCCTTTCTCCATGGAGCATTTTATAAAACATGTGCAAATGGGTATTTATTACGAATTAACCTTTATTTTTATGACAAAGTGGGCGTATCTGTCGCCGCTGTATCGGTCACACGGCTGGCTGCGTATTATAGAGGAGTGACCATATACATATTTAGTTGTGAATAAAAATACAACATGGCTGACTACACTACAGCCTTTTTTTTGCAGCCAGCCATTTTGTTTTATGAAGTTTTAAAGGAATTGATTGATTGCCAAATTACTTAACCTAAAGCTTTTAGAACAGCTTTTTAGTTATTAAAATTTTCCACTTATTTTTTATTTATGTATTGATATAAGTAATTCAAACCTGACAAACAAAACTTACGAATCAGACAGAGGTTTAGTTTCTGAATTAAAAACTATACGTCTAAATTAACACTCACGGTTACCACTATAAGTTTTATGTAATGAGCAGGAACCTACCAAATATAAATAAACAATTTGCATCCAAGATGTGCTGTGTAACATAGCGAGAACAGTATTTATACATAACAAGTACTCCGTCGAGCTATCTGCCGGCTGGCTTGTCATTATACAATGGACCCTTAGATCGTCTAAGTACTCACTAATGGGGATTTCAGAGTAGATAATTGTCAATTTCATTGTCAAAAGCAAAACAACTCCAGATTCAGGGGATCACGACCCTCAGTAATGAGGATATCGATGCGAGGAGAAGGAGGAGGATGTGTTAATCCAGGTATCACCTATCTACATATCAAATTTCAACCAAAAAATGTCCAGCCGTTTTTGCGTGAAAGAATAACAAACATACATACATTCTCACAAACTTTCATATTTATAATATTAGGACTATTAATTAATCGCCCAATGCATGTTAAGGCATTCTGATTCACATACCAATGCCAGCTTTTCGTCATGCGGTGTTGCCCACGTTAAAATCAAAAAACAAAGATGTCCATCTCAATAAAACCGTTCAAAAAGTTAATAACTTTTTAATAAGTATAACTTAATATAACTTTAGATGGGCTGCAACCTGTCACGTACGGAAAGTTAACTTCTGCAAAAAGTGGACATGTACCAAATATGCATTTAGACATACCTCTGACTACCCCCTTAGACTTATTCAATAGATCTAAAGAATTACATAAAATATCTGAAAGTAATTTCTACCGCTCCCTGGGAATACAGTCGTGATTATATTTCATTTATTTTGCTTATTGTACGCGGTTCAATATAAAAGGGGACTCTTCCCGACGGAACGTTAAAGACGGAAATCTGCACCAATTAGTAAACCCCATTCAGACATCGACAGATCCCCCTGAGCTGTATTGATTGGCGCTCTTATAAACGGCTGGCATCAAATAAAACATTATTCTTTAATGATATCTATACTATCTATACTAATATTTCATTTGAGTCAACATAAAGCTACAGATACACATGCTCGAAAGTAGCACGAAAGCATGCTATTTTTGAGCAGATGCTACTTAGTAGCATACAATGAGCACGTGTATACGAAAAGAGCATGCTTGTGAATATATGAAATGAAATTATTTTGACATGAGCATACTATCTAGTACCAAATAAGCATGCTTTTTAGTAGCATGTGTATCTGTAGCTTATATTAGGTATTATTTTAAAAATACATTTCTTTAACCATTATTATTAATATTAATTATTACTTACTGTTATTTATCTTTAGACCATGTAGATTCGTGTTTGTATCCAAATTCACTTTCACTTTAAAAACTATCCTACTATCCTACTAATAATATTATAAATGTGAAAGTTTGTGAGAATGTTTGTTATTCTTTCACGCAAAAACGGCTGGACCGATTTGGTTGAAATTTGGTATGTAGATAGGTGATACCCTGGATTAACACATAGGCTACTTTTTATCCCAATATCCCGCGGGAACGGGACTTACGCGGGTGAAATCGCGGGGCGCAGCTAGTAGATTCATAAAGTCTCTAAGCATTCTACTATCCATCGTGAATAATTTCGTCATTGATAACGAAAACCAAGGTACTTTATGCGTACAGTACATTTGGAATGCATCAAAGGCCCCCCCTTTGATGCATTCCAAATGTACTAAACCCTCTTTCATGTACCTGAGTACATTTGAAAAGCATCAAAGGGGGGACGACCCTCTTTCATGTAACTGATGGACCAATCAGCTTATCATAATGACCAGCCGGCTTACCATGACCGTTTATAGCGATTCAGTTTAGGTCCTACTACGAATTATTTTTGACGTAAACTAAGGCGATGAGGTAAGTTTTGACAGTTAGAACCTAAAAATTGTTAAATAAGACGTCATGGTACACCTCGGGCATAGTTATAAATAAATATCCTTTGACATTTCACACAGCGTCATCTAGTCCCAAGCCAAGCAACTTAATGCTTGTGTTGTGGTAATCAGATGACTGATATAATACTTAGATACATTTTTTTTTGTAAATACATACGTGTTATAGATTGAAAACACCCAGATACGAAACAAATATCTGCAGAACATACTAACATTTGTCCCGTAGCGGGAATCGAACCCGCAACCTCCGCGTCTCAGCCGGGCGTTCGCCCGCTGCGCCACAGAGGTCGTTAGCGCGCAAGCTAAGTTTCTAAGTTAAACTTTATGAATATTTCTATAATGTTATGCGTGTACTCGTATTACTCGTATTATGGTGATGAGTCCATCTCGGTGTGAGTTTAACCTTATAAGTTATAAGGACAATGTATAGAGTTATAAGTTATAACTATATAGGTACACTAGCTGTACCCCGCGGTTTCACCCGCGTAAGTCCCGTTCCCGCGGGAATACGGGGATAAAATATAGCCTATAACCTCCTAGAATTTTTGAAATCGGTCCAGTAGTTTCGGAGATTACCTCCGTCAAACAAACAAACAAATTTTACCTCTTTATAATATTAGTATAGAAGTATAGATTGTCATAAAATATTCTGAAAATTCTCCATCCCATTACGACTATATTGATCAAAGAACCAAACGTGTTCACCTTCACATTGAAAGGTGCACCCACACACAGTCAAGGAAGCCGCATATCGCAGACAATTGAACAAGCGTTTATTACTTGGCTATCGTTTTCGAAAAGCGAAAACGCTTATTAAATAGATTTGTATTTTTGATTTCGCTTTTTGTTACATCGTTAATTGTGGTAACTGAATCTATTTGCACTGGTAACAAAATTTAAAACGTAACAAACCTTTTATTCTCGAGGTATATTTCTGTCAATAACTCCGAAGATCCTCATCAGATGGACTATGGACACTTCAAAAGTATAAGATAAGAGAGAAAGATTTTGAAAATTCAATTTTTAATATTCATTGTTTGTTCAATATCATTCCACGATAGAATAATCAGGTGCTTAAGTGCGTAAGTATGTAAAACACACAATGAAACATAGAAAACTTCACCTATTTTGAAGTTGGTTAAAATATGTTTTTGTTATGGTACGCTATTCAATGTTCGTCGTTTTCCGCTGAAGCAGTAATTTCTGTTATTCATGTCACATAATAAATAATAGAAATAAAATAAAACCGCGATTCAGAATTTATTTTTAGAATGATGAAATGTGTGAATGTTTTATTGTGAATGTCGGCTATTTATAAAACTAAACAGGTATTGAAAAAAAATTGTTGTTACTAGCCTGGAGTGTCCCACTGCTGGGCAAAGGCCTCCCCTCGAGTTTTCCAATCGTTTCGGTTGCACGCCATTATCTGCCACTGGTTATCGCTCGCAGGCGTTCAACTCGTCTTTCCATCGCTTGCGTGGTCTGCCGCGCCGTCTCACTGTCTCAGGGCTTTTTCGTCCAAGAAAAAATTTAAAAATTTAAAAGGACGAATCACAGCCAAGTAGGCTTTATGGGTTAACGAGGAATAAATCAACTAAATATATATTAATAATTAATAATCTAATAAATGTATTCTATTCTATTCTATTCATGTATAATGTATAAATACATTATATATGATTTTCCTTTTTTGTTATTTATTTTAACTAGGTACTTATCTCGTAGGTAAAGGAATGTTTGTGATTAAATGAATTGGTCTGTTGCCTTCAGCCTATCCCTAGGGGTAGGAGATAAAGGCGTCGAGTTTCTCTTTACCCTAGCGTTTGAGCAGCACTTTCTTTTCCGCGGATGCATACTCTAGTTGATTGATGGAAATCTGTAATTATGTTTATTTGATTAGTTTAGTTTTATCCTACCTATTATATTGTGTACCTACGATACAACTTTCGACTGTTTCCAGTCCACATTTTGTTCATCTTTACATATGATTTGTCTATACGTGAAAACCTTTAATTGGCTTTTTGTTTCTTATTACATACATACATACATTCACGCCTCTTTCCCATGGGGGTAGGCAGAGACCACGGATCTTTACTTGCTACGATCCTGATATACCTCTTTCGCCTCACCCACTCTCATTACATTCTTCATACATGCTCGCCGGTTTAGGGTATGTCTGACCTGGTCTTTCTGCAAAATGTCACTCTCTGTCCCCGGGTGATAAAACGCACGGGCCACTTGTTGAGGGGTCGGACGCACTGATGCGCAGGTGTGTCAGCGAGCTTACAGCGCCCTCCGTCATTACGATAATTTATACTTCATCGAACATTACTATGAATATCAATTATGTGTAACAAACGCTGCACTTGCTATACGGGTACATGGTGCATGTATAAAGAAACTCTTATGGTTTGTATCCCTGCCTTCCTTTCCTCCACCTTTGCGGTGCTCAAAAGGCGTTTGCCGCGGGCACTAAACGCGTTAAAAAATGTCTTGGGTTTTTGGGTATTGCGATTAATTGCTTGATTTTGTTTAAATTTGAATTAAAAAATACTACCACAAAGGTTCAAAGGTGCGGTAGACAAATTCTATCAGATTTTTTTTAGATATTTTAGATTAGATTTAGACTTAGTTACATTATATGCATTTTAATTTCCTAAATGTACACCGCGGTTTTTTTTCGATGCTAATGTGCATTATATGTGTAAGCAAACCTCCTGACACTGAATAAATTATCAAGTAAACTAAATGCCTACGTTTCTACATTCAAATGAAATATAATCTACGACTTCCACGTATCTTTTAGATCCTTTGAAGATGTCTAGGGGGTAGTCAGAGGTATGTTCAAGTACACATTTTGTAGAAGTTAACTTTACTTACGTGACAGGTTCTACATTCATGCGAGTATATGTATATTAAGGCCTCTTTCTCATTCAGAGAGGAATTTCACTTGCTACGATCCTGACACACCTCTATCGCCTTATTATATTATCCATACAAGCTCGTCGGTAATTACCTGTCATGGCCTTTCTCGAAATCTCTCCATATTGACCTAACTTTTATTTGTTCTTCATTTATTTATTTTGTCTATTAAAGTTCAAGTAACTGAGTGTTGAGAATTACACGAGAATTAGTCGAGTATTAGATGCGTAATTGATACAACAAACATTCTTGAAGTTGTTATTTTAGGATTGTGGATCAACATTTTGAATGTAACGTAGTGGTAATACAATTATGAATTGTGTGTAATCCGTCTGAATTGGTTTGTGTCTGAGCTGATTCAATTACGTGGCTATATGCTAAAGGAATTAACTGGAATATATATAAATACTAGTTGTATTTCGCCAAGAACGAGATCTCGAGCACCGTTGGTACATTACATTTGTACTTACTTTTGACTGAAAGAAAAAAAGAAAGAAAGAAAAATATTTATTTTGTCAAAAACACGTTACACATAAGACACATTATAATAAGTTGGACATTGACAAAATTGGCAACTACTCAGCGTATTGCTGCGACAGAAACCAGAGAATCTGTAGCAGCGCTGGTCTTCCGTAGCGCCGTAGGTTTATGTGTGTGCTGCGGCCTTGCAAAAAACACACACTGACTGCTACTGTGCTCGTTCGAAAAGCAGTGCGCACACTGCACGGGTTCTAAGTAACATGACTGCCGAGTTTGTAACTCACCAATGGAAGCTATGTATAATTATGTCTGCTGCTCTGTGTAATTCCAGGTCTTAAGCTACTTACGAGTATATACGAAATTTCATCGCAATCGGTTTTGTGTCTTTCGTGAAAGAGGAACATACATCTATACTCACAAACTTTCGCATTTATAATATAGGTAGGATAGCAGGAAGTAAGAAAGAAAGAAACAAAAATCTGTTTATTTTTGTAGGACCTCAAGGATCACTTAAAAACGTACAGTCTTATAAGCTAGGCGACTCTATTGCCTGTTCCAACGCCTTACTTCGTTTGTTTTGTTACAAGGCGAAGCGCGTGGTGCTGTACTTGGCGCGTTCTCGACCTGAGCGGCTGCTGGACGAGATGATGATGGAGCTGCAGACGGTAGAGACCCTCAACTGCCTCATCGAGCGCACAGAGACGCCGCCCTTCTACAGACTCACATCCATGCGCAAGGCCACCTCGGGCCACAGCGATGGACCAGGCACCGGCTCGCAGGTAAACTTACCACTACATAGTACTCGTAAAACAAAGTAGCTTTCTCTGTCCCTATGTATGCAAAAATGTTTAAAACTACGCAACGGATTTTGATGCGGTTTTTGTTAATAGATAGAGTGATTCAAGAGGAAATTATAATTATTGGACCCGTGCGAAGCCGGAGCGGGTCGCTAGTATTTAAAGAAATAATAATATCCTTAGACATTGTTTACACTAATAACAAATTAAAGAAATAACAAATGGTAATGTTATTTTTTTAGTTACATACGTACCTACACAGAGCACTTTGTGATTTAATATTACTGTTATAAAGGTCCCGTCTTGCTCCTGTTATATATATAATAGCCTACATGTTAATCGGGGATATAAGCTATCCTGGGACCAAATTTCAATCAAATCCGTCCACCGGTTGTAGCGTAAAAGAGTTACAAAGACACATCCATGCATCCTTAGTTACATACTTTCGCATAAAAGTAAGTATTAGTAAGGATATTAGTAGGTTATAGTTTCGCATTTATAGTATCAGTAGGATATTAGTAGTTAGATTAGAATAAGTAAGTCGCATGTGATGTATGTTTGTTGGCAGGACGCGACAGGGCGCGCTGGTGAGCTTGCACCCGTTGAGAAAGGCACCATCCACACGAAGCGGCACAGCGGCGAGGATCCCGCCAAGTCTGGGTAAGCCACAACACACCAACACCTCTGTCTAAAACATCTTGAAAATTGCTTGTCAAAAATTAATGCTTTTTTCGAAATACCAAAAAAAACTAAAAAATAAAACTTATTAGGATAAATAATTAGAAATAATATCCTTGTACATTTCACACAGCGTCATCTAGTCCCAAGCTAAGCATTTTAATGCTTGTGTTATGGAAGTGTTATGGTAACCAGAAGACTAATATAAAACTAAGATACAATAAATTATAAATAAAAACTTCTTATACCATCTGACTTACGCCAATAACCTATGTCGCAATCTGGATTCCTACAGCAGTAGGCTTTCCCACTTTAAAATGGATACACTTGAGTGTAGAAGGAACCTCACGGATATTGTGTTTCTGCATAAAATCGTTAATGGAACCATTGATAACCCCGATCTACTAAACAAATTTTTATTAGCCGTCCCTCGTTTCTCCAGCCGTCTTGAAAATAGAAAAACGTTCAGCCTTCCTATCACTCACACCATTTACGCCCCAGCATTCCCCTATTTACCGTATGTCGTCTTCCTTAAACCACATTGATAAAGATATAGATATCTTTTTTACACCAATCTCTTCTTTAAAGAGATTTTTTCTAAATTCTCTGAAATGAGTAGTTTTAAGTTATTTTATGTAACTATTTTCTAATTTTTACTTTCATGTTTACATATAACATTTTTCGCATGCCGTGTTCTCATCTAGGAGGTCGAACACTCCTGTATGTTTTTTTGTATTTTAACTTTTTATAAATGTCCATAGTGTATCGTCCAGTTTTGGGAACCTAATAAAAAAAAAAAAAAAAAAAAAAAAAAATAAAAAAAAAAAAAAAAAAAAAAAAAAAAAAATTTTGTTTGTAAATACATACACATTATAGATAAAATGCACCAAAACACGGAACAAATATCTGCAGATCATACAAACATTTGTCCTGTAGCGGGGATCGAACCCGCAACCTTCGCGTCTCAGCCGGGCCTTCCTATGCGACACAAAGGTCGTATATACGTTAGGTTTGTTCTACTACAGCATCTGTTAAGATGCTTAGCAAAAAGAACTTTGTGTTGAAGTCAGTTCAGGACAACATAAAGGACATGTATACAATACGATCTAGAATTCTCGCTTTCTCGTAAGTAGTCAACAACTATAAAACCTTTCCGACGCAACAAAGCATTATGTTCACCTAACTGCGACACGTTCCGAGAAACCAACTCCTATTGTGCAAGATATGAATTTATTTTATGTGATATATACACAAAAGTATTGTGGTGTAAGTACTGATTTTAAAATGTACTGATTTTCACCAGAATAATTTGTTTTTCTATACTAAGAACCCATTGGCTGCCTCGTATACATATTTACGATGCCGACGAAGTGGTATGGTAGCATGAAATCGTAAAAATAGTATTTTTTTACAGGGTACCCTACATGTGAAATTTTTTTTTCGCTTGTACTTCATAGAGTGTCGTCGTTCTTTTGAAAATTCGTCGTTTTTTTTGAAAATCGAACCGATTTTCATTATATTTTTTGTTAGAAAGAAGAAATTCTCAAGATGGTCTCATATTAGTCGTCCGTAAAAGTCGGTCTAATATTTTTGTTAGTTTTCAACTTCCTTTAAAGTATATTTTTCAATGAAGACGTCGTGAGGCATTGTAGAACGATGTGCGTCGAAGCACGACACGACGCGGCGACGTCGCGTCGGATCGTGTGTTTGTGTAAGCGCCCTTAGGTACGATTCCTAGAAATAACAGTCGATATCGTATCAGAGCGTCAGAGGTCAATGAAATGAAATGAAATGAAATGAAAATACTTTATTGCACACTGAAAATAAACTTATGAACTAAAATCCTTAAGATAACTGTACAATGGGCGGTCTTATCGCTCGTCAATCTTGAAACTAGCCACGGCAACTACAATCTGTTTGGTATTTGAGCTCTATACTCCATTCCAACTTCAGACTTGCACCACAGATTACATAAGTACAGATACCTCATCTCGAATATTGAAATGACTCCTTTTTTCTTCGGGCTATTTTTGGTGTTTGATTTTTCCGGTGCCACCTAGCGGCGTGTAGCGGCAATCAAAAATAAGAAACTCCATCTAGTGCTAAGTAGCATGCAGTCAGATGTCTAAACGCCGCTAGGTAGTGCCGCAAAAATCAAACACCAAAAATAGCCCGAAGAAAAAAGGAGTCATTTCAATGTTCGAGATGAGGTACCAGTGCTTGTACATATTTTTCTTGAAAATATTTATTGATAATAATGTATGTAGGTAAGCTCCTAAGTAGAAGTCAAAGGATGCAACGTACAATAATATGTTGGAGTTTGTATTAAAATACCGGGAAGGGGGTCGGGAGCTGCGCAAATTGCTCGCAAAGCTCCTGCTCTCTGAGAATTGAATGGCCATTAGCGCGTACAAATGTAGCGTTGCTGTACACGTGTAAACAGATTTGTTATTATGGAGTGATTTGATACATTTTGTAAAGGGCTAGCGAGAAATGTTGATTTCAATTCATAACAAGTAGCAAAGTTTAGAGTTAATAGCACTCGTGGCGAAGCTTGCTAAGACTTTCTTGATAGATCGTCGAAGTTAAGCAACGGTTTAAGCGGTTACAACATGGATGGGTGACCGCAAGTGGCATTAACAACTTAGCACTTGCGTGCTTCGGGGGCTCGAAAAAATTCTTGAACAACTAAAATTGTAGGTCCGGGCTTTTAAAGTCTTGTAAAGCCTAGAAACTCCGTCACCAGAGTTTCCACTTGCTCATACGAACGAATTAACGAGCAAAGTTTAAAAAAAAAACAAGTACTTATAGTAAGAGAGGCATGTCTTACACTATCGAAGTCTATTCTGTTCATAACTCGGAAAAGCCATAACAGCCAATAAAATAATGGCATGGCCACCTTGAGTATGCTTTTTCAGACTTAAAGAAATCGGCCCACTATTGACAGAATAATCGGTGACACAGACAGACAAACCTAGCGATATAGCGGTCAAGCTATAACAACCCTCTCATTGGGTCGGGGTTCAAAAAGATGAGATAATTAACCAGCCATTCGATCTTAAGTTTTGTACATTTTAATTGGAAGGTTAAAACAAAACACGAGTGTATTAATAAGAGATTAAAAATTTAACTTTATTTATACTTAAACGAAAAGTTAGGTTGCCAAAAGATTTTAGTGACAATCTTAATGCAAAAATGTGTAGGGTTTTCTTCGTGTCGTATAAATAGAAGGTAACTCATACGAGTTATTTTATTTAATTAAATAAGTTCATACAATATTTTTGCAATGATCGACAAGTTCCAGCTACGTCTATTTTATAAATTGAATTGTGAATTTCGAATGTCAGTCGAGTGTCGAATGTAAAATGTTCTGACATAATACATTTTCACAATTTATTGCAACTTCTGGTTTATTAAATTAACCATTGTAGCAGTATTTAAAATAACTTTGTAGCATACAAATGGTGAACGCCAAAATGATTGATAGACATGAATGTTTGTATGGTGTAGCAGAGCTTGCTATAAGCACAGATAGAAGACCTCAGCCATGATATGGCTTAACGGATTCTAAGCTTAGACCGTAAATTACAGTGCCCTCCGAAGCACGGAAACGCTCAGCTTTTCATGTCCCTTTGATATAGTGACAACTAAGAACGTCGATTAACTATAAATATCTGTAATTAATAGGGTGGAGGAGGTTATCTCGAGATCGTAGGAAGTAGAGGTCGTTGATCCCTGTCTCATGGTAAAGTCGTGTGATTTTATGTGTGTATGGTATGGTCGACAAAGAAATTGGTTTACCACTCTAAGGCTGAATATCATTTGCACGTTCAAAACATCAAGGGCTATTTTCGCTTGACAGATTGACCTGCTACGTCAGAATCTGTCATTCAGTAATCCTTAGCGAATAATTATGTTACTGGGAGATGTCATCAAAAGTGGTAAACCAATTTCTTTGTCGTACTTACAGTCCATACACAGTACCAACTACCAAGCACCTATCCTATCCTGTGTAGAGCACATAATTACGTGCGTTTTATCATCTTTATAAATAATTGCTTTTTCACCACACAACCTCTGTTATATTCCAAGAACTCATTTTCGAACGACAGACGCTGCATTTCATTTGAAGTGTGGAAATACTAAATCATTATTCTGAGAACTTGCATAAGTTGAGCTCTCCTTTTCACACCGGGGTAGTGTAGGGACGTATTGCATCATAACAGGGGCTTTTAGTAGGTACTCGTACGTTGGTTCATATGAGCAAGTGGTTTTTAGGCCGCTTTTAGGCTTCCGTCGAAATTAGGTACTTGAAGATGTAGAGTATTTCTCTAAATGTTATTGCTTAAGGTATTTTTTTTATTTCTTTTTGTCCGTTGTTCGTTTGTAGTGAAGGCACATTGATTCTTATGAATCAGAAAAAAAACTGTTTTCCATTTTAAATTTGTCAGTTTTGTCAAGAGGAGTCAGAAGCTAGAAACACTGATAAAATATGGTTAAGGGTTTTAAAATAGCTCACTGAAAACTCATAAAAGCAATAAAAAGTAAAACATAATTACAATCGAATCGCCTAAGTGGCCACTAAAATCTTTTCTCGCTTCTGGATCGATTAAAGTTAATAGAAAAGAAGAAAAGGTTAAGCAACTCGTTGGTGCTAAGCAATGGTTAAATCATGTGGCACTTCCCTGGGCGGGATATGACAGAAATTATAGTGGTATCCATACATCGTAATACATAGTATGGCAGCGTCACACATTCCTTGAACTATTGATCTAAGGCACGCCAACTAGTGAGCTGCTCAAGTTGTCCACTAACTGCCAATCTCAATAACCTATCTATCACTGGAGCCGTACCATGAGGTGTTAGCGATTCAGTTTAGGTTCTGCCTTAGGCCTTTCTCTCATGGAGCTACTCAAAAATGACTGAACTAATCAGTAATTACGATTACAAACCAGTTACAAATTGTATCTCGCACACGACGCTACTCAAGTTGTAAGGTCCTCCCTTCACAAATTGAATATTTAATGTTTGCTCGTTCATTTTTATCACAAAAAACAAAGAAACTTGGGAAACCAGTAGCGTGGAGACCGGCACGACGCGTCGCGCGTGATCGGTTGCTAACGCGTTACCGACCAGTTAGTAACTAGTCGCGTCGTGTGCGAACCTCCATAGAACATGTATGGGCTGTGACGCTCGGGCAACTCGTTAGTAATTTGAGTTTGTGACTAGTTCTTTTTAAGTAGCTCCATGAGAGAAAGGCCTTACTGTCAAAACTTTACGTCAGCGCCTTACTTTACGTCAGAACTGGTTCGTAGTAGGACCTAAACTGAATCGCTATAAACGGTCATGGTAAGCCCGCTGGTCTTGGTTACTGTCGATAGAAATTTGACACATTTTGTATTGAAGTAATGTCAAATGTCACCCACAGTAAGCTAAACCAAAGATAGGTTATTGAGACTGGCGGAAGCTATGCAGTGGTCGTGTTGGACTTCATTAATAGTTAGTAGTCAGGTATCGAACTTGGTCCAAACTTGTCAGATGTGTCCGGCGCATTCCGCTTAGGACCACTACATTTGAAGTATCATAGATCGATTAAAACTTTCAAATTGCTTTGCTTTCAAGCTGAGCTAAGGGCTTCATCACCACACAGACTCATCTTATTTGATTTACTTATTTTAAAAATTATATGACCGGGTGTTTATCACGTTACCTTTTTATTATTTATCCCGACGTTTCGAGACGGATTGCACCGACCCGCGACCACGGGCGGTAACGTGATAAATACCCGGTCATATAATTTATAAAATGTGTTCTGATCACGTAAGTTTAAAAAAGACAATTGATTTACTTAATTGTTATTGTATTAGTTCATAGTGGTGATCGGAAATAAATATCTTTCTTTCTTTCTTTCTTTAAACTGTTCAAATACCGCGGTTAAAGCTTTATATTAATTATTGAAAGTAAATAATATTAATTACATCACACAACATTTGTGGTACAATTTGAAATATGCTCGAAATGCTATCCAATTAGTACTTTTACGAATACTCTACAGTTAATCAACACATTTGAACACAAGTATTGATGTTGACGTTTCAAAGTCCCTGTGTAAATCGAACCAAAGATACCATCCTATAAATGTATATAGTTAAGTACATTTATTATATTTGTTCCGTGTCTGGGTGTTTTCTATCTATAAATATGTATGTATTTACAAAAAAAAAACTATCTAAGTATTACGAGTATATCAGTCATCTGGTTACCATAACACAAGCATTAAGTTGCTTAGCTTGGGACTAGATGACGCTGTGTGGAATGTCCAAGTATATTTATTTTATTTATTATATGTTTCTTATAGTGTGTTCTGATTAGTGACGCAACAGACCTCTGCTTTCGTTTCCCTTATTACGGAAGTGCTTTTTAACACCCCTTTCTGTTTCTTTCCGAAACTTTTATGACGGAATTTTGAATGGAAATTTACATTACAGCCGACTAATTAAAAGAAAGAGAAAGAAAAATATGTTTATTACGTAGGTCCTCAAGGATCGCTCAAAAACGTACAGTCTTAAAAGCTAGGTGACTCTATTGCCTGTTCCAAAACAATTCCCTACACCAGGGAAAGAATCAGGCAAGAACCTGGTGGTCTGGGCCTAGCTTTTTTTTAAAGCAATCCCAATTTAGAGAAGAAGCGCAAGGGCATATGTCACTGAAAGCATTGTCGCAACCTCTTTGTTTACGTACTTTTCCTTATTATTATTACAGTTTAAAATAGAAGTGACAACCTTCTTAGGCCAAGTAAAACAGTGGACCCACGAGGCAATCTTTATCTCAAGACTGCGGAAGACTCCAATTAATTTAGTATAGTTGGCACATATGCCGTTCCGTGTCTATTATACGAGTAAACGTCCTGGCGTTATATTTTGTGTATCTTCCCAACAGTAGACGTTGTACCCATGTGCCTAAACTGAAATGATGATAACCTTTTAGATATGAAAATCTTTCCTAAATTGTCGAGATTTTTTAATTTGTATAAATCCCGGCGCTTCGGTTGTTGTTGATGTTGCAATCTATGACTATGACTGAGTCAGCCGGCGACAATGGATACTATTGTCATAGTACGCCGCAGAGGTTGTCATGGATACCATAACACAAGCATTACAATGTTTAGTTTGAGACTAGATGACGCTGTGTGGAATGTCCAAGGTTATTTATAGCGTTTTGTTTCAGCGGCAGCAAGGGCCCGGAGACTCCTGGCTCGAAGCGCGCCTCCGCCCCGCCCTGCTCCACCTCAGCCGGCGACGACGCGATGCCGCTCTCCGACGGCGACGCCACACCGGTAACACTATACTTTATTATTGAAACGAGCTTATAGGAAGAACAATGAACACACGTGGCTAGATTGTCAAATCAATTGTCAATTGTTAAATCTAGCCAATCAAGAGAAAGACAATTATTTTCGACGACCAATAACGTCTGTTTATTTTTCTTCCTATTAGCTCGCTTCAAGAAATGAAGTATACACCTATCACACGACTACCTTTTAATAGAGTATTATCCATGCAACTCACCCACACTCGCCCTTTCCTCCCCCGACACACTAGCTCTTGGCCTATAATCCTTTCTCTCTGTTATATCCTTTGTGTTCTAATGCGTCTTCCATAATGTAAGGGCTCAGGTTTCTGTAGCTCGAACGTCTCTGTCTATGTGATGCTTTGTTTGGTCCTTCGAGTCCTTCGTGATCTTTGAGATTTTAATTACTCATTTTACATGTACCAGTGTAAAAACTCCAATTTCTTTTTTTCATTCTTCACGAATTTAAACTATTATTGGCCAAGATCTTAAATAGATTTCCAAAAATACACTTAGAAGGAATTTTGACTCATAACTAGGCCATTTTCAGCTGTTGTAATGAAATTTGGTACCACATATATCGGGTATATCGTGGTACCGAATTTCATTCAAATCCATTCAATAGTTTTCGCGTGAAAGAGTAACAAACATTCATCCATCCACTTATATATCCATAAACACTTACTTAGTTTGGTGCGTGTGACAGTCAGACAGATCTGTTTAAAATATTTGTAAAAACGCTAGCTTATACAATATAATAGCTTACTACGCATCACTGACCCTCACCTTGGATTCACATTCAATGTGTGTGCGTCCCCCTGAGCAACCCTTCATATTTCGCAAATTCAATACTATTACCACAGATAAAATAATACTATGTACAGATGGTCCATCTAGAACGAACATTAATTTCACTCCTGTTTTTCTTCGGGCTATTTTTTTGTGTTTGATTTTGCGGCGCCCCTAGCAGTGTTTAGGTCTTGCCTGCAATCAAAAATAAGGATAATATTTTAGGCAAGACCTAATCACTGCTAGGGGCGCCGCAAAATCAAACACAAAAAATAGCCCGAAGAAAAACAGGAGTGAAATTAATGTTCTAGATGGACCATCTGTACATAGTATTATTTTATCTGTGCTATTACGTAACATATGACCACTCGGATGTAAAATTGACTAGCTGGTGCTTAGTACGTTTGGGAATTGTCAATACAGATTAATTTGTATATGTTGTTACGAACATTGATTTGGAATGTGTATTGTTTTAATATTTAAATTTCAAAACTATCGTGATTTGTACTAGACTTTATATTAATACAACGGGAAATTACTCACGTAGAAATATTTTTCATTGTCGGTATCTAAATCGACAATATTTTTACGTGAGTAATTTCCCGTTGTATTAATTAATTTTATTGCAAATTATTTTTATTTAAACTTTTGTACCACTTTCCCGAAGTTCCGAAGGAACCTCACACGAACATACATATAATTTCCACAAGACCGCATATGTTGTTGGTAAGATCTCGGTTTACCGAACGTAATTATAAATTTTCAACTGCTACATCTCACGGTCGCCGCCCGAGAAACTGATATGCTCTAAAGAAGCAGATAGAACAATGTGTAATATCGTATTTTAATTAAAGGTAAACAAATAATGAATCTAACAGGTATCATGATACAAAGAAAACTGTATTTTTCCGTTGTGTTCGCTTTTATTTGTGATTGAGCAGATATTGTTAAGCGTGCTTTTTTTGTCATGCTTTAAAGTTGCATGCGTCATCATCATTTATTTAAATACTCTCAATTTAGAATAGCCTTAATTTATCCATACTTAATATTATAAAAGGGAAAGTGTGTGTGTCTGTCTGTCTGTCTGTTTGTCCGTCTTTCACCGCAAAACGGGGCGACGTTTTGACGTGATTTTTTGTGTGATGATCGTTGAAGGGATGAAGGTGACATAGGCTACTTTTTATCCCGATATTCCCGCTTGAACGGGACTTACGTGGGTGAAACCGCGGGGTGCAGCTAGTAATTCATAATAATAAATGACAAGCATATTTTCTGAAAGGTCAATAATAATTCGAGAATTTTATTGAATTTTCATAAAATATGGTGCATATTACATGTATGTTGGTATGCTTCATAATTATCACATGTAGGTATGTTGGCTGCGTATCCTTCAGCGTAGCTATTGGAGCGGAAACCCTTTGTCAGAGGGTAAAGCGTCATAATAATAGTCCTTGAGATCTTTATCGAAAATAAAATCTTGCAATTGCATTTATTATTTGATATTTTACATTTCTATGACCTCTGTGGAGCAATGGGTGAAAGCCCGTTTGAGACGCAAAGGTTGCGGTTTCGATGCCCGCAGCGGGACAAATGTTTATATGTACAAAGATTACATAAGTACATCCTCATCTCGAATATTGAAAAGTACCTTTTTTTTCTTCCGGCGATTTTTACGGCGCCTCTAGCGGCGTTTAGGTCTTGCAATCAAAAATAAGTAACTCCATCTAGCCCGAAGAAAAACGATGGAGTCATTTCAATGTTCGAGATGAGGCACCAGTGGATATAGGAACCGGGCGTAAGAGTATGATTGTTGTCAGACTGGTCTGGGTCCGGAGGCGGGCGCCACGCCGACGCCGAGCGGGAGCGGCGCCGCGCCGGCCGAGTCGCGGGACCCGCAGCCGCGCCCGCTGCCGATGCCGGAGTACGGCGGCTTCTTCGCGCTGCTCACAGAGTTCCTGCCCGACAGCAGCCAACCCATCTCCGGCTTCCACAGGTATAGCCCTTACAGCCCCTTTACAGCCTCTCATCATCCACAGCCCGACTTAGCCCACTGCTGGGCATAGGCCTCCCTTAGTTTGTGCCATCCACTAGGATCCTGCGCCAGTCGCATCCATTGTCGCCCCGCGACGTGAACTATGTCGTCGACCCACCTCGCCACCGGACGCCCGACACTTCTATGACCCATCCTCGGTCACTATTTGGTAATGGCTTTGGTCCACCTGTCATCACCTCTCCTTGCAACGTGTCCTGTCCAACTCCACTTGAGGTCTCCCCCAAACTTCTTTTATCGCGTAGTTACCTTATTTTATTTATTTCCCGACGTTTCGAAAGCTGTAGGTAGAGCTGCGGGAAATAAATAAAATAAGGTAACTATGCGATAAAAGAAGTTTGGGGGAGACCTTTGCCCAGCGTGGGACGAAATAGGTTGACTAAAAAAAAAATTAAACTACGCGATAAAGTCCCGTTTGACATCATTTAATATGTATGTTGATCTCGGAAGTTTAATTCTCTATACAACTACTTTACAGCCCCGTTACAGTACTCGTAACAGTTGAATTTGTCTAGATACCGCTCTGTTCTAGACCGCACTGTGCATTGCGATTGTAAATAGGTAAATTCTAGTCCTAGCCATAAGTGTGTTAGCGAAATGACATGTTTTGTGGTGGTTTTGCGTGCTGTGCACTAAACGTGTTTGTTTTCAAATATTTGTAATACTAATAAGTATCTATTTAAGTTTTTTTGAGTAAGTATTCATAGTATTTTTCAAAGTATATTATATGTTACGTAATACATAATGTGAAAAAACTTTATAAACTGCATAATTTGAATTATCAGATAAATAATTGAAATATAGTTGTATTTGTTTCATTGCCCTCTAACTACACCAACTAATTATAATTTTTAATTCATAAAATTATAACAGTCCAGCTTACCTGACTAGTTTCATATATTCCACAGTAACACAATGCTTAGCTATGTTGAAGACTTACACTAACAGCTCATGAAGTGTTTAGTTAAAGATGTAAATTGCGCGGCCCTCGCGACTTTACAAGTCAGCTTGCTAAGCCTTGCCTGGTCGAATACATATAGCTAGCTATCTAACTATAGATAATATACATATATATATTTCGATCGACTCGAGTATACTCGTAGATACTCTGTTCACAGTTCAGAGTCGATCGAAAAATAAACCAACTAAATGTGTTGTTCATAAATTTTAGTACGTAGGTAGGTAGGTTTTTTGCTAACGTGTAAAGAAACCACTATAGAAGAATACATTACATAAGGCAATGTGAACTCGCCCTAGGCCCGTTTTCGACGCAGCAAGTACTTTAGTGGCTGAACTACTTGACTAATTTTATGTGATTCGCACACAATTAGCCAGCAAGTTACTCGCTACTCTCCTTAATTACTAGCCTAGTCCAAACTAACCATAAGCGAGTGAGAGTGCGACTAGGCAGAACAAGACTTTATCACGTATTTACCTTATTATTTTATTTCCCGGCGTTTCGAGTGCGTTACAGCTAAATCTATACCAATATTATAATGATGTAAAGTTTGTTTGTTTGACTGTTGTAATCTCCGAAACTAAATCAGCCGATTTCAAAATTTATTTCACCGATGTGTGGAATGGACTGTCGGGATGGTTATAAGGCTATATTTTCCAGTGCAAAGCAGTGCCGGTACGTGCTGCTAGTATAGTAATAAAATAATAATGTAAAATACGTGATTTCATATAAATTATGTCTAAAGATCGCGAAAGTTTACATTGTATAGTCGACCAAGAAATTGGTTGAATATCATTTGCACGTACAAAACATCAAGGGATATTTTCGCTTGACAGATTAATAACTGCTACGTCAGAATCTGTCATTCAGTAATCCTTAGCGAATAATTATGTTACTGGGAGATGTCATCAAAAGTGGTAAACCAATTTCTTGGTCGCCTATACTAAGACTCCAAGACTTGAATTTGATAAAACTTATTTGAACTTGGAAAGTTTTTACATTACCCGATGCATTCGCTGAAGATACTTTTGTACAACTTTCTACGATGCCAGTGGCAGTGTCACTTATTTACATTTTGTGGTTTAAATAAATAAAACCGCATTATTTCTCTATTCTTTATTATAATTTCAAAAACATAGACATTATTATGTTAAAATAGAATTTCATTTATGTTTATTTCTAGTCATTACAATAAAAATAATTCAGTTACCAAGTAACGGTTTGTTTCGTTATTGTTCGTCGAGATCAGGTCGAGGTCGAGTATTATTCGTCGAATTAGGTCACTGGGTTGCAATGCCTAGGTGCCTAGCTGCTTTCAGGATACAACATTTAATTATTTGACTCGATTTAGTACATTTACAATAGCGAGCTAATAGCACTGGACGTCTCTAAGAAGTTATACTAATATAGGTTGATATTTTTTAATAAATATAATACTTTAATCTTATTCTAATATAAGAATATTTATAATTCAGAGTAGTAATATATATTTAAATAAATAAAATATATTTCTTCTTTCACATTTTTCGTCACAGGTCCCAATGTTAGCCAAATATATTTCTCCTAAATATAGTTTCATCTTAATTTATAAGTTATTTTTTTTGTTTATTAAAACTACAATCTAGCCAAGTAGGCTATGAGCAATTTGATTTTAACTTTGTTTTATAAAGTAGTTTATTATTAAGAATGTGCTCAATAGCACGTTTCTTACTGCCTCTATTTAAGGGAAAGACACTTTGTTCTTGTGTTCTTTATATTATGTAGCACTTCACTAATACTTTCACATAACTTAACACTACACCAACTCAAATGGTTTAGTCCGTTTGAGTCTTCTTACTTAGTCTGTGTTGTCGAGGAGCTGGATGGCCTCGACATTCACATGGTGGTGAAGTCTGTTTTCGTGAGCTGTGTCAACGAAGTCTATGGTTAAGGTCTCGGTGTAGCTCTTGATTTCTTACGTACCAGGGAGCATTTACGATGTCCCTGTTTTACTGTACTTTGTTTTAAATTTATAAGTTATTTATTTATTTTTTACTGTACTTTGTTTTAAATTTAAAAGTAATTTATTTATTTAATTTTACCAAAATCCACAGATCACAGAGACATAGAGTACACATAATGACAACTAGATCATCAGAACATAGAGTACACATAATGACAACTAGATTTAAGTGCGAACAAAACTAATTTGTGCAATATTATTAGGTACATTGAAGCTGTAGCCCACTGTCTATTCCCATACATATACAACTCCGCATTTCCATATCTGAAATTTTAAACATACAAAAGCCTTGCTTTATAATTACTCTCCGAATCTTCGATACTCAACAACATACAATACGTACGGTATACAAAATAGTCATATCAAAATAGTATGTTTTTACTACTAACAGTAAATTTATTTCGTAAAATATAAGTTTTATTGATTTTACACAGAAAATAAATCAATTAACAAATAATGCATGAATCTCATAATTTATGGAAAATTCAACAATTAGAAGTAGTAAGATTTTATCATTATCACTTTCGTCCCAGTTATAACTTCCTCTATACAATCCGCATCTTAAAATATATAATTTATATTAAAATACATTTCTTAATCCAATCTACAATTTTTTTTTACGTTTTACCATTTTAGATTTATCATCTTTTGCAAATAACTTTATATTCTAAGTCTATAACTTAACGCGTTCTCTGCCTAAAACCTGAACGCGTTAAAAAAATTCTCCAGTTCCGTTGTGATAGCCATGGGTACCTGGAGAAACGAATTAAAATGAGGAAATAGTATTGAGTATTATATTCGCCAAATTGGCTAATTTTGATCTAAAATTTTTGTGGAACTAAAGGAATAAAACGGTGGGGAAAACAGCAAATAATAATAACAATTTTTTTTGTAAATAATCCCAAAAAATATTTTGTGATTATTCATGTTCGTATCGCGATAATTAATCATCAAATTAAAATTATTGATGATTAATTAATAATAATATTTGATGTTTCGGCTTATTCCCAAAGGTCCACGGATCTATTGTTATCCATTTCCTAACGGGTCCAAGGACAATATTATTAGAATTTCAAATTTTCATACATTAATTCCCAAAAGGTCCACGAGATTTAACGAATGTGCAGTCAGTTATACAAACTAGTATTTAATTAGTTAATGAGTAAGGCGGGTGTGGAAGGCGGCTTATGTTTGCATAAGTTGAAAGTGAAATTTTGATGTATAGTAATATTTTTTATTTTTTTTAAGGCCCTTGTTGGTTGATACTGTATCTGTGATTTTTAATGTTTAATTAATAATCTAAGGCGTTATTTTAGCATAAGGTTGATATTTTTGATGATTTAAGAAAGAGTTCTGATTTATCTAACCGCCTTTTACTAAACAAATAAAGGTCCTCTTGCCCTGCCCTCTTTAAAGAAATATTTAGAAAGAAACATTTTATAGCTTTACCAAACTATTCCGTGGACCCGGCGAGAAAGGAAATATTTTTAAATTTTAAATGTCATGGACGCGTTGGCTATCAAAGTATGAAACATTTCTTTTTGAGAACAATCGTCGTGGGCCTTTGGGAATAAGCCGATGTTTCGCTGATCTATACTATTTACTAGTATTTCTTTACTAATATTATTAAGAGGGTTGGTTGGTTTGTTTATTTGTTTGTAGGGGACAATCTCCGAAAGTACTCATCCGATTTGAAAAAAATCTTTCAACGATGTAAATGGATAGCATGGAGGCTACATTTTATCCCGGTAGAATCCCGGGTAGTTAAGTAACTTGCTAATTCGAACACAGTACACAATCGTCTATGTACGAAGATTTTATTGATTTTATTATTATTGTATGTGTTAGGGTGTCACGAAATATTATTTTTGGAATTCCTTAACGCAATAACCTCTCGAAACTTGCGTTTTTAATTGTAAATTACAAAGATCATTTTAAAAACAAGATTAAATGACATCTTTAGGTCTCTACCTTCAAAGTATTGAAAAATTGATTTTTAATAGTTATTTTAAATATCGGCTCCTGAAGGAAAAGCAAATTTATTAAGTGTAGGTAATTTGTTCTATTTGTGTGTAAAACATACACAATCTTCTGCTTTTTATGCTAGATAACATTACTGACTTCACATTTATAGGTTTCAAACTGAAAATATCATTTAACTTCAACTAGTTTTTAGGACTTTATCGACTTTCGTCGCGAATGTTTTCTTCGTAGCCGAAGCAATTTCGAATGCAATTTAAGTAAGTAAATTTGCTATCGCTATAGCGGATAAGCGGATTTTGTAATCTATAAATAAATCAAGTCCAAGCAAGAAATAAGACTACTTGCTATTAGCCGACCGGTAGCTACAAATATAAATTAAAGTTAAGTACATCATTAAAATTAATTTGAAATGTCCTCTGACCTCGAATTGACTTTTGATCAAAAAATCCGTTCTTAGCAGGCACCTGCTACCTACTAACCTACATGTAAAATGTCAGCTCTGTAGCACTTGTAGTTTCAGAGTTTTCTTGTCATGTACGTTTTGGTTTTCTCCTTTATAAATATAGATAGATAGATGGGGACTTTAAAATCATGTCAAAGGAAAGCTTAGAATTTGTTGATTTTCTTTGTCACACTTAATCTTTAACGTTTTATTCTGGTAAAAGAGGCCCCACAAAGTGTACCTGACCCTACTTGTAGAGATGGCTGTTTGAACCAAATTGCAATCTCAAGCAAAAAAAAACAAAGTTAAAATTTTAAGTTTCTTTAATTTATTATAATGAGCTTATTTCGTTTTCTTGTGAAAGTTTAAATAATTTGAAAAGTAAATTACCTTTTAAATTTGATTTTCGTGTCAGTTTTGCATACGTTAACAACGCTTCTAAAAGTGTGGTAGAGCCCTCAGGATGACCAACAAATCTGTTTTAGTAACTGTTTCAAAACCCCTGTATATTACACAAGTTTTGATTTTGTTAGTGTAGCTTGATATATTTTTTTCTTATACATAGACGAGACACCCTAATGTGTATGTATATATATGTGTGTGTTTAACAAATGAAAGCACTCGTAATGAAATGATAACTTTACCTTTTTAAATCCATGAAGATATTGGTGTCGCTTGCTTAACGAGGTGCCCGTATGTCCACGAGAAGGTCGGGGGCCGAAGCCGCCCGAGCGGCCGGAGGAGCGGAAGCTGCTCTCGAGCGTAGTTTGAACGTCACAAAATTAATTAGTTTCATAAAAATGTCTTTAGTTTGAGATTGTCTAGGGTACATGTAGCGGTACTCCTCGACAGCAGGTCTTTGATAGTTGTACAGGCTGTACATAGCTCTAGCATCACGATGAAGGCCCGATATGACATTTTCAAAATTGTTACTCTCTGTTGATTTGTTCCTCAAGAGATCTGCACACGATGCCCTGTGCTGGCTCATGAATATCTGCGCCGGCGTGACTCTCGGCTGACGCAGCATATCTCCTTCGCTCGAGAACCTCCTATCCCGAAAAACGAATTCTCCCACCGAGGATCGCAGCGGGGGTAGTCCCGGCAAGACGAAGTTTGTGAGCACAGCTATGACTCTCATCAAGTTATCTACGATGTCGCGCAATACTGCTATCTTGTTTTTCTTGTGGTTTTTATCCAAATTATTTGGTTCGGGATGAGGATCTTTCTTTATTTTGCTGAGCTTGAGTTTCAACTTAGCCGCAACTGAAGTACTCGTTCGCCGTGCGATAGTTAGAGGTAAAATGAGATCCTCGAGAAGTCGTTTGAGGCGGTGTTCATTGGACTCGCAAAACTTGTGAGTCAAAGCAATAGGCCACTCCACATTTTGGTAAATCGGATTATTGTGTTCTGCAAGAGAAGCAGAGCCTTTATCAGTTTGCAAGGGCTCTGTTTTCGGGCTGGCGGAGTCCGAGTCGGGCGCGCTCTTGTCCGGCAGCAGGGCCTGCTCTTGAGGCGAAGTCGGCGCGGTATAAGTCGAGGCGCTCGAGTCCTCACTCAGCACGACGCCAGGGATCATAGGGACGAAGATCTGGGCGCCCTGATATAAAAGTTTTAAAATGGTAACCTCTTCGTCGAGGTTGTCCAAAGCTTTAATAAAAAGGAGAATTTTGTCTGCTGTACATCTCTGCAATAGCATCTGTATCGTGCACCGTCTGTAAAGGACACGGGCTTCTTGGAAGGTGTGCGCGACCACGGACGGCATGCCCTCCAAGTCGACGTCGACAGTGAGGGCGAGGGTCCGCACCAGATTGTCGATGGTACTCCACAACACAACTTCCTCGTAATCATAGTCGTCCGCGGCGACCGCTCCAGGGGTTCCCCGTATCGGTCTCGCCATCGCGAAGCCTGACCGATTTTTTTTAATTTAATTTGTTATTACATATTTAAGTGTTTCACTGCAGTTCGCTCGTATCACTAGTTTTATAAATTTAAATTTTTATTTCTCGATATATTGCGCGATTTCAAAATAAATTTCCACTGATGTTATGTTTGTGTTCACATAATTATATATTGTTACTCCTTGCCTAAGAGGGTTAACAATGTAGTAAGGTGTTATTACAGCGTCTACCACTCACTAATGTATAAAAAAAAAAAAAAATATGACGTTTCTCGTGTAATGACAGGTAACTTCATTATGGTTTTAGTGCGTGCGTCGACCACTTTGTTTTTTCGTGTTTTTTCTACTAAATTCGCCTTTCATGGCGTTATTGGTTATTTATGTGACAAATAATGACACCCGCAATGAATCCCGGGTTCAAAAAGATGTGTTTATAGTGTTTTAACAAGGTTTGTTACGCTGAAACTCAGGTATGTACACAGCGTTTTGTATCACGACGAGTTATTATCAAATATTCAGAACTATTGAAAATCATGTATTGTAATCTATCCTACTTAGAATAATGATTCAAGTTTACTGAAGTCATTCAGTTCAGTCATAATTACCAAACATAGGTTAGAATTTTACGCGGTTTTTTACCGGTGTTCTTTCAACTTGTTGTGACAAGTGAAGTTACTCTAGCAAGACTTTGTTTGATTGATGGTAAACAAGATGATTGTTACGTGAATTTTTAAACCATTCTCGTTCATTCACTATCCTTTCCGGTCAAATTTATGTTTTTTCATGTTGTCTAAAACTGAAAGCAGAAAGAAGTTTTCTATTCGGTTTATTTTTTCCTTTTTCCGCCAAACCAAACTAAGAACCGTTATAATAAATATATAGTTTTTTTTTTCCAATCACGAGCTTTCTTTTACTTCGTGATCGCAGCGCGGTTTACACGATTTGGTTGCAAAGTTTTGTGTTGTACAAAAATGGGAAAAAGGAAGAGAGAAATGTCAGAGGACTACATAAGGAAGAAGATAAGAAAACTGGAAAAGAAGTTACATGGAGAGGTCACGTCTAGGACAATATCACCGGAGTCGCCTGAAGCACCGCCGGTACCCGCGACGGTGTCGGAGCTGGCGCAGGCGCCGAAGCCGCTGCTGGAACTGGCAATGACGACAACGAACGATCTGACTATTCCAGACAACGGTATGTTTCTAAAATTGATTTACAAAAACATCCTTGATCGCTTCAAACGTTTGGGTCAGGTATAAGTACTTACTTATATACCATATCAACATGAGGTATCTTGACTAAATAGCGCTATCACTCTGCGGATAGACAAATTAGTCCTTAAAAGATCACTGAATCTTTTTTCCTAACTCTGAAACCACAATATTGGATACTATAGAAGCGCTATCATTTAACGGATAGACCTATAAAGTATTCCAATACCCTGAAAAAAGGGAAGATTTAAGTTTTAGTGCTATCACTCAGCGGATAGACAAACTACACTCAATAACGACAAAACACAAGCTCAAATTGTGTATGTATATTATGTTGGAACCACATCGCATTGACCGATGATATTTTAAAATTCCAGATGAAGACCAGCTGCCTGAGGATTTTCTTCTGGCACTAGGGCACGAAGGAGAGAACAAGGTTGTACAAGGAGATCCTATCCAACCAGAACTGACACTGAGGTGGACCAACATAATGAACACCGGATTGGAAAAGGAAGCCAGAGAAGCCTTGATCCAGAAATACCCAACACCGGAAAATTTCACAAGAGCAATTGCTCCTAAGCTCAACCCAGAAATAGAAGCATCTATATCTGAATTATCTATAAAGAGAGATAGAAGAATAGCCATCAGACAAAATATGCTGGGTAGTGTAATGTCTTCCTTGGGAAAAGCATTGTCTAACATTTTGAAAGGAGATATCAATACAAAAAACCTAATCGAACAGGTTAATGACGCAGCTAAAGTGACCGCTGAGGTATTTCATCAAGACTCATTGTCTAGAAAATACTTTGCTGTGGCAGGAGTCACACCTGTGGTTAAGGAGGCTGTACGCGCAGCCACCACTGATGAAATGTTATTTGGAAAGGACTGTGCGGAGAAGATTAAAGCAGCTCAAGTGATCAATAAGACCGGGTCTCAAATTAAAAATACAGAGACAGGATTGCCTAAGAAGAATGTAACCTCCAAAGTTCAGGGAAACTGGAAAGGCCCACCGCGGTTTCAACAACAACAATATCTAGGCACGCGCGGCGGGCACCGTCCACCGTCTTCTCCGTCCCCACCGAGGAAGACCTTCAATCCATCACATCGTCAAAAAGAGCAGAAGTGGGGACACTACAAATACAGATCTAGCCACCGCCGATAGAGGTACATGCAGCAAGTTTACAATTTTTGTCTGGTGGTCCGAAATCACAAATGATTCTATAGTACACAGTTGGATCCAAGGGTATGAAATCCCTTTTAGCTCTAGACCTTCCTCTATTCGCTGCAGAAAGTCAGTACTGGTCTAGTAAAGACTTAATGGTAATTTAAACCAAAATTAATGTCATTAGGTGCTATTTCTGTGTGCTAAATTGTGCTATTTCGTATAGTCCAGAACAGTTTACATTACCAACCTTCCTGGTTCAAAAGTCAAATGGTTAATTTAGAAACATAACATTTCAAACTAGAAGACATTAGAACAGCATCAATTGATCTTCAGTTCCTATTATTTGAGTTTAATGCCTTGCCATAATATGTATTATGTTCGGCACCATTTGTTTTTACAAAGATCATAAAACCTATTAACAGTTACCTTAGAAGCCATAATGTTATCATAACATGTCACTTAAATGATAGTCTAATTGTTTGCTAAATCAAAACCTAAATGTGAACAAAGTACAGAATTGGCATGCAAACTATTCCAAGACCTAGACTTTACCATTAATTTAAAAAAAGTAGTTTGATACCTAGAAAAACTTGTAAATATTTTGGGTTCATCTTAAACTCGGAAACCCTTTCGTTATCAGTACCACAACAAATAGAAAGTATTATATAAATTTCTTAGAACTGAAAGCTGTACTTTTATCTAGGTTCAAAATGTTTCACTAAAAACATGCTAGACTGTGAAATATTGCTTAGAGTAGACAATACTACTACTGTAGTTTATTAAATAAGATGGGTTGCCTCATCTTAACCAAGATAGGGGCTGATAGGGAATCTAGGAAAATTAACATTGAATGGGAACTGTGTTTTAATGACATAATCCTGAAATAGACTTATTTAAGGATAAATAATAAATGCAAAAAATTTGTTTCTTGGAAATGCGATCCAGAAGCTTTTGCATTGGACTTTTTTACTATTAGCTGTACAGATACATTTTTCTACGCAGTTCCACCATTTTCTCATATACAAATGGTATCTTAGTTTTTTTTTTTTTTTCCTTAATGGACAACTCAACCTTCAGAGAGTCATCCTCTCCACGGCTGCCAGGCTGCTGTCAGTGAGGCATATATGAGATGAGTCACTCCGGCCTCTGTTATACAAATAATGCTAAACTCTATCTCCATTAATTCAATGAAACAGTATGATTCGTCCTTTATGCTATGGTAGAAATTTTGTAAAAATCATAACATAGAAACTTACCTAGCTTCAGTTCAGTATTTTTTTTAATTTTTTGAGCACATGTTGCTCTTTCTTTAATTATGGGACCAAGAATTGGAAATGATAATAGAATTAAGCGATTTATGAAAGGTATCTTTCATACTAAGCCTCCGGTTCCAAAATATAATGTTACATGAGATCCTGGGGTAGCTCTTAAATATCTTAGTGTCTATTCAATGATAGACATTCCCTTGGATAAGTTGACCAAGAAACTAGTTACTATTTTAGCCTTAGCTACAGGCCATAGAGTGCAGACACTGTATTTAATTTCCTTAAATAACATAGCCTTTTAAAATGAAAATGTTCAAATATTTATTCCTGACTTGATTAAAACTTCTGAAAAATGCAGTTTTCAGCCGCTGTTAGATTAAAAATTTTATTGACCTAAACTGGAGATTTGTCCAGTTACCACCCTTAACTTATTTATGTATGTATTCAACAAACAGAACCACTGAGGAAGAATATTGATAAACTATTAATTATTTTTAATGAACCCTACATACCAGCTTCTCACTCAATTCATCGTTGGATCAAAGAGACTTTGAAGGAAGCTGGAATGGATGTAAAAAAGTTTACAGCTCACAGCACTAGACATGCCTTTACATCTGCAGCACACAGATCTGGTATCACTATTGACCAGTTTTTTAAAAAAAACTGCAGGCTGGGCCGAAAGTTGTGCAATTTTTGCTAAAAATTAAAATAGGCCTTTAGTCCTAAGTGCAAGTAGCTTTAGCGAGGTGATTTAGAATACAATTCAAAGCTGTGTTTTATAATTAAGAAGCTAGTTTTTTTAGTATCCTTTAACTCTAATTGTTATGAAGGTTTAAGTTCCTATTACTTAATAAAGTTGATTTAATAATATTGACATACACAAGACTTTTTATATATTGTTTATAAGCTCACAACCCTGACTTCGAACATCTACATTGTTAACCCTCTTAGGCAAGGAGTAACAATATATAATTATTAGATTAAACGAACTTACCTTAAGTGAAGTTCTATCATAATTATATATGGAACTCCTTGCCTAAGACGGCACACCCAACCCTCCCAAAAACACAAACTTGTGTTACCCATTAAAAGGGTTGTTCGCATTTCTTACTTATACTTTAAACGAAATGAAGTTACCTGTCATTACACGAGAAACGTCATATTTTTTTTTTTTTTTATACATTAGTGAGTGGTAGACGCTGTAATAACACCTTACTACATTGTTAACCCTCTTAGGCAAGGAGTTCCATATATAATTATGATAGAACTTCACTTAAGGTAAGTTCGTTTAATCTAATAATTATTCGTTTGTGTCACTTTTCACAATTTTATTTTATATTTTCACTTCCACAAAACACTGCATTTAACAAGAATAATGTTCCAAAATGTTTAATTATAATAATAGTGAAAACCACGGAGAGTATTGTATAATTGGCACGCTCCGTCTTTGCAAGCCAACAACCACTATCAACTCCGGAGCACTGACTGAAGTCTGCAAACTATTTTCACCTCGATTTTTACAACGGTAAAGGCTATGCTATACGCGCGTAAACAACCGTGATAATAACATATCAAAGTTGTCTGACTTTATTTTATTGTTTGTGTTGTATTTTTGTTGCATTTTGTATCCAAAACAACGATTATTTATTCAATAATTATTCTTATTTATAGATAAAATAATGTTCTAGCGTTTTATGTATTTTTAAGTAGAGTGAAGTAGATTTTACTGTACAAACTGTTGTTTCAAACAATAGATAATTAAAGGAAAAGCTTAGCTTTACTCGCAAGCATCAACAGGTGAGATGCGACTAAGAGTGTTGTTAATGCGCGCCGATGCGATGGGTGGGTGGGGGTGCTCCCGATTCAATGCGCCTGCCTATAATATATTGATGTATAAATGCGTGGGTTGTACATGTATTAGCGAGAACTTTTTTCATTTCATTTCATTTATTCATGGTTTGTGAATAAATGAAATGAAATGAAAAGTAGTTTGGTAAGCAGTATAGTTTGTAGTTTCAAGAACTACAAACTATACTGTAACAAATACGAGTTACAAGTTTTTTTTTAGATGTATTGGGATTAAAGTGGGATTATGATGAATCATTGTTTATATTAGGTTTCGAAAATTAACAAAAGTAAAAAAAAGTAACTTGCATCGCAGGCAAGGTAGGTTTTTTATCTTATAAACAACCTCGTAATTATCTTTTCATTACTCATACACGGAAAGTACACGTGAAGTTGCCTGGTAATAGGGTTGAAAGTAGTACTTTACGCCCGGCGTAAAGAGCTTTCTCTTCCATTTTCAACTATTGTTCAGACAATATTATGCAAGTAGTTTTAAAAAGAATGTGATACCAAATTTTCGCGTGTGAGATTTAAACTTTTAAGATTTTTTTGGTAATTTCCTCATATTCATAATGAAAAGCAGAGTGCTTACCTCGGAAGGAAGCCCTTAGCACTCGAACCACAACCGGTAAATAATCTCGTGCATCGAAATGTGTGCCTTTCACACCTAAGATAAAAATCTACTATTAATATTTCGGGTTTTGTTAAATGATAGTTATCAAAAACATATAAAATTATTAGTAACGACTAGACCCGGGAAAGAAAGAAAGAAAGAAAAATATTTATTTTGTCAGAAACACGTAAAAAAAAGTAAAAAGAAAGAAAGAAAAGTAAAGTAAGCAAACAAAGAACCTATGTTAATATTTTCCGACCATTGTATACAATTTACCTGGTACAAAGGTTTTTATTATCTGAAATAATTACTACGTTAATTGGTTTTAGTTTTGTTAAAACTTCATTGCATTTTCGAGAAAAATGCTGTATGTAGGATGTACTGGAGCCATCGACTTATTAGCTAGTAGACTCCTAATACCTACATACTCACAATAACCAAAAATTCTATTAACCAACTGAGGTGTGCGAGAGCGGGAAAGTGAGCGCTTAATCGTCCGTTCAAGGTCACGAGGTTACGGACAAATCAGAAACGTTTACGGGTCACTAATAGGTCGTTGTAGGTCGAAGGTAAGGGGGCGTGGATTGTTATGAGATGTATTTATCTAATGTGTTATCTGAAATCGTTCGTCCTTTATTAGGTGGCTGTGCGTGGCAGGCGAGGGCTAAGGTCACTTTTGACACAATAAAAAAAAATGTTTCATGTAAAATGACAACCACTCACTTGGTAGTTTTCTATAGATTTGACAAAGTAGAAGAATGTTAGCATTTACGAAACGTAACATTGTTTTTAAATGATTTCGAACGGGATTTTATCGCGTAATTACCTCGCGTAAATCATTTAATATGTAAATACTGATCGCGAAAGTTTAAAATGTAACATTGTTATCATCACACTAATATTGTAAACTTTTGTACTATCCCACTGCTGGGCAAAAGCCTCCCTAAATCCTTTTCAACTCTCTCGATAAGGTCTAAGGTCCTACCGAATTGTTTTTCTATCTTTCTTACCAAAAGGTAGGCTCTTTCTCGCAGGGTAATGTGCTTCTTCTTGGTTGTGTTGAAAGCGTCTCTTTGCAGATGCAACGTGGCCGTGATGCTGCTGTGCGACGTGGTGCTGGACGGCGTGGAGCTGGACTGGTCCATCCACGTGCCGCTCATGCTGCACATTGTCTTCCTAGCTATGGACCACACCAGGTAAATTCATCTACGAAACAGCACGTATCATGCTCCATCAGTACTACTACCTTTCTATTGTGTTTGTGCTTGTACTTATCTCTTTTTTTGTATCTACCTACCTGCTTTGTTCTTCTAGTCCCTTTTATGTATTCCTACCTAATTCTGTGTGTGTCTGAATAAATTATTTTCTATTCTATCACTCGTCTTCCTAGTATTATTATCTGAGCGCTTCCGTGCTTCGGAGAGCACGTTAAATTGTCGGTCCCGGCTTTTAAAGTCATTAAGCGATGACGGAGGCCTTAAGTCCTTAAAACTCCGTCATCAGAGTTGACCGCTTGCTTATACGAACGATCGAACGAACGAACAGGTCTTCCTGATCCAGCATGTCCCGGTATAGGTTTCACTGTCGTCGTACCAACGGATGGATGGACTGCCAGCGCACCTCTCACAGCCCGTGGTGTCCACTCATCCTTGGTGATTTCGAGTTAGTAAGAGCTATTAGTGGTCGACACTGATGAAGCAGTTAGGCCTCCATCATAACTTACTGATTTAGAAGCCGGTACTGGCAATTTAATGTCCTCTTTGAATCTGTTGATACAACTTTTAGCATCGTCCTGTGCCGAATAATAGATTGAACGTGAAGTAGCTCCGCTCACTTCTGCATTAATAGTTGTGGATCATCAGTTGGATAGTGCACCGGCACTGCCTGTTCCAACGCTACTCCCTACACCAGCGAAAGAATCGGGCAAGAACCTGGTGGTGTGTTGGCCTTTGTTTTAAAGTTTAGTGTTCATCAGATGGATAGTGCACCAGCACTGCCGGCAGCTGCTGCTGAATCTGCTGGTGGCGGTGGCTGCGCACCACGACCACCTGACCGTGGCGCGCACGCTGCTGGCCAGCCGGTCGGCGCACCTTGGCCTCGCAGCGCCGCATGCGTCCACAGCGCCCACGCCGCCGCTGCATCTCACCAACTTCACAGGTCTCTCCAACTGTTTTAACTGCATCTCACCAACTTCACAGGTCTCTCCAACTGTTTTAACAGTCTTTCGACCCACAATAAGCAAAACAAAAGATGGATAGTAGTTTAAGGAGTTCCTTAAACTTTGAATATCATTAATGTTAGCCATGTCAAAACAACAGGACAACGGATTCAAATTATCGTGTCAAATATACTCGTATTGCACCTGTCCTACGTGATGAAAAACATTACCTACATAAATTTCTTGCTAAATACGATAATATCAGCGTCTTCATCATCATCATCTCATTCGAGGCCCCTATCCCACGCTAGGTGGGGTCGGCCCAACATGTCTTCATCTTCCATTCGTCAACTCCGAATTCACTCCTCTCACATTCATATCCTCACACAATCCATCATTCTTAGTATGGTCGATTAATACGGCTAGCTCTGAACCTTGGCGACAGAGCCTTCAATCTCAATAGATCCACTGTCTTGATCCATAATCAACTGCGATTGGAGAGACCGAGACCAGCTTTGATGTGGCCATTGGTGAAGAATACAATTGGCTGTAATAACGTTTTCCAGAGCCCGAGGAGAAAGCAACCAGCCACCCGGCGTGCGAACACTCGCCGCGCGCCCACGCCCGCTCACTCTCCTCCGATCCACAAGTAACACCGGAAGGTCAGACAAATATCCTACTATCACTCTTCTTCTATCGTATCTTTCTACTTATTTAGTTTATCTTCTTGGATCTAGCCTCGACACAAAGGGCATGAAAGTAAATGCACCATTCAGCTTAATAGATGATTAACACAGAGTCAGGAAGCATCTTTGTCTACGCTTAACGGAGTAGTGTCGAAGACATTGTTGATATAGAATAGGCTAAGCCATCCTCTCAGCTTGACCGGGTATATTCACAGGAAAGAATGATCGATACGTGTGAGGCTAACTAAGCTGCGGATTTCTTCACGATGTTTTTCATTGAACCCTTAATACCTTGTGTATGCGCATACAATTTTCTCAATGATGATAAGAGTATAATCGTTCAGGGTCATGCATTTTCATTGATACGCTCCACCCCCTGGCTTTACCCGTCTTCGGTTAAAAAGAATGCACTCGTTTAAGTGCATTCTTACCTCGTTATTCATAAAGATTTGTCAATTTTAATAAGGGTTTTAAGAAGTTTTTTCTTTTTATTTTTCATACACGGAAAGTACGCATGAAGTTGCCTGACCCTAGTTCAAAGTAGCACTTTCCGCCTCTAGGGTCACAAAGTTACCTGTGGCCCTAGGGCTGGACAGTAAATAACTGAATTGTCAGTCAATTAAAATATCACTTGCTTTTTTGACATTTTGTGGTATGTCGATGCATTCTAACTCACTAATTCATCCTAGTATAACATAATACAAAAAAATTATGAATTCTACTAATCTATCACTAATACATGCTAACTATTTTGTTATCTAGCATCAGTAAGTGCATCTTAGCATGGATGTTATATTATGAAAAAAAAATTACTCGTAGAATGCAACTTACAATTTTTAGTGGCATTCTACCCTTAAGTGTTTTGATTCGTTGTTTTAAAGCTGTAAAGCAGCTTTTCTATCTTTAGAGCTGTTGTTTAGTCAATGTTATGCTAGTTGATTTAAAAAAAGTGACAGCAAATTTTCGTGTTTGAAATTTAAATTCTTAAGAGGGAGTAGTCGTCATTAGCTTATTTGAGCAGTATTTCGAGAGCCCTGACTCAATAATGTGATCAGATTATTTAAAGAATTTTACGGTTTTAGAAAGATTAATCTTTATTATAATACACTACAGAGAGAAAACATAATATTTGATTATAGTTTTTGAAGGAGAAGTCAATCCCGTCATAGCGTTTTACGAAAATGAGCGTCAGAGCTGTCTTTCAGAAGGGATATCACTATTGTAATGTGAGAAAATGTTTTATTTTAAGCGTTTGTGGACCTGAAAATATATTCTCATAATACACTACAGCTCAAAACAATAAAAAAATAGCCTCTAAAGGTAATGAAAACAATATTTAAAAAGTACAAAATCGTTTCACTTTAACACATATTTTTTACTAGTATTTGAAGAAAAACACAAGAGTTTTATTCATTTGATGAAAATATAGGTATTTCTAAACGTACAGTTTTTTTTTTCAATCAATTTCGAGCACCCAGTAATTTACAGGATTATTTTATAACCACTATATATCCGGCCGCGCGATCGTCTTCCGATTAGTCGATCCCGGGTCCTCCCAGCGAGAGGACGTATCACTTTTTTCCGCCGCCTTGTCAAACAAAATCGATAGCGTAGAAAACTCAAAGCGCGATACACTAGAATTGATACTTGTACCATATATATATATATATTATAAAGAGGTAAAATTTGTTTGTTTGTTTTTTTGTTTGACGGAGGTAATCTCCGACTAACTAGTCATCCGATTTGAAAAATTCTTTCACCGATGTGTAGAATGGACTGTCGGGATGGTTATCCCTACTAATATAATAAAAGGAAAAGTGTGTGTGTCTGTCTGTGTGTCTGTTTGTTTGTCCGTCTTTCACGGCAAAACGGGGCGACGAATTGACGTGATTTTTTGTGTGGTGGTAGTTGAAGGGATGGAGAGTGACAGGGACATTTTTATCCCGATATTCCCGCGGGAACGGGACTTACGCGGGTGAAACCGCGGGGCGTAGCTAGTAGGCTATATTTTATTCCGGTAGTTTCATTAGTGAAGCCGGGACGTACTGCAATGCTGCATTACCACTCACTCACTCACTCACTCACTCATTGGCGTAATAAATTGTTTTCTATGATGGTGGATGGGAAGGTTTATTTTTTTAACAGATTCGTATAGAGGGTAGTTTGGCGAGTTAAGGAAAAATCCGACTTTACCCATTTTTTGCCCCCTTTTTGCCCACCCCTGGTGTATCTCAAAAACTACAAGACCTGCAAATATTTTTTTAACAGATTCGTATAGAGGGTAGTTTGGCGAGTTAAGGAAAAATCCGACTTTATCCATTTTTTGCCCCCTTTTTGCCCACCCCTGGTGTATCTCAAAAACTACAAGACCTGCAAATATTTTTTTACAGATTCGTATAGAGGAGGTCCTGGGGAGTAAAAATCATATTTGTGTTTTGCCCCTGTTTTGCCCCTTTTTTGCCCCATTGATGGATCTCGGAAACTACGTAACATTTTTGATTGCTTTAAACGGATTTGTATAGAGGAGATTTTGGGATGAAAAAAAAAGTTTTCAGATTTGCCCCCATTTGCCTCCCTCATTTTGCCGCCACGCGTATCTCGGAAACTAGGAGACTTGGAAAATTTTAGTTTTCAGATTCAGGTAAGGCATTACAAAGTTGATAAAACGTGGTACTTTTTTTTTTTTTTATTTTGACTTTTTTTTATTCTCCATACATTTTGTATGAAATTTCGAAACTTTTTAAGGGCAAAATAAAAAATTTGAAAGAATTTGTAATATTTTCAAACGGATTTGTATTGAGGAGGCTTGCATTAGTAAAAAAAAGTTTTTAGTTTTGCCCCCATCTGCCCCCTCGTTTTGCCCACCACTGTATCTCAGAAACTATAAGACTTGGAAAAATTTAGTTTTCAGATTCATGTAGGGCATAATAATGTTAATGAATTGAGGTTCTATTTTTTACTTAATTTTGACTTTTTTTTCTCCATACATATTGTATGAAATTTCAAAACTTTTGAATGTGGGATAGGTAAAGTGGCGACAGACCTCAGGGACGTGTGACCCCCGAATGCCCCTTAAATCTAAAGGGAAAATTTATAAGACCATAACCTGTCGCGTTCTATGGATCAGAATGTTGGGCAATGAAGTAGACTGATGATAGGAGAGTGTATGCTACTGAAATGTGTATGACTGATGTGTATGTGTGTGAAAAGATAACGTGCGCCCCAGAGGCACCTGCGAAACGAATATAGCGCTGTTTTGTTTCATCCAACGCGTGTACACGCGTGTGCTTTCAAGCCAACTCAGTCGTCTCAGTCAACACCGCCGAAGGACGACTGCTGCTATTCGGTAAGTACCGTAGTTTGGTTGCTATGACCATACGTTGCGCTCGAGAGGCGCATGTTTATCTTCTGTGAAACTTTTATGTATTTGTGTGTGATTACGTTTCTGTTACTTTTTCTTTATTTACACATAAACAAAGTATGTAGGTATACAATTAGGTTATTGTTATAAGTAATTTTTTTTGTTTTTGAAACATCTTTACTTCATAGGAAGCAGAAGAAATTATGGACGAAAGAGAAATAATATTCCTTTTTGAGTCAAGAAGATGAAAGGTCCAGATGATAGCAGTGACAGCGAAATGGAGGATCACGTAAGTGAAGACGATACTTGTTCAATGTGATACTGACGATGAATAGGTACATAAAAGATGCCATTGATGAAAGCTTGAACACCTCAACACCTCCTGACGACACCTCAACACCTCCGGATGACGCCTCTACATCTCTTGATGACACCTCAACACCTCCTGACGACACCTCAACACTTGAAAGTAATTACACACACAATGTTTTATCTAAACAAGAAAACCCTTAAACCGAAGAGAATATTATATGGAAAAACGAAGTATTTAACTGTGTACACCATGGATGAGATCTAGATTGGGAATCCCTACTTTATCAAAGTGTTTGAGAGAAAATATTGAGAACATCCTGCCACGGGCTATTGAAGAAGCTTCTTAAGAAGCTGAAGAGTAAACTCCGGCTAAAGTTCGCCGTTACTGTAGGCTATGTACCACCAAAAATAAAAGAATGTCTATGATGACCTGTACAAAATGCAAAAAGTCTGTGTGTGGTGAACAAAAAAGATGTTTGCAACAAATGTCTATAATTTTTTTTATTTGAAGTATTTTGTAATTTGAGACTGAATATTATAGTCAATTATTAGTTTGTAAGAAAAAAAACTATAGTTGTTCCATAATTATTTTTTATTCTTCTTTAATATAAACACTTCAAATTATTGTTTTTATTGATTACTTATTTTGGATTGCATAGAATAATATTTTCTTTTTTTTCCTCTTTATTGAGGTTGCCTTTTATATAAGTGTTTATTGTTGGATTTTAGGATTGTAACTAAGATTTCAATGTCCGCATTTCCAAAAACGGTTCTATCGGAACACCAGCGCGGCGTATTGCCCCCGCAATAAACCGCATTATGCTGAGATAGGACCATTTTGCATGCCATTGCCATACTAATTTTAGCCTATAGCTTTTTGTTATTAATTTTTTGTCTTTTTAAAATATTGTAACTTTCTGTAACTGTACTACTTTGTGAGCAAATAAATATTTTCTATTTCTATTTATATTGTTAAGGGTTTATAAAAGCGCACATATTTTTCTTTATAAGAAAAAAATAAAATAAAAATTGTTTTTAATTAACTTCTTATTTATCTAAAAACTCAATTAAATAATAATAATAAGAATTCATTTACAGTTTTTAAATAAAAATGTTATTTTATTGTGCGGCGCCTCTGCGGCGCAAGTTTATCTTTTCAGTTCAAAAAAATAACGTTATTTTTCTAGGGTTAGATGGATGCGTTGATGGAGTAACGCGAATGGATAAAATAAGGAATTAAAATGTAAGGGGAAGCTTGAAAGTGGCACCTGTGACTGAAAAGGTGAGGAATGCCAGATTAGTATGGTATGGTCTACGTGACCTCAGGACGGATGAAAGTCATATCACTAAGAAAGTTATGAGTGTGAGGTGAGTGTGAAATGTGGATGGACAATACTGGGTATACAAGTAGAAGAAGCCCGAGGGAAAACTGGATGGATTGTGTGAAAGAGGATATGAATGTGAGAGGAGTGAACTTCGCCAACTACGAATGATAGAGATGAATGGAAGATTAAGCATGTTGGGCCCACCCCACCTAGTGTGGGATAAGAGCAGAAGAAAGATGATGAAACAAACAACTTAAACGTATAAGTGTAAAAATACAAAAAAATCAAAATCTAACAAAACGAAATTTAATATGAGCGACTGTATGGCTAAATTTTATCAGAACTTTTAACAAATGTCTAATGTCTAAGGGGTAGTCAAAACTACCCTACTTAGGTATGTCCAAAATTTGGAGTATTTGGACTCCAAATACATATTTATTACTTATGTTCGTTCACATTGTGCAGATGTTAACATTACATGCTTAACAGAGTCTCAAGAAAGAAATTAAAAAAAACATTTGTTTCGGCAGGATCTCGAGGGTCTTATTGATGCCTGATCAAAAATAGAGATAAGTACTAAACCACTTGGCTAACACGGATCGTTGGCTAAATTCTCTAAGCACAGATATTACATATATATTACTTATAAGATAAAGTATCAAAACCATTCATACCGTTCGTTCTAGACACGAGCTCACGCACACTTTTACAAAAATTATAGTGTTATTGAAGTGTGCGTCAAAAATGACAACTCTGCGCAGCACGATCTAATGTTTGAGTTGGTCAAGATCGCTTAGGGGCCCTTAAGTACATTTTTAGCATGGACGTATATAAGGGGGGGTTCCGGGGGGTCCGGACCCCCCCCTTAGCATACCGCGAAAAAAAAAATTGACAACAAAATGTGAACATTAAATAAAAGAGTACTCAATCTGTTTTTAGAATGAGACTTCAATCTTAAAACAAAGAAGCACAAAAACAGCACATGTAAACGTTGGTACTTTTACTTTTTTTTCTAATGGTTTTTTTTTTAAATGGTCTTTGGAGACCTATAAAACTCCATCAGACAACCTCTACGTACTTAGTTGAGGCCGACATCTACTTTTGACTTCTATCAAAATAATAATAACGAGTTTTCGCTAGCGTCTTTTCTCGAAAAATAAGAACCGAACTAAAACGTTGCTTTTATCTTAAAAAATTTCGCTCGCTCCGCTCGCGTCGTTTTTGTAAGTACCGGTGGAAGAATAAATAAGAACCGAATTAAAACGCTGCTTTTAAGTAAAAAAAATTTCGCTCGCTACGCTCGCGTCGTTTTTGTAATAATAGGTAAGTACCGGGGGAAGAAAAAATTAGAACCGAATTAAAACGCTGCTTTTAAGTAAAAAAAAATTTCGCTCGCTACGCTCGCGTCGTTATTGTAATAATAGGTAAGTACCGATGGAACAAAAAATGAGAACCGAATTAAAACGCTGCTTTAAAGTAAAAAAAATTTCGCTCGCTACGCTCGCGTCGTTTGTACTACGATCAATTAACCAGCCCTAAACCAAACAAAACCATGCGTACAATTACAAAAAATTTCAGCAAAAGTCGGGGGGGGGGGGGGGTAAGGTAACTTTGATGCCTTGGACCCCCCCCATAGGAAAGCTATAGCTACGTCCGTGATTTTTAGTAATTTCCTCTTATTCGCAATGAAAAGCTAAGTGCTTACCTCAGAAGCACTCTATCTATACGAGCTATTACAGCTCTCGCTGACTCGCGCGCCGTCACGTGCATCGAAATGTGTGCTTTTCTCACCTTGGTTAACAATCTACAAAATTTTATTTTATGTATAGTTTTACCCATACTACTACTTCGTCTATGCCCACACTTTTATTCAACTAAATGGGCAATCAATAAAACGTATCTTCACATTATATTATTAGGTCATGTAAAATATTATGAAGGTAATTTCGGAAAAGGCTGAATGTTTTTATTACGAAGAACATTGTTTACTTTGTCGGCTATTTTTATTGTGATATTGTTTTGAAACCTTTGACTAATTAACTGATATGTTATCCCCATTATGCATATTCGACCTAAAACCTGTATTAAACCTGTATTAGCTAACGCATATTAAATCTGTTGCTATCTCTTTTCGTTGACATATGGGTGACAAGAAAAAAACGTTCTTAAAACCTGCATTAAATTGTCAAGTTTTTATGAATAAGACCCTATATGTTTCCATATTTTAGATAGAACATGTTTTTTTTGTAAATAGGTAGGTTTCATTACGCGTCGGCTGCGAGCTACAAACAAACATGCCTGCGGCACCCGTCATGTTGTTAATTATCGAAACTCACTTTCAGCTCTTCCGATATTTCAAAGGGAATTTTTTCATTACTCGCGTAAATGAAATGTCGACGTTCATGGTCGACCGACACCGATGAAATTATTCCGAGAATTTTTCCTTTGGTAAAGCAAGTGCAGGCACCAATTAACGGTTGGCATCATTACGGCCTGCGAAATTATTATAATTATTTAAAAAAATTAAGATGACCTTCATTTTCGATTGGAAATTCGTGTCGAATTATTTTGCGTAAACTCATGTTCATGAAGTCTTTAGTGATCCCGTAATAAAAACATGCATGAAATGAAAACAACATCTTATTTTAAAGTAAACTAATAGATGCGCATACATTAATAGGTAAGTACAGCGTCTCAGTAAGTAGATATCTTTCTGATGTAAAATGAAATAGTGTAGGTGGGAGTAGCCTAGCTCCTGATAATTTTATGCAAAGTATGACGTTTTTTAACATGTTATTGCCTACAAATGCTCCGTGTGTCTGTGGCACTGAAGAAGTTCAAATAAATTTGATTTCTACTTAGACTTAGGCTTACACCCGGCTTTTCGAACAAATAAGAGTAGCGGAGAGTTGCTTTACTCCATTAAGGAAGAGTTTAGTGATCTGTGGCGCAGTGGGCCTAGGATGCAGAGGTTGCGGGTTCGATTCCCGCTGCGGGACCAATATTTGCATGATCTGCAAATATTTGTTTCGTGTCTGGGTGTTTTCCATCTATAATATGTATGTATTTACAATAAAAAATGTATCTAAGTATTTTATCAGTCATCTGGTTACCATAACACAAGCATTAAGTTGCTTAGCTTGGGACTAGATGACGCTGTGTGGAATGTCCAAGGATGTATTTTTTTTATTTTACTTTGTCTTTATGTAGGTGAGAGTGAGCAGTATCCATCGCTGCCGGTGATCGTGACGGAGTGCGAGGGCGGCGCCGCGGCGGAGGGCGCAGCCCCGCGGGCTCAGAGCGCGGACCTGCCTGTAGCGGACCTCATCAAGTCACTCATACACTTCCTGGCGAACAGGCCCTCGCACATGCCCCTGTGGCAGTACGAAGACATCACTGCTAAAGGTATCATCATTTCCCTGCCCTTACACACTAGGTGGGGTCGGCCCAACATGTCTTCTTCTTCCATTCATCTCTATCACTCGTCAACTCCGAACTCACTCCCCTCACATTCGTGTCCTCTTTCACACAATCCATCCACTTCTTCCTCGGCCTTCCTCTACTTGTATGTCCATCCACACTCATACGCATAACTTTCTTAGTTATATGACTTTCATCCCTCCTCATTACATGACCATACCATGCTAATCACTGCTAAAGGTATACCACTCTCTAGACTGTCGTGTGTACTAGACATTATAATCTTTACTTTGACGGCCTCTGTGGCGCAGTGGGCGAAGGCCCGGCTGAGACGCGGAGGTTGCGGGTTCGATCCCCGGTACGGGACAAATGTTTGTATGTTCTGCAGATATTTGTTCTGTCTCTGGGTGTTTACTATCTTTAATAATGTATGTATTTAAAAAAATGTATTTAAGTAGTATAATCAGTCATCTGGTTACCAACACAAGCATTAAGTGGCCTAGCTTGAGACTAGATGACGCTGTGTGGAATATCCAAGGATATTTATTTTTATTATTATTTATACATCAAATGGCAAAAAATAAGTGATGGGTTATATAAATAAACGATAACGTCGTTTGTTTTTAATTTATTTCCCCATTTTTAAGCTTTATATTATTTAGTAAGAGCATAAACTGTGCATTTATTAAAGTAGTGGGATGTTTTATTTATCATCATCATCATCATCAGCCCTTCTCATCCCACTGCTGGGTATAGGCCTCTTCGCTTCCGCCACTCGCCCCTGTCCCGCGCCAATCTAACCCAAGTCCGACCTGCGGTCTTAACTTGCGGTTTTATTTATAAAGTCTGAGAAATTTATTTCATTACATCGTCTTCCAACAAGCCTCGGCTTAGCCACTTCAATAAAACTTAATGCCAATGCAATTGCTGAGAAAATGCAAACTGATGAAAATTTAAAAATAAAAATCAAGCCAAAGCTTCCTACGCTGATTGCTTGGCCGAGGTGTACAAGGGGGGGGGGGGGGGGAGTCAAGGTATCAAGGTCTAGATCGAGGGGTAATTACTGCGATCTCAAATGTCTAGTCAAAAGAAAAATATGAGAAAAAACACGGCTAACAAATGCGGCTCTCTGTGACTGGTGAAGTATTATTTTAGAATTGAGTTGGACTTGTGTTTACTCTACTAATATTTTATAGAGGTAATGTTGGTTTGATTGTATGGGGAGGTCGTTTTCGTCAGCGCGATCTAGAATCGGGTCATTTTTACTAGCGCCTTCTAGTCATTCATAAATTGCTTGTAAGGGCCGGCGCCCATTATCGGCATCGGCAAGGAAAAGGATTTTAGGTGGCAAATAGCAATATATACTATAACATAATGGCAATAAAGTAGAAATTTCCGTGATATGTGGTCGTAATAACAAAAATACCGCTTTGGTATGCTTGAGGATGAATTTCTACTTTATTGCCATTATGCTATAGTAGATTACTACACGAGGAAGAAAGGCACAGATTCCGATGCACGAGATGGTTTATCGCGCGAGCGTCAGCGAGTGCGATAATAGTTCGAGTGCATCGAAGCCTTCGATGCACTCGAACTATTATCGCACACGTTCATAATAGGCACAGACCTACCTACCTACCTATTGATTGATATTTTTATTGTAGGTACTTAGGTAGGTAGACAAAAAACAGATGCTTTTTGAAGTAGGTACCTATGCACATTCTCAACAAACTTTCTACCTGGGTACCTACCTACCCTTACTTGAGTGCCTATATAGTAGATTGAATTGTTTGTGTAGGTACCTAAGCAGCGGTGCCTCATTGAACATTGAAATCACTCCTTTTTTTCTTCGGGTTATTTTTTGGAGTTTGATTATTGCGGCTTGGCGCCAATACTTTCATTGTTGAAATACGTCACTCTACAAGCAAGTATACAATGACGGCTCACGCAGGCAGCAGTTTTGCATGGTAGCTTAGGGCGCAGCAATGTAATCAAGACAACGCAAACCACCGATAGTTGAATAGTAGTCACAGCGCACTCCACAAGCAAGTATACAATGACTACCGCTGCGCAGTCAGCCGGCTCGGCTGTCTTTTCTAATCAGCTTTCTCTCTCGCTTGCACAAAATAAATATGTTGAAAAGTACCGGTACTTTTCGTGCATAATTTCGGTAATTTTACCGATACTTATAGAAAATACCGATACTTAAGTACCGGTACCAATGAAAGTACCGATACCATACTAAGTCCAATTATACCGGTTCTCAAGAAGTACCGGTATAATTTGTATCGATACCAAAGAAGTACCGGTACCACGTCAAGGTCAGTCGAACCGGTATTTAGAAATACCGGTATTCCAAGCCCTGATCGAAGGGCCTTTCTTCCGAGGTATGTACTCTACTTTTCATTACGAATATGAGGAAATTACCAAAAATATTGATGTAAAATTTAAATTTCACACACAAAAATTAGCTGTCTCGCTTTTTTTTTTTAAATCTAGTTTAATATTGACTAAAAGCAGCTAACGATGGCATGGCATAGCTGCGTTCCAGATTTAAAAAAATACTGACTGGTAGTAGAATGGCTATAAAAGTAGTAGGCATTCTACCAGTAGTTTTTTTTGATGATGAAAAAATTTAAATAAATAAAATAAAATAAATAAATATAATATAATTAGTGCTAGAGAAGCACAAATTCGTGCCAGAGAGACATAATATCTAGCATCTGATTGAGTTAGAAGAACTTGAACACTTAGCATGCATCGACATGCCACAAAAGAAATGTCAAAAATGAAGTTGACATTTGACAGTTATTTACTTTCCTGCCCTAGGGCAGGAAAGTACTTGTTTTCCCTAGGGACAGAATATGCTACTTTGAACCCTATAATCAGGCAACTTTGTGCGTACTTTCCGTGTATGAGTAATGAAAAAGTATATTGCTATTTGCCACCTAAAATCCTTTTCCTTGCCGATGCCGATAGTGGGCGCCGGCCCTGAGACGATGTGATGCTTGAGTTTATTTTTCTTTCTCTTTTTTTTGGATCAGTACCTGGTCTATAAATAGTTTTTAGCAACCCTCAAATCAACGTTGACGTTCATCTAACTGTGCAGTATATCGTAAATGAACTTTTCGTGTCCAAAAATGTATATGCGCGCGCTTTAACACGAGCTTTAAACGGTGCGTAAAAGTTAAAGCGTATATAAATTTTTCGACACGAAAAGTTCATTGATGCGCGACCGGTTTCGATCCCACGACCTTCGGATTGAAGGTACTATACTTCATTTCTTGAAACGAGCTAATAGGAAAAAAAATAAAAGCATGTGATTGGTTGTCAAAAATAATTTTCTATCTCGTGATTGGCTAGATTGTCAAATCAATTGTCAATTGTGAGAAAATCGTTTTCTTGACAACCAATCATGTGAGTTTATTTTATCTTCCTATTAGCTCGTTTCAAGAAATGAAGTATAAATCAGTTGATCAACACGGCTAATACTAATGTGTATGTATGGTGTGTGTGCAGTGTGGTCACTGCGCAGCTGCCAACAGATGTCGTCTCTCCTGAGACCAGTGTTGCGCGTGTTCCGCGAGTCTCTGCCTCTGGCGCTGGTCTCTGAGCGCTGGGCTCAGACCGCGCTGCAGCTCGGCCTGGCCTGCCCCTCGCGCCACTACGCCGGCAGATCTCTGCAGGTACAAGCACCCTCTGTATAAACAAGAGAGATCACCTGTTGACGTTTTTTGTCTGTGTGACGTTTTTGGGAGTCACTATTGGCCGAATTTTTGGCAGATTTTCAAGCACAAAACTTCGAGAGTGGAGAAAAATTCTCATATCGTAAAAAGAGAAATTTTATTTTCGTAAAAAGAGAGGATTCTTTTTATTTCGTAAAAAGATAGAAATTTTAACTTCGTAAAAAGAAAGAAATTGAATTAAATGTATAAAGAGATAATGTTTTTTCCACTCTCGAAGTTTTGCGTTGGAAAAATGGAAAATCTGTCTGAAATTTTCTTCGGTTTAATATTGTTTATTTATTTATTTTTTTATTTATTTTTTCGACGCGTGATCCGAGGACTGGCTCCTATTTGGCTCAACAAATCAGCATTGCTATTCAGCGTGGCAATGCGGCCAGTGTCTTGGGCTCGCTTCCGTCGGCAGTGGTTTGGATCAGTTGAGCTACCTATAGACCGTTTGTAACGGTACTTAGATGGCACAACTGGTTCTATTTGTATTTTGTACAGTTATGTAAATATGTATTAGTTTAGTTTCTGTAAATAAATGTAGGTACCTAAGTTTAATTGTGTAATTTGTGTCTCGTGTGGAGGTGTTTCGTTGCATCGGCGTGGCGATGACTGGCCGGATGGTCTCCGACATCCTCTCTCGACTGGTGGAGACCGTGGCCGAGCAGGGCGAGGATATGCAAGTAAGTCTCGAACATTACTTTCATTTACTTTCATTGCTCTATACTAAGGGTCTTATTCATAAAAACTTGACAATTTAATACAGGTTTATAGAACGTTCTTTTGAATTTCTTTGCAACGGAAATTTAAATAGTCCGTAACTATAAGTGATATTGACTTTTATAACAAAACAATTTTTTTTTTCAATCTAAAGCCGTGTCCACATTTGAGTTCTTGAAGCTCATATTATTAAATGTGGTTTACCCATCAGGGCTACGTGACAGAGCTGCTATTGACCCTGGAGGCCGCGGTGGACTCGTTGGAGTCCAACTTTAGGCCTCTGGACTATATGAGAGACATCTTCAAGTCAACTCCTAACCTGAACAACAAAGATGGCGGACCGCAGAGCAATGGCGCCGCTTATTCCGCAGGTACGTCTTTTAGGGATCTTTTAATAGATTAATTCTTGCGTAACTGTGTTATAATATGTATTAGTATAGATGATCAATTTAAAATGCGATGTTATAATAGTAAATACCCAAAGTGCTAAATCTCGTTAACTGGAGTTTGGCATTTCTCCTTAGTTTTAGTTTTACGGTTGTCTGGAAGAGATCGCCATTAGCGATAAGACCGCCGATTGAGGGATACTATACCTACCTAACTGTAAGGCCCTATATTTTTTGTCACCTGTATCCTCAATAAAGATATGAATTGAATTGAATTTTGAATAATTTAGGTAAACGTTCGCCGGGCGTGTGCGTCGGCTGCGTTTCTAACCACACTCGCAGCACCAGCTACTCTGTGTCGTATTGCGTGCGCAAGAGCAACGCACCCTCATCCGCCGACAAGCAACAACACGGTAACACTCACTCCTTTTTTTTTATATTGGTTCTCAAAACTGGACGATACACTATGAACATTCTTAAAAAAGTTAGAATACATGAAAACATACAGGAGTGTTCGACCTCCTAGAGAACACGGCATGCGAAAAAAATCAAAAAAATCTCACTTGTCTCATTGTATTGTCTTCTGTGGTTAATTGTTGTTTTTGTTTTCCTTTATATTTCCATAGTGTGCGTGTGCCTTAACAAATAAAATCTTTATCTGTATCTTACAACTGTTTTAGACTTGAGATTTAGATTAACTGATTTATATATTTATTGTAAAACCAACAGCTATAAATAACAATTAAATATACTTTATAAAAAACAGAAAGCCAATTAAAGGTTTTCACTTGTAGAAAAAACATAACAAGAATGGTTTTAAAGGTGGACGAAGTGTGGACTGGAAACAGTCAACACGACGCTTGAATGATGATGGTATTCAATACATACATACATACATACATATAATCACGCCTCTTTCCCATGGGGGTAGGCAGAGACCACGGATCTCCACTTGCTACGATCCTGACATACCTCTTTCGCCTCACTTACTCTCATTGTATTCAATGAGTGTATTGTTTATGTGCAGAACGTTCTCGCGCGTGCAGCGAGGCGGCGAAGGGCGCGTGCTCAAACCTCTGCCGCTCGCGATCGGCGCAATCACTCAAACTGTTAGGAGACACCGCTACACAGGTAACCTTACTGATTTCACTTTGGTTTATATGGGGTTCCGTGACCGAGTGGTAAAGAAAGAAAGGAAGAAAGAAAAATCATTTATTTGACACACAAGCCAGAACAAACAACATAAAACATACCTAATTAAGTTACCTAGTAGTACAGTACCTAACAGTTGTGTCTCAAACAGGCGTCCAACTCAGCATAAGGGCCCCCGCAGACGGCAGACTTTTTGTAGGTCGAAAAATCGGCCATACCTACTGACAAAACGACTACTGCAAGGAAAAATAATGTAACTCACATTTTGGCCAAATTGAGTTACAATCATATTCGTGCTGAGCGTATCTGAGCTCAATTTTTTAATGTGACTTTCGTACCTCTTTTTTATTAAACGAATAAAAATAAGTTATAGAGCAAAATATATTATAATTATAAATATTTTCTGACATTGTTGCTTATAACTTCTTTTTTAGTTGATTTATGGCAAAAAGTTATAGAAACATATTGGTAGGCAAAACAATTTGCTACAAATTATGTCTTATCATTTTTTTTGTAAGACGCAAAGTTTCCGAGATTTCGCAAAATAAGAGTTTTCATCCCTTTTTTTTCAAAATGGCGGCCGGGGAACAAGAGTGGCGACCCCACAAACTTGAGGTTAAGCTTTTATTGACCCCCCACACATGTCCTAAAAATAAAATTGCGTCCTCTTACAAATGCAAAGCTCATGGTAGTAACATTTCAATGAACTATAATGTAAAGTTACGAAAAATAATCTAGCCCATTCATAATATGATAACAGTAACAAAATTGCAACACAATTTACAGTCATTATTTGACTTAAATGAATTTTTTGAAACTTTAACACGCTCCCCTAAAAAGTAGTGAAAAATGGGTTACAATGATTTTCCTTGCAGGCGCCAAAAAAGTCGGTGAGAAATAAAATCGGTGCATTCCGACTAGGGATGGGTCATACTTGTAAAATCGAGTACCAGGGCTTGCAAGTGCGTTTAAAAACCAGGGCTCAATACCTTCAAAGTATTTTAAGGGTCCGACTTTCTTCTTCATTCGGAGCGAGCGCGAGTGCGCCAAAAAGTCTTTTTCTACATAGTATTTTACCTGGAAATATCAATTCACGTATATTACGGCGTATTACGCCGTAATGCTTTTTATTTGGATGAACAAAGAGATTATTATTCTTCAAAAGTATTTTTGGCTTGAAGTATTTTTAGCAAAAAAGTTTTTTCTGCAAAGCACACAATTATGATATGACAAAAGGGGTTTTAATTCTTTAATAGTATTTTTGAGATGGACCTTATTTTTTTAAAAGTATTTTTGACATTGACGTATTTTCTGCATAGGTACCTACCTACCTACTCAATTATGCTTTTTGAGTAAATGGAAACAAAGATCATTCTAAAGTGAATACCTACAACTAAGTCATAAAAATATGACTTTTAATTGGATAGATAGGTACCTATCTACTTACTTTTTGTTAATTACGTACATTCAATAAGTAATTTACTACAACCTTTTATAAAATTACGATTTTTATTTCAGAGTTTTTGATTTGACCGCGATTTTTCAATTAGCCAGGCAAAATTATTATGGAACTTACATACGTAAGTCGGTAACTAAATAAATTAATAGAAAATTGTTTAGAGGAATTACTCGCATACGTACTCACTCTTACCTACGGTCACCCCGTGGGTAGAAGTGAGTATGCGAGTATGCGTACTGTCCCCTCACTAGCACCGACAAGAGAGTCGGTGACAAAATTTTTCGTAGGTATGACCGATTTTTCGACCTACAAAAAGTCGGCCGTCTGCGGGGGCCCTAAGTTGATTAAGGTAAAGCGATCGCTTGTAGCAGGTTCGAATCCTGCCGGAATCAAAATTTCTAGTAAGAGTTTTTATTTATTGCCACCTATATGCACGAATAACTATTTAAGTTTTTTTTTTGTGATACATTTCAACTTCTTATTTGTTATATTTATAAATATTAACAGGACTTTATCGCGTATTGAAATCATATAAAACCACGTCAGTTGAAGATGCGAGCTGGTGCCGGCCTTCAGTCTACTCGTTACCACGGTGACTGTAACGCCACCGAAACGTCGAGGTAAATAATATGATTTCAATACGCGATTAAGTCCCGGTAATATTTATAAATATGTTTCCAAGTCGCGATAGTTTAAAAAGTATTTTATTTGTTGTGTATTGGATATGATTATATCATTATTTTGTTAGGTATTAATTCTACTACAATCAAAAGTTGTACAGCTGTTGTTGGAGAAGTTTTGAGAAATACTTGTTCATAGTATTTTTTTTATTTGAAGTTGCTTTAAGTTACTTAATAAAGAAAATATTGATGTTCAGTTCTGTTTACAGTATTTATGACTAGCGCCCCGCGGTTTCACCCGCGTAAGTCCCGTTCCCGCGGGAATATCAGGATAAAAAGTAGCCTATGGCACTCTGCATCCCTTCAACTATCACCTCACAAAAAATCACGTCAATTCGTCGCCCCGTTTTGCCGTGAAAGACGGACAAAAAGACAGACAGACAGACAGACACACACATTTTCCCTTTTATAATGAATATATGGATTGATGTTCAAAACAAGTTAGGTAGGGATGTTTTGTATGTTTTCTCAAACCGTGTTTCTTTTTCCGCAGGCTGGTTACAATAAGGTGGGTTGTAGTATAGTTTGCATTCACTTGGGCTATTGGGACTACTAAATCATCGTCCCCACATTTGGGGCAGTTCTAACTTGGTTACAATTGAATTATTTCACAAAATATACTGTTAAAATTTAATTGTGATGGAAGTCTTTTGAAATTTATGTTTTAACATCAATTTTATATAACATCTATTGTCCAAGGATATTTATATTAATCTATGGTGACTGTACTAATGTAACATAATAACTAAGAGTGGTGCTCATGAACGGTGGAACGGTCATCATTTCTCATGTTTTTAATTTGATCTTATTATGATTCTAAAGGGTATCTTGGCCATATCTGTTTAATTAATAAAATAATGACGTATTTTATGTACTTTTGTTGAATTGTTGTGCGCTCCGAATAGTATAAAACTCATAAATTTTTTAAGGAATTTCATTATTATCTCACACATTTTTATACCGTGGTATTTGATGATGCCTCTCATTTTTAGGCAGGAAATTATAATTACTCCGATCTGTCACCCTATCCTGTCTGTTTGTTCCCTTCGATTTTAAACGAAGATTAGACAAAAACTAGGCATTTACTTGTAGATTCGCTCATTTACGCTGGGTTGTAAGAATTTTCAGAATTTTCTGCACTCTCAACTTATATTTCTGTTTTAACTCTGAAGATCCTCATTAGATCCTCACTTTGTTACCATTTCAGGTGTATACTTTGGACGGGAAATATACAGTTATAAAGCTAGTAAAGCTCTAACTAAAGCCACAACAGAGTTGACGCCTCCTAACAGGAAACGACCTCGCGGCAGACCGCGCCGTAGATGGAGAGACGAGCTGGATACCCATCTAATAAATTGGTCCACAGGGGCTCAAAATAGGGAAAAATAAGGGAGGCCTTTGCCCTGCAGTAGGTCGTTACAGGCTCTTAATAATAATAATAATAAAGCTCTAATGCTTCGGCCACACTTGACAGCGAAGATTCATGTTCGCGTTGTCGCGATAAAACTATAATGACGAAGTGCTTGGCCAGACTACAAAAAGCTTCGCGATGTCCCGCAATGAAAACCCTTTGAAATGAAATGAAAACCCTTTGATGTCCCGCATTTTACCGACAGCGGCGCGAAGGGCTTTCGTATTCGCGAAGATGATTCGCGATAGGATGAATTATTGGCCAGACGTGTCGCGACAACGCAAATCTTCGCGTTATCGCGATATGTGTGGTCGCAGCATAACGCGAAAGGACGCAGTACCTTTTTCATTCATCACCTGTGTACATAGTTATGTGTTGTGTACAGGACGACAAGCTGACGATCCTGGCGACGTTGTTCTGGGTGGGCGCGTCTTTACTGGAGTCGGACTACGAGCACGAGTACCAGCTGGGCGTGAGGCTGCTGGCGCGGGTGATGGCGCGCCTGCCCCTCGACCGGCCCGACGTGCGCGAGCGACTCGATCGCACGCAGGCGCACACCTCACCCTCGCTGCATTCTCTGCTGCTGAAGGTGCGTGACGTCACTCATAGCTCACCGGCTTACTATGACTACTACCATATCTGTTGATTGATAGAAATCTGTTATAATGTTTATTTTTATTAGTTTTTTAGTATTATCCTACCTTTGATTTTGTGTACGATAGGCCATAACTTTCGACTGCTTCCAGTCCACATCTTGTTCACCTTTTCATTATGTTATTTCTATACGTGAAAACCTATAATTAGCTTTTTGTGTCTTAATAAGTTTACCTATTTGTTATTATAAGCTGTTGGTTTTCCAATAAATCTATAAATCTATAAATCTCAAACATTGAAATAATAAATAAATAAATATCCTGGGACATTCCACACAGCATCATCTAGTCCCAAGCTAAGCAAGTTAATGCTTGTGTTATGGTAACCAGATGACTTAGATACATTTTTTTTTTTGTAAATACATACATATTATAGATAGAAAACACCCAGACACGGAACAAATATCTGCAGAACATACAAACATTTGTCCCGTAGCGGGAATTGAACCCGCAACCGCGTCTCAGCCGGGCTTTCGCCCACTGCGCCACAGATTTCGTCAAATGACTCCTTCTTGTTTCGACTGGCTAATTTTGGTGTTTTATTTTTGCGGCGTTTGCATGCATCACGGTTAAACTGTTCATACATAGTGTTTGTTACAGGGCTGCACCCACCCGAACACTTACGAGCCAGTAGTGGGCGTGCTGGGCGATATGATCCCACTGCTGGAGTTGCCGGTCATTGACCCCACGCAGGCTGTTGCCTTCCCAATGACAGTGGTGGCGCTACTGCCATACATGCTGCTACATTATGAGGACGCGAATGAACTCTGTGTCCGCGCCGCTTGTCATATCGCACAGGTAGGATTTTATCTCTCTCTCTTTCATTCCCCTTCTCATTCTAGTATCGTGAATATGTACATAAATATAAAACCTTTCCTCCGAAAACTGAAACGATGATTAAAGTAAGTGGCACTAACATTATATTAATACAAAGAGAAATGACTCGCGTACAAAATATTGTCGATTTAGATACCGACAATGTTTCGATTCTTCCGGAGAATCGGAGAACTTTGAAATAAGAACTGACGTGTTTGACACTGCCGAAAGTTTGGTGGGACGCAGCCTCGTTAGCACAGATCCTACTAATATCATAAATGTGAAAGTTTGTGAGAATGTTTGTTATTCTTTCACGCAAAAACGGCTAGACCGATTTGGTTTAAAAATTGGTATGTAGATAGGTGATATCCTGGATTAACACATAGGCAATTTTTTTTTAATAGTAATAATAATAATAACTTTTTTTTTTTACTTTTAACTTTTTATCCCGATATTCCCGCGGGAACGGGACTTGCGCGGGTGAAACCGCGGGGCGCAGCTAGTAATAAATATAAGGGTGCTCATACACAACACATAACTAGGAGAGTAGTGAAACAAGCGAGAGCCGGATAAAGACTGTTTATTGAATAGGTATCCATGTCTTATTAGCTAGAGTACCTATACTTCATTTCTTGAAACGAGCTAATAGGAAGAAAAATAAAGGCACGTGATTGTCAAATCATTTGTCAGTTGTCAAATCTAGCCAATCACGAGAACACAATTATTTTGCGAAGACCAATCATGTGCCTTTATTTTTCTTCCTATTAGCTCGTTTCAAGAAATGAAGTATAAGTAGGTATATTACATGAATCATACACTACACTTATCTCATGCTATCCTGTGTTCCAGTTCACGGCAGAGAAAAGCAAGAAGCTAGAGAACCTCGGCACTGTGATGACTCTCTACTCGCGCCGGACATTCAGCAAGGAGAGCTTCCAGTGGACCAAGTGCGTGGTCAAGTACCTGTGGGACACCTACTCGCACTTGTCGCTGCAGATGCTGGCATTCCTCGTTGAGGTGCTGGAGAAGGTAATTTAATCTCTTGGAACTTTCACGGTTCCTATCTATACTAATCTGTACTATCTATACTAATATTATAGAGACTATATATACTAATCTATACTAATATAAGAGATAATGTTGGTTTGATTGTATGGGTCATTCCTCGCCCCGCGTTTTCGTCAGCGCGATCTAGAATCGAGTCATTTTTACTAGCGCCATCTAGTAGGCTATATTTTGTCTCGGTAGCATTATAAGTACACCCGTGCAAAGCCGAGACGTGCTGCTAGTAACTTATACACACACACACACACAGACTCACTCACACAAAAGACAGTTCACAGTATTCCCGCACTTAATTTTCAATTAAGCTATTGCATAGCTTCTATCGCGGGCCTTGAGCGTGGAGACCGAATCCAGAAATTCCGTAACGAAAAAACCTAACGCTGTCACTTTAGTTCAGCAACTCGCCTCTAGGTGGCATGCAATAGCTTTCCGCGGCAGTCCCCGAGTGCCTCACGTCTTTTTAATTTATTTATTTATATTCCGTAACGAAAAAATTCCGACCGGCGTCCCGTTTAAAGAATAATGAACCCTCTTCTCATTAACATAGGAAGCATGATTGCGTGCGTTTGATGAGGTAGACGTTTGACGTTTTATTCGCCTCTAGGTGGCATGCAATAGCTTTACCGCGGCAGTCCCCGAGTGACGTCTTTCTTTTATTTTAATTATTATATTATATTATATTCAGCCGTTCGTGTCCCACTGCTGGGCAAAGGCCTCCCCCCATTCCTTCCAGACGTCGCGATCTTGTGCTAGAGTCTCCCAGTCGGCTGTAAAGTTGTCAAGTTCGTCCCGCCACCTTCTTGTATGTCTGCCGCGTCGCCTTCGCGCCGGGTCAGGGCACCACTGGGTGGCTACCTTAGCCCATAGCTCACTTGGCATGCGACAGACATTATTTTAATAAAGTTTTATTTTGTTATTTCCCTCATTTGGTCCTTTTGGCTCACCGCAGCACAGATCTGTCAGCACCTAAGTTTTCATTTTTTTTTAAGCCGATGTTTTCTTTTATTTTGTCACTACCCATTTGTTTGTTTCTTTTGACGTGACAACGTCTTATAAATTGGTTTGCCGGGTGACACTTCAAGAAACTGCGTTACGCTCCGCTCACGTTATGCGCTCACAATGAGAGCGAGTGAGAGGCACGCGCGAGTGAGAGGCACGCGTTGTCACGTAAAACTTTCGCCCGTATACCGACTTTACAGGCAACCAATTTTTTTCTTGTTGTTTTCTTTTATTTTTTTAAATTTATTTTTTACTTTGTGCTGTGTAAGTCAATAATACTATCTATCTATCATCTATCATTTGGTGTAACGTGTCTGTGTGTCAGGGCGCGTCGAACCTGCAAGGGGCGGTGCTCTCCATCCTCCACTGCATGCTCTACTACGTGGAGTTGAACGCGCAGCCGGTCAACGCAGACCTGCTGAGGGCAGTCGCCAAGTTCATTGATGTAAGTACACTTTACATAAATAAAAAAAAAAAATGACTTTATTTCAGGCAAAATTACCCATATCACAATACAATTACAAATTATAGAACATTTAAGACACTAAAAGATAAATAAAAATACACACACAAAGTTAAGCAGTCTCTTTTAGGTAGGTAGGAAGGTACATAATAAAGGTAAATACATACTAATATTATAAATGTGAAAGTTTGTGACAATGTTTGTTATTCTTTCACGTAAAAACGGCTGAACCGATTTGGTTGAAATTTTGTATGTAGATAGGTACCCTGATTAACACATAGGCTACGTTTTATCCCGATATTCCCGCAGGAACGGGTTTTCGCGTGAAACCGCTGGGCGCAGCTAGTTAAATATAAATATCAAACTGACTGTATTTCGAAAGTATAAATTGTGATCGCGAAAGTTTAAGAAATAGAACTGACAGAATTGTTAAATGTCATGATTTATTTATATATTGTGTTATCTGAAAGCGTTCGCACTTTTTTAAGATGTCTACTTTGTATCATGTCGAGGATAGCAACAGTAGTTAATGATATGTTTGTATATTCGAGGACGGCAACAACTACAGGGAGGCCATGAAGATCCTCAAGCTGGTGGTGACTCGGAGCTCCACGCTGGTGGTGCCTCCGCATTGGGACTCGCACGCCTCCTCCCCCCTCGACCCTGACAACCATCCCAAGAAGGTATGATACACCCATCATCATCATCATCATTATACAAATAGAAGTAGAAAAAAGTTTTATTTTCCAAAAACACAAGTTTACATGATAAGGATTGGAAATATTTACAATCGAGTGGAAAATAAGGCAACTCCGCAGCATGTGCTTCAGCAGCACAATGGCTGATGAAGCGCATTCACACCCGACTAAACTCACTGCTGGGTATACCCAGCAGGATTGTAGCGGATGTTACAAACTGAAGGAGGCCTATAGGCCTCCCTCAGTTACCACAATCCTCCCACAATCCTGCGCCAATCCGATCCATCATTTGACTTTGCGTATATAGTCTGCCCATCTCGCGATCGGACGACCAACATTCCTAAGTCCCTCTCTTGGCCACCATTCGGTTTTTCGTGTCGATAAGTTTATATGCGCTTTAACACGAAGAAGAAGAAAAATATGTTTATATCGTAGGACCTCAAGGATCGCTCAAAATAGTACAGTCTTAAAATCTAGGTGACTCTATTGCCTGTTCCAAAACAACTAACTACACCAGGGAAAGAATCAGGCAAGAACCTGGTGGTGTGGGCCTAGCTTTTTTTTGAAAGCGATCCCTTAACAATCTAAATAGTCAAGCTTCAGTGAGAAGCCAGTCAAACAAACGCCCGCGTCAAAAGTCAGTATAAATGATGTTGAGTGTTATTATAATGTTTTCCAGGAGCTGCCAGGTCGCACGATGGACTTCACTTTCGACCTGTCCCAGACGCCGGTGATCGGACGCAAGTACCTGCCGAAGGGCGCGGGTTCGAACCCCGCCACGGGGCCCAGCTCGCTCTCCACTGCGTCCAGCACCACGCCTAATGATAAAGGTTCGTTCGTTCGTATGAGCAAGTGGCCAACTCTGGTTTTTAGGCTGCCTAATGCCTGCGTTATGGCTTAACTTTTTTTAAAGTCGGGACCGACAATTTATTGTGCCGTCGAAGCACGGCACAAGGTTTCTTTCATCTTTACTTATTTCTAAAGTAAAACTGTAATGAGTTAAGTTAGTTTGTTTGTAGAGAGTAAACTCCGAATTACTCATTTGATTTCAAAAATTCTCTGACATACCACCATGGCAACTTTGTTTTCACAATTAATGTATTAAACTTTTTAACAGTTAACAATGTTGCTATGGCAAACTATGGCCATCCGTAAGTTGGTTATAGGAACAAGACGTTAGTTGAAAAAAAAAAAGAAATATGATCACGACTGTATTCCCAAGAAACGGTAGAACTTTCTTTCAGATCTCGTGTGTAATTAAATCCTTGTAAGATGTCTAATGGGGTAGTCATAGGTATGTCCTAATACATATTTGGTACATACCCACATTTTGCAGGTGGTTTTGGTTGGAGTGAAAGTCTTTATTATTATTGTTTATTACAGGTTCATGCGCGTCCGCGGCGACCGTAGTCGGCGGGTGTGTGGACGGCGTGGGCGCTGGTGCGGGGGCGCTGGCGGGGGCGGGGGCGCTGGTGGGGGCGGCCAGCGCGGCCTCCCCGCGGCGCTCGCTGTCGCTCTCGCCCGCGGACGCACTCGCCTCGGGGTGGAAGCGACCCTGGATGTCGCAGGTGCGCATCACATTCTGATACATCATCATCATCATTCTCAGCTTGGTAGAACCCACTGCTGGGCATAAGCCTCCTTCCCTGAACGCCAAACACTTCTACCTGGGGTCTTTTGCATCCAGGTCTTACCCTGTTCTGATTATACAGCACAAAAGTCTGATGAACTTGTCAAGGTTGAAAGACCAGCCGGCTTACCATGACCGTTTATAGCGATTCAGTTTAGGTCCTACTACGAATTACTTTTGACGTAAACTAAGGCGCTGACGTAAAGTTTTGACAGTCAGTCCTAAACTAAATCGCTAAATAAAACGTCATGGTACGCCTCCAGGAGGGTTACCATGACGAAAAATCAGTTTAGGTTCTTTCTTTTTTTTCAGCGTTACATTTTATTTTTTTTTCTTTATTCAACGGAGTAGTCAAAGAATTAAGCCAGTGGCGCTAATTTCGCAAGGACGGGCACCTTAAGTACGTTTTATTATTGTTACAGAGTCGAGTGCGAGAGTGCCTAGTGAACTTGTTGACTACCTGCGGCCAGCGGGTTGGCCTGCCAAAAAGCCCATCTGTAAGTAAACGTATTACATCACTTGTTTACTAATCTATATCGTCCCACTGCTGGGCAAAGGTTAAGATTACATCGAAATAAAAATCGATGTTTTCATTTTACATTGAAATCATTGTCACTTACAATAGGACGTGTGATAATAAAAATAAAATAAATAAAAAGTATTTATTAGGAACAGAAACAAGTGTTACAATTGATCAATGCTAGCTAAACTAAGAACTAAGAACAGTGAACTAAGCTAAGCTAAACTGGCAACAAATAAGCTTAGCTGGCATAGTTTGGTACATGTCTGAAAAAATGTCTCCACTATGCGAGCTAAGCATAACTAACTTAGTTACGCTAGCGGTGAAAAATCAGCTTTAAAGTTAAGATGACCTAGTTTTAAAGTTTACATAAAACTTAAGCTAGCACTGAAATTCCGGGTTCGATTCCTGAATCTTTTTTCTGTTTCCGAAAAACAAAGTGCCATATTTATAATGTATACAATATACAATATATAATAAAATACAATAAATAAGTATACAATACTGTACAATAACAAATGTTTTTACCCATCGCTGCGTATAGGATGATTTATTAACCACTTTATGTTCTAAGGTAACGCATTCCATACTGTATATACATGCGTGTATGTATGTATGTGTACATAATGTATGTCACAACGCTTTGCTCTCACTCAGCTACGTGTACAGGATGCTCCAAAGATTACTATATACAGGACGCTGGTAACTTGAAGCAAATAACTGCAATACTATACAGATTGTTACACTTTTTAAACTATCGCGACTTGGAATAATATTTATAAATATTATCGGGACTTAATCGCGTATTGAAATCATTTGATTCACCTTCTTCACTCTAGTGACCACGTTGGCTGTAACGTCATCGAAACGTCGAGGTCAATAAAGTAATAAATAAATAAATAAATAAATAAATAAATATCCTTGGACATTCCACACAGCGTCATCTAGTCCCAAGCTAAGCAAATTAATGCTTGTGTTATGGTAACCAGATGACGCATATAATACTTAGATACATTTTTTTTTTGTAAATATATACACAATATATATATATATATATAAGTGATTTCAATACGCGATTAAGTGCCGATAATATTTACATATACACATTGTAGTACTGAAATCTTGAATTACTAAGACATATAAACAAAAAGTAATAAATTATTTCCAGAATGAGTGATAGATTTACTATCAGATCCTGCGAATTTGATACATGCTAACTTTTTCAGACTTATATCAAATGTGCCCATATAGTGGCCACTGTGACTAAAAATAAACCATGTAATGAAAGCCTTAGAAACCATAGTTTAAAAAAAATATCATCAACTTGATACGTTATAAAAAAATTCCATCTTTTTTTTTTAAATTAAATTAACTAGGTACTTCTTAAATAAAGTTTGAAATTGAAGATGCTTTGATTCTAGTTACTAGTTAAAATTATAAAATATGGTCTCAAATGTCAAGATTAGTCCTCATCGACCGGATAGGGCCGCTTTCAGCTTCATCCACCCTGTCTCAGTTGCTAGTCATGCTTTCATCCACATACAATGTGTCCTATTCATCTTTGTTATCAAAGTTATGAAAAAAAATATTTTAGATGATAGATAGATAGATAATACCTTTATTGACTTACACAGCACAGAGTAAAAAATAAATTTAAAAAAATAAAAGAAAACAACAAGAAAAAGAAACAATCAAATGGGTTTTGACAAAATAAAAGAAAACATCATCTTAAAAAAAAATGAAAACTTAGGTGCTGACATATCTGTGCTGCGGTGAGCCAAAAGGACCAGTCTCAGCTTATTGTTTTAGAATCTTAAAAGAAATACATTTAATTAGACGGCCTTAAAGTGATACCTAAGCTATGTTTATTATCAAAATCGTTTCTTATCTGATGAATTATTGTTGCATTATTGTAATGTAATTGGAAAAACGTAAAATATCATATTTTTTTTCCTTTCATTACAAGTAAATTTCTGTGCTCGGTTCATTCCAAACATAAAAATATTTTGATTACACCTTGTACTCAAACTTATTCCACAATTTCATTGTCGGTATCTAAATCGACAGTCATTTACGTGAGTAATGCCCCGTTGTATTAATAGCAATTTTTGTTTGTGGTCTCTGCCTACCCCCATGGGAAAGAGGCGTGATTTTATGTATGTATGTATGTATTGTTTGCTTTAAAGATTATATAAAGATCTTAAAGAAATGTCTACCGCTCTCTGGGATACTGTCGTTATCATTTTCATTTTTTTGTTTGCTTTTTAATTCACTACAACACTACCTACTACTCTAACATTTAATGTAAGATTAAAACACATCCACAAAACACTGTTACTGTTAACTAAAACACTATGTTGAAGCACAACACTAAAATCCAACACTACAATATCTTAGGTGTTATTAAGATAAAATAAGCCCTATATAACTTCATTTCTTGAAGCGAGCTAATAGGAAGAAAAATAAACACACGTGAGTGGTCGTCGAAAATAATTGGATTGGCTAGATTTGACAATTGACAATTGATATGACAATCTTGCCAATCACGAGAAATACAATTATTTTCGACGACCAATCACGTGCGTTTATTTTTATTCCTATTAGCTCGATTCAAGAAATGAAGTATAGTTGCTTAATTTTTGACTTTTTATGGCAGGCAAAATGTTGACCTTGTAAATCACAATTGTACAGCACGATTTAGTTGAAGTAGGTGACACTGTATACATCACACGTATAAATGCGGGCAGCGTTGCCTTCTGTGTATAATTACACTAGTAGCACGTCCCGGCTTCGCATGGGTGAACCAATGAAGCTACCGGGATAAAAAATAGCCTATAACCTCCCAGACAGTCCATTCTACCCACCCGTGAAAGAATTTTTGAATACGGTCCAGTAGTTTCGGAGATTACCTCCGTCAAACAAACAAACAAATTTTACCTGTATAATATTAGTATAGAAGTATACTCGTAGATATAGATATTGCAGTATCTTGCCTGGTTATGAAATAGATGAAAGTATATGGCGAGAAGATAGGGGGCTTATATAAAGGAATCCTGCCTATGTACACTAGCAGCGCGTCCCGGCTTTACCCGGGTGTACGAATGAAACTACCGGGATAAAATATAGTATATAAATATATATAAACATCCCGACAGTCCATTCTACACATCGGTAAAAGAATTTTTTAAATCGGACCTTCGTCAAACAAACAAACAAACATTACCTCTTTTTAATATTAGTATAGAAGTATAGATAGCATGTCAGAAGAAGAAGACGGGAACAGCATGTGTGCATGTGTACGTTATTGTACCTACAGCGTACATATATGTGTATATATATATATATCAAGTACACTCAGAAGATATTATGTTTCGTGTTGCTTCATTTATAGAAATGAATTAAAGCCGGACTGCCTTACCACTCGGCCACGAAGCCTTAGTGTCGTATCTCGAAACTATCAGTAAGATGATATTTCCGGTTAAAGCACCGACTAGCGCCATTTACTAATCTATACTTCATTTCTTGAATCGAGCTAATAGGAACAAAAATAAACGCACGTGATTGGTCGTCGAAAATAATTGTCGATTCTTGAATGGGCTAGATTTGACAATTGACAATTGATTTGACAATCTAGCCAATCACAAGATAGATAATTATTTTTGACAACCAATCACGTGAGTTTATTTTATCTTCCTATTAGCTCGCTTCAAGAAATGAAGTATAGAGGAATTATCCCGTTGAAGCCAAAGTTTTTTCATTATGAAATGCCTGAGTGTGGTTTAACACTATAAAAATATATAAACTGTCGTAACTTTATTAAGATGAGTAAATATATCAGGTCGTTTGGCTTGAGGGTTAGTGGAATAAAACAAAGTCTTTGATACTGAATTGTTTGTATTGATATACCCCCTTATGCATATTCGACCAGTAAACCTGCAGCGAAAAGCGTAAACGCTAAAAAACCAAAGCGAAAACGCATATTAAATCTGTTAAATCTTTTCGTTGACATATGAGTGTTGTGCCGACCCCACCTAGTGGGATAAGGGCAGGGAGATGATGATGATGATGATGATGAGTGACAAGAAAAAAACGTTATTTAAACCTGTATTAAATTGTCAAGTTTTTATGAATAAGACCCATAATGTTCTTTAAACTAACTTTACACTTTTGTCGTGAGAGCGCAGGCGCTGCACGCCTCGTGTTATCTACTTTACAGCTTTTAACGCATCAGCATTTATAAAGAACTAGCTGCGCCCTAGGTTTCACCCGCGTAAGTCCCGTTCCTGCGGGAATAGTGGGATAAGTAGCCTATGTCACTCTCCACCCCTTCAACTATCACCACTAAAAAAAAACGTGTGTCACTCGGGGACTGCCGCGGTAAAGCTATTGCATGCCACCTAGAGGCGAGTTGCTGTATTAAGTGACAGCGTTAGGTTTTTCGTTACTGAATTTCTGGATTCGGTCTCCACGCTCAAGGCCCGCGATAGAAGCAATGCGATAGCTTCTCTCTTTTTACATGCGCTACATAATAGCGGAAACTTAATTGGTTTTTGTATTACTTAATTTAATTAGCTCTATGATCTACGGCACTGTTTGTATCCATATGAAAAAAAAAAAAAAAAATCACGTCAATTCATCGCTCCGATGGCCGTAAAAGACGGACAAACATTTATGTTACGAGTGTATGTTACGAATGTAATACGAGTATGTACGTTGTATACAGGTGATATTCAGCCAGAGCTCTGAGCTGCTGGAGCGCGAGTCGTCGATGGCGTCGTCTCTGGAGGAGGTGTCAGGCACGCCGGGCAACGACCCGTCGTGCGGCCCGCCCGCCGACCACTTCGGAGTGTTCAAGGACTTTGACTTTCTGGAGTATGAGAGCGAGAGCATCGAGGTAAGCACATCATACATATATATATATATAACTAGTAGCACGTCCCGGCTTCGCACGGGTGTACTAATGAAGCTACCGGAATAAAATATAGCCTATAACCTCCCAGACAGTCCATTCTACACACCCGTGAAAGAATTTTTGAAATCGGTCCAGTAGTTTCGGAGATTACCTCCGTCAAACAAACAAATTTTACCTCTTTATAATATTAGTATAGATTTAGTTTGACGATTGAAAGCTAATATAATTTGTTCCAGGGCGAGAGTTCGGACAACTTCAACTGGGGCGTGCGTCGCCGGCTGCCTAGCGAGGAGCGCGGCGAGCGGCTCGCTAGCGAGCGCGCGACGCCGCATCTCGCTCCGGTGCACGACGTCGCTAAGCCGGTATATACACTACACACAACATACTTACTTACTCCTTTACAGCTGCTCGATTCTTGACGACATTCTAAACATGACGTGGTAAGAGATTGCAGCCGCTGAGTGTAGTTTAGTAATCTATTCTCTCTGTTGAGTCAAGTATTTTAAATGTATGGCACTATTAGCTCACGCCAGTTACCGGGGACAGCACTGCACTGAATTTTCTTACATTTGTAATACTTGACTCGAAATCTTTCAAATCTTTAATGCTAGTTATGTAAAAGTGAGTGAGAAACTGTGGTAACAAATTTCTTAATAAAAAACAAGTAAAATCATGCTATTTATTAAAAAATAATTATCATTTAATATAACCTACCTCTTGAATCACTATATCTATTAAAAAAACCGCATTGATATCCGTTGCTTAGTCTTAAAGATTTAAGCATATAACAAAGGGACAGAGAAAGCGTGTTTTATACAATCACATAATAACCCACACCTGTGTGGGTTATTATGTGATAATATAATCAACATTTATTAACCATGGTTAAAAATTATTATCTTTCTTTCTTTCCGCACAATAAGATGATGTATGGTATGTATGATACAGATTGGTCACGAGGACTCGTCCGACGACGAGGGGGGGTGGGAGGAGGGCGGCGGGCGCGGGGAGGGGGACGCGCACGAGATGGCGCTGCGCGTGCGCACGCTGTCATTCTCCAGCGCGTCCAGCGGAGAACCGGACGGTGAGTACATACTATACTATGTTCACCGAGTCGATCGAATAATAAACCAATTAAATGTGTTCTCCATTGATTTTGGTACATATACTTAATTTCTTGACGCGATCTAATAGGTAGATATAATAAACACACGTAATTGCTCGTCGAAAATAATTGTCTTTCTCGTGATTGGCTGGAATGTCAAATCAATTGTCAATTGTCAAATCTAGCCAATCACGAGAAAGAAAATTATTTTCGACGACCAATCACATGCGCCTATTTTTCTTCCTATATGCTCGCTTCAAGAAATGAAGTATAGGTTTAAAAGATTCCAATAAATTTATAAATCTTTAAACGTTAAACAGGCGACCGCGGGGACGTGACTCCGGTGCCGCACTCGGGCTCCAGCGCGGGGGGAGGGGGCAGCGGAGTGGGAGGGGGGGGCGGGGAGGGACGCGTGGCGCGCCTCCGTGACGTCACTGCTGCGGCACGCCGCTCATCTGCCGCCGCTCTCGCTGCTGCACACTCTGCACACTGTGCTGAAGGTGAGCAGAGGGGGGGGGGGTAAGGGGGGGGGGTGTGTCTTTTTATGGCTTAGTCTTGAAAAGACCTGCGAAGAACCCCTTTTGTAATGACCGACCCTTTATTAATCTTGTAAACTTTAGGTTGTGGAGAGGAAGAAAGAGTTTTCGTTTTTGTGCTGCTCGATTACATTTGGGTCTGTAATTGAAATACTGTTCCTTCTCATCCCACTGCTGGGCGTATGCATTCGCTTGTGCCACTGCTACCTATTTAGCATTCATAATATTACACATATCTTCTGCGCCTAACAAGTCTCCCGTCCCAGGAGGTGACATCCAAAACCGTGGCGCTATGCTCTGAGGCGGCTTGCAGTGGGGGCGGTGGGGGCGCTACCTCCGAGCTGGCGCTGGTGCTGGAGCGGCTGGGGGCGGAGGAGCCGCCCCTGCTGTGGGCCGGGGGCGCTGCGGCCGACTGCGCGAGGGTCCGCGATGCAGTCAGATACGCCGCGCTCGAGATCACGGAGCATCTCGAGACATACTTCGATCGTCGGGAACATGCGCTCGAGGTAAAGCTTTCAATATTTATTATCTTTACTAGCTGCGCCCCGCGGTTTCACCCGCGTAAGCCCTGTTCCCGCGGGAATATCGGGATAAAAAGTAGCCTATGTGCTAATCCAGGGTATCACCTATCTTCATACCAAATTTCAACCAAATCGGTCCAGCCGTTTTTGCGTGAAAGAATAACATACATACATTCTCACAAACTTTCACATTTATAATATTAGTAGGATTCGTTTCTCTCTGTATGGTATGGTCATGTAATGAGGAGGGATGAAAGTCATATAACTAAGAAAGTTATGAGTATGAGTGTGGATGGACATACAAGTAGAGGAAGGCCGAGGAAGAAGTGGATGGATTGTGTGAAAGAGGACATGAATGTGAGAGGAGTGAATTCGGAGTTGTCGAGTGATAGAGATGAATGGAAGAAGAAAACATGTTGGGCCGACCCCACCTAGTGTGGGATAAGGGCAGGGAAATGATGATGATTCGTTTCTCTCTGTCTGTTATAAACACCTTGGAATAGTCACTCGCTGTTTAACAGTCGCTTTAAGCTTATTATAAAAGTTACACTTATAACGCTCCAAAATCATAAAGTAGGGCGATTCACACTTCTCGAAATGCATTTGAAGATATTTAACGTTCCGTAACGAAAACACATAATATTAGCTTATTGAAAAATATAATTGATGCGTTAAATGAAATGTGAATCGCTTGATACATCTCGCCAGATGGTATATTAGGTAATATACATTATGCATATTCGACCTAAGACCTGTATTAAACCTGTATTAGCTAAAAAGCATATTAAATCTGTTGGTATCTCTTTTCGTTGACATATGGGTGACAAGAAAAAAACGTTCTTAAAACCTGTATTAAATTGTCAAGTTTTTATGAATAAACCCCTAATATTATAAAGGTGAAAGTTTGTGTGTGTATGTTTGTTTCTCTCAAACAGCTGATTTGAATGAAATTTGGTACCAGGATAGCTTATATCCTGAAAAAATAGGCTACTTTTCCTTTTTCAATTCCCACGGGAACGGGAACTAATCACCGCGGGAACATCGCGAAGCACAGCGTTTATCTTATAACAACAGTACATGTCCGACTTAAAATTTATTCGCTTTGTTATAAACAGAAATTGTGAATAAGGGTAAGTCAAAATTATTAAAAATTAGAAAGCAAGCTTTATTTTATAATTTAAACATAAGACTTATGTATAGTCGACAAAGAAATTGGTTTACCACTCTAAGGCTGAATATCATTTGCACGTACAAAACATCAAGGGCTATTTTCGCTTGACTGATTGACCTGCTACGTCAGAATCTGTCATTCAGTAATCCTTAGAATAATTATGTTACTGGGAGATGTCATCAAAAGTGTAGTAAACCAATTTCTTTGTCGACTATACCTACTTACTACATTATTATCACTAATACTCGTAAATTAATAAACAGTAACCTAATATCCGTTGTCTCTACTTATCCATGACAAGCCTACATTATTTTAGATTGAATTAGGCAAAAATTAACTTAAAATAAAAATAATCAAAATATTTTCTATAAAATACAAACACACACTCTCAAAAACTCTCTCATACACATTCACACACACACACATACACAACACTGCTATAATTTAGGTAAGTAACACAAATCACGCACTAACTGAAAACTTCATCAAAAAATAAGTAGGTAAGCTAACGCATTTAAATTACATATTTATTTTAGTAATTTTTTAAATTCATATTTGAAAACACAGTAACACATAAAGAAAATATTGTATCCTCAAGTGTACAAAACTGCGAACTGTCGCTGCATATCGCTTGCCGCGGCTGGACTTGCCTCGGTTTAAAGCGCATGCGTCGTATCCCCCCCCCCCCCCTTCGACTCCATATTGTCTCTGGATCCTCATCTCCCCCTCCCAGATGCGGATCCAGATATTTTTATGTTTTTACTAGCTGCGCCCCGCGGTTTCACCCTCGTAAGTCCCGTTCCCGATGGAATATCGGGATAGTAGCCTATGTGTTAATCCAGGGTATCACCTATCTACATACTAAATTTCAACCATTTCAACCAAATCGGTCCAGCAGCCGTTTTTGCGTGAAAGAATAACAAACATACATACATTCTCACAAACGTTCACATTTATAATATTAGTAGGAGTAGGATAGAAGGATTAGTAGGATAAGTAGGATTTATTTACCTACTTTGATTTCATCACTAAAACCAACAGAACAGATGTGGATCAACAAAAACAATGTTTAGCGTCGATTTTCGGGGTCAACTTACGTTTGGTAAAAGCTGATGCCGAAAATTGACAAGAAATATTCATTTTCGTCGATCGCCAGTCATCATCATCATTCCCCTGCCCTTGTCCCACACTAGGTGGGGTCGGCACAACATATATTATTTTCTTCTTCCATTCATCTCTATCATTCGTCAATTCCGTATTCACTCCTCTCACATTCATATCCTCTTTCACACAATCCATCCACTTCTTCCTCGGCCTTCCTCTACTTATATATCCATTTATATATTTATATATTTCGTCGATCGCCAGTACGGCCTCAATTTATAAAATAAGGCTTTTTTCCATCCACATAGTTATTCTAGAACCTCGTCATTTATGGTCTTCTGGTACTTTCTTCGCTAATGAGTTTTTTTTATTTTTTTATTAGGTTCTCAAACTGGACATTACACAATCTTTAACATAGTAGATAAGACGTAAACAACACAGGCATGAGTGTATTGTCCTTCTATGTGAGAACACAACATGCATATACATTTCACAAAACAAATAAAGGCAGGCAATATTGTGACATTCATCTTTAAAATCTTGCAAAAATGGTATTCTGCATTGCAAGTGGAATTTTTTCTGGATCCGCTCCTGTCTCTTTTCAAAGCCCCAACTTGTCCCTGTTTTCGCTTCTGTCCCTCCCTTCCCCTCCCCTCTTCGATATTTCCTCTCCGGCAGTGAGCTCTGCTACCTACCACCGAAGGAATGAACCCGTAGGATGATGCTAGGTCAGAGATCCCGATGTTGCTAGACCAATATTCTAGACTTATCATAATTCTAGGTACCAAATAGAGCATTTGTTAATTTCCTGTTGATGATTAGATATGTTATTTTAACATGATTATAATATGACTATGTTCATTAATGTTGAACATTACATGTTTTGAATTCGTCCAATAGTAGATTTTTCTTACAACTACTCAGTCCCTTAGGCCATTTTCATACACCGGTCACGGCTGGTCGTCATGCCGTGTTCGTGTGAACGCATCTTTACAAGTCCATACATTGCTGAAAAGATCATAGCCGCGTCTAAACCGTGTTTAGAGTAGGTATAAATGGGTAAAACGCGGTCACTTCAGGGTCGAAGTGACTGGTTAAGCTCTCATCTCATTACACAGCGCAGCGAGCGTGCCGTAGCCGCGTGAATATGAAAAGGCCGTACCTACGTAATAAAACATTAGTTTATCAACGTAATACCTGTTTTGTATACAGGGGGATCTTTGAGTCCTTAAGGGGTACCTAATACCTTTTCCTGTGTACGAGTAGTAAGAAAGTTGTGATGTCATACAATCGTTATTTATTTTGAACAAAAAAACATTTGTAAATTTTTGAAACAACGTACCTACGCTTGGGCTACAAAATTACAATTGCCTAAAAAAGTTGCCTCTAATCAACTCTATTTCCCAGCATTTAAACTTTACCAAAAGTGAACCACGTCAAATAAATTCTATACTATTCTATTCTATTTAAATCTTAAGTATTTGCAACAATAAAAACTACTCCTTTACATTATCTATGATAAATCGAGTACCTATATGTGAAAAATACGGTGCGACTCAAAACCCTTGCGGACTCAAAATTTACCTCCCCTCGCAAAGTTAATTAGTTTGGTTAGTGGGAGCAAAGCGAGGGTGAATCGCTGGGGGTGGGGAAAGACGCCCAGCACCCCTCTCTGATGCAAATACTCTGTGGAGTGCGCGGGACCAGATGCGTCAACATTTAGCCTAACCTTCAATACAATAAATAAATAAATAAAAATAAAATAAATAAAAAATCATTTATTGCTTTAAGTAAGAATAGCCATAGACACCAAAAAAGATACAAAAAAAAACTAACTTAAACTACAATATATCTTTATTGCACACCACAACAGAAAAGTAACAAAACAAAAAGAAAAAACAGTACATACAAACAAGTGTGACAATGGGCGACCTTATCGCTGAAAGCGATCTCTTCCAGGTAACCTTATAATAATATCATTTACTGTTTGATAATTATTTAAAATCGATGCATTGTATCATGTTAAAATTCAGTTTTGATAAAATAATTACTTTTTTAAGCTATTGCATAGCTTCTATCGCGGGCCTTGAGCGTGGAGACCGAATCCAGAAATTCCGTAACGAAAAAACCTAACGCTGTCACTTTAGTTCAGCAACTCGCCTCAAGGTGGCATGCAATAGCTTTACCGCGGCAGTCCCCGAGTGCCTCACGTCTTTTTTGAAAATAAAAACAAAAGCAATCACGATGGAAATGGTTTTCACCATGAAAAGCGTTCGGAACAAAAGCTCTTGATTAGGTATAGGTACCTACCAAGGCGAGTTGCTGAACTAAAGTGACAGCGTTAGGTTTTTTCGTTACGGAATTTCTGGATTCGGTCTCCACGATCAAGGCCCGCGATAGAAGCTATGCAATAGCTTAAAAAAGTAATTATTTCATCAAAACTGAATTTTAACATGAGACAATGAAGCATCGATTTTTAATAATTATCTATACAAACAGTAAATGATACCTATGATTTATCGTGTTAGTACCACGGCAGTTGCCTAAGTCTTGTTAAACAGTGGATAACATAATAAAATAGAGGTGAGACGAGAACATAGTCGCCTGTTGCTAAATGTTCAATGTTCGCTTTGTTATTTATCATAATGGGCAGTACCTATGGACGCAATGAGAAACATTCAAAATAGTAACAAGTATCTAAAAAAGTCACAGATAGATATCTAATATTACAAATATTGCTCCACAAACTGCGGTGTGTATTCATCCTAATACAAAAGTAAACCACAAGTAGCGTACAAGGTGCGCGCTGGCAACCCTCGGGGTTCGCACGTGCTTGGCTCGGAGCCAACGACCCTACGTTTCACGAATTTCATTTTCAAGGTTACATCGCCCTTAAGACACCCAAACAGGCAATGCCTTTGACCTTTTCCGCGTATAAAATGTGGGTCACGGTCGGTCCCCTTTCTGATTGGGACCGCATTCTTAGACCTTGACCCGTTTCTCTCCCTCGGGATTACTCGAGCGATTGTAACTTTTCGAGTTCAATACTTTCGTACGTTGCTATAAAGTAGCTTTCTGATTCAAGATAATGATTTAAACCATGATGCAGACACAATTATTAAAAACATTACTTGATTTTTCGTTAAGCTACTGATTTTAATATAATCCGTCTATTCTCGCCTGTTCTGCCTCTCTACGCTGCAAATCGAAAACGATGCATCGTGACAAACATCGCAGGTCAGCTTATGTTGGTTAGCCTTCCGAATTTTAGTTTCCACCAACTTAAACTGAACTGCGATTTGATGCCGAAATTTCGTTTTACGCTGTGTGTTCTGTTCCTGTGGTTCTGTTCAGAATTACTGTGTTTTTTACCATTAACTCTAGTTGATGACAGGATCGCCTCATCCACCGAGCCATCGGTGCCAGCAGCGAGCAACCAACTAACCAGCTGCCAGAGTTCCTACTAACACGATTGCGTGTTACGAACTATTTATTCACATTGGTTTTTTTGTTTACTATAGAAGCATTTTCAGTCGATGGAGCCGATGAGGGGCGGGGGCGGGGGCGGGGGCGAGGAGACGGCGCGGTACCTCTACAAGCTCATCTTCCAGCTGCTTCTGTTGCTCGAGACCAACAACAAGATGGTGGTGGCCGTATATCATGCCGCGCTTGATAATAGGGTGAGTTATAACACTAAAAAAGACCTCGTGGGCGCAATCCTATACGTTGGTCAGAGCAGATCCGCACCGCTCTCGACACTTCCATACACAACGCCCTCCACACTGCCGAGGACAGAAACAGATGGAAGAACATCGTCCGAAAAAAACTGATACAGAAGGGAGGTCACGACCCTCAGCATTGTGGAGCACGAATCATGGAGGATAACACTGGTACCTCATCTCGAACATTGAAATGACTCCTTCTTTTTTCTTCGGGCTATTTTTGGTGTTTGATTTAGGCATCCGACTGCATTTTACTTAACATTAGATGGAGTTACTTATTTTTGATTGCAGGCAAGAACTAAACACCGCTAGGTTGCGCCGCAAAAATCATACACAAAAATAGCCAGACGAAAAAAGAAGTCATTTCAATGTTCGAGATGTATCTTTACTTATGTAATCTGGGTGATTAACATAAAACTAGGATAACAATTTTGCTCAGGCAAGCGCACCTACATCTAGTAATTTTAGGAACAACGCCCACCTTTATTGTTTGTTCAAAGTTAAATTGTAGGTTTTCTAACAATTTTTTAAACATAAGGACTAAGTTCCTACTGTATTTTAATGTCCTCCAGTAGGTATCTTGTGCCGAATCTATTCTTGTACTAGGTCCTTCTATTCGGATCGTAGATTTTAAAAAGTAAAAATTCTAGAATCAGTAGAGTTTATGTTCTCAATTGAAACTAAACTAGGTACTTTTCCTTCTCTGCTTAAAAAACTGCCAATGTTTCGAACCTTTGTTCTGATTCTTATGGGTTATGAAAGATGCCTAGTGCAAAGTTTCTTTCATATTGCGTAGTTGGATTGAATGAGGTCACCGTGGGCCGGTCGATAGCATTGCACAAGCGCATAGCGCAGCCAGCCCCCTTGTTGCTAGCTAGTTGGTAGGGCCCGGTAATATTCCAGCCACCCTCTGACCTTTCTGACCTTTCTTTGTTCGATATTCGATATCTTGTTTACGATGAAATAATGTGAAATTTGAGACTTCAAATTAAAAACAACGCATGATGAATAATATCTTTTCAAAATTGAGATACCTACCTACTTAATTATGTCGTGTTAGAACATATCTTTTGTCTTAAAAAAATGTCATGAGTACCAATTTATAAATCCTTATAAATTGGTTTCGATTCAAAAAATTTAATCCTTATTAAACTCCACTAAACCGCGGCCACACCGCAGGTGGCACGCTTCGAGGCTTACTAGGAGGCAAGCTTAGTTGTCGAGATCACAACGACTCGCTCAGCTCGCTTATAGCAGGCTAATTCCTAGCAGTGTAGCATCTAATGTATGTATCTGATAATATATGCTGTATGTGCACTTCACACCATTGATTTAGCGCGTGCTATTGGTTCGTTGTCATTTCTTGAAACGAGCTAATAGGAAAAAAAAGACGTGTGGCACTCGGGGACTGCCGCGGTAAAGCTATTGCATGCCACCTAGAGGCGAGTTGCTAAACTAAAGTGACAGCGGTCAGGTGATTTCGTTTCGGAATTTCTGGATTTGGTCTCCACGCCCAGGCCCGCGATAGAAGCTATGCAATAGCTTAATAAACGCACGTGATTGGTCGTCGAAAATAATTGTCTTTCTCGTGATTGGCTAGATTTGACAATTGACAATTGATTTGACGACTAATCACGTGCATTTATTTTTCTTCCTATTAGCTCGCTTCAATAAATGAAGTATAGATGAGCATCAGCACCCTGCTTTATGTGCCTTGTGTTGGTTCAGTATTACGAGTCATCGTAACGATTATCTCCACTAAGCGACCTGCAGTCCGACCGCGATGGAGCAAGGAATGATGATGAGATGTAGGTAAATGAAAAATCTTACTAAAAGTTTTGGGCTTTCTTATTCCTCTAGATTCCCTGAAGATGGCGCTGGTCGGTGCTTTAACCGACAATATTATCTTACTGATAGTTTCGAGCTACGACACTAGGGCTTCGTGGCCGAGTGGTAAGGCAGTCCGGCAGACGATCGCTTGTATCTCGTAGGGTTCGTGTCGAAGCCCAAAACTTTTAGACAATCTTACTAAATGTTTATTAAATCAAATGCCTAAGTGTGGTTTAACACTATAAAAATATATAAAGTGATGATGTGATGCGTATTCCAGGGTGTAGAGATGAGCGCAGCCGTGTGCGCGGTTCGCGGCGCGCTCGTCGCGAGCGCGAACGAGCCGTGGAGCGAACATTCGCCCGCGCCGCATGACGACGCGCCGCTGCTGCATCTCATGCATCGACAGAGGTAATCACTTCACATCTTACATCTAAGGACTTATCTCTTTTCATTTCAATTTTCTTTTCATTCATTCTTATAGCTTTAAAAAAAAGCTAGGTTCGACCACCAGGTTCTTGCCTGATTTTTTCCCTGGTGAAGGGAGTAGCACAGAGAGCCATGGAGCGCGCCATGCTCGGCATCAAACTACAAGATCGAATTCGCAACACCGAGATCCGACGCCGGACTAAAGTCCAAGACGTCGGAGTTAGGGTTGCGAATCTAAAATGGAATTGGGCGGGACACTTGGCTAGACGAGGTGATGGCAGGTGGAGCAGGGCCTTGACCGAATGGTGGCCGAGGACCGGCTATAGGAATCGTGGTCGTCCGTTGGCGCGTTGGGTTGACGACTTGAGACAAGTTGCGGGCAATTCCTGGCTTGGCATGGCACGGGACAGAGTATTGTGGCGTTTGCGAAGGGAGGCCTATACCCAGCAGTGGGTGCCTATGGGCTGTGGATGATGATGATGATGATGAAGGGAGTTGCGTTGGAACAGGCAATAGAGTCACCTATCTTATAAGACTGTACATTTTTAAGTGATCCTTGTGGTCCTATTGAAATAAACACATTTTTCTTTCTTTCTTTTTCACTGGCGAACATTATTTTTTATGAACATGTTTTTTTTAGGAATGAAATACCTATAAATATGTACCTATATATATTATTGTATTTGTACCTTCTTTTTTTTTTTACCTGCGCCCATAATTTATCCCAAAAACATAACATTACCAATCCACTCCATAGGTTACCGACCTTTCATTTTGCCTTCTTTTGTCCAGTCCTTATATCCTAAGATATCTATACTTCATTTATTGAAACGAGCTAATAGGAAGAGAAATAAACACACGTGATTGGTCGTCGAAAATAATTATCTTTCTCGTGATTGGCTAGAATGTCAAATCAATTGTCAATTGTCAAATCTAGCCAATCCAATTATTTTCGACGACCAATCACGTGTGTTTATTTCTCTTCCTATTAGCTCGTTTCAATAAATGAAGTATAGTTAATATCAAACAACAAAATAATCGCCTCATTGCCACTCGTCATTAGTGTTTCCTAGAAATGAGAATTTCGAATTTATGTTGGAAATTTCTCGCTACAAAATAATTGCATTTTCCAGTAAATCCTTCACAAAAGGCTTTGAAGCTATGCAAGTGTATGTACACACACATACAGGCTGACCTAGGGCGCCTAGGTGCGCAGTTACACAGGTTGGGGGGAATTCAATTAGAGCACTATATCTACACATTCACCTACAGTATTCATTTATCTGCAAAGCTCTGGGTGGGTACAGTCAAACAATAATTAAATTTCGTTGTATATTTTACATTTTAAAAGATAGAAAGTAAAGGATTGGGAGATAACAAGGGGTAAAAAAGTTAGTACGAAAAGTCGTATGCAGAAGGAATACGATTTTAAGTTTCGCATAATTCCTCTAAAGTTCGTTACAAAATATTTTCCAATGAACGAATCCCTTAAACGGGCTGTAATGGTGCATCCAAACCGCACTCGACCTTTTAAAACAAGGTCATTCATCTAACTGAATTATAAAACGGAATTTTTAAAACAAAATCAAAGTTATGCAACTTTTGTAACCGAGTGTATTTGCTCTGGCCACCCCTTTCCGCCCACGGCAGCCGATGTCGGTGCAAGCCGGTGGGCGGAAAGAGGGCTCAGGGGGAATTCATGGAAACTTCCAGATCCCCGGGCGAGGCCCCGATATAGCTTGCACATCCAGCCTCTTATTTTCCCAGCAATTTCATTACATTTGATACCGAGAAAACAAGTTTTAGGAATTGTGTTATTTTTCCAGACAACAAAGGTATTTAGTTTGTTACGTATTTCATGGAAAAAGTAATTTGATTGAAAAATATTTCTAATTGGTCGAGACTGGTTGGCGGACTTATGATTTGATATAATATTTTTCATTACTCATACACGGAAAGTACGCACGAAGTTGCCTGATTATAGGGTTCAAAGTAGCATTTTCTGTCCCTAGGGAAAACAAGTACTTTCCTGCCCTAGGGCAGGAAAGTAAATAACTGTCAAATGTCAACTTCATTTTTGACATTTCTTTTGTGGCATGTCGATGCATGCTAAGTGTTCAAGTTCTTCTAACTCAATCAGATGCTAGATATTATGTCTCTCTTGCACGAATTTGTGCTTCTCTAGCACTAATTATATTATATTTATTTATTTTATTTTATTTATTTAAATTTTTTCATCATCAAAAAAAACTACTGGTAGAATGCCTACTACTTTTATAGCCATTCTACCGGTCAGTATTTTTTTTTAAATCTGGAACGCAGCTATGGCATGCCATCGTTAGCTGCTTTTAGTCAATATTAAACTAGTCGATTTAAAAAAAAAGTCAATTTTCGTGTGTGAAATTTAAATTTTACATCAATTTTTTTGGTAATTTCCTTATATTCGTAATGAAAAGCAGAGTGCTTACCTCGGGAAAAAGGCTTTTCTATGCACTCGAACTATTATCGCACTCGCTGACGCTCGCGCGATAAACCATCTCGTGCATAGAAAAAATGCCTTTATCCCCTTGTATAGCAATCTACTATTGGTGATTAGGCACTACTTTTTTCTTGTTAATTTGAATAAGAGGTATTGTAGGTAAGGTACCCTCTGTTGTAGGTAGGTACGGTCAGGCAATAAAGTGGTGTACCAGTTTTGACAAAAATTTCTGCGCGATCTGTTCAACTTTTCTTGCAAAAATGACATATGTAGAGTGGAAAAAGACCTTGTTGACCGTTCATATGAAAGTCACCGGAAGGGCTGTAGACCACGTTTTTAGCTGACTGTACTTGTGGTTCGTCTACATTTTTCTTTTTCTGAGTACGTACGGTAGGTACTTTAGGTACATTATTTAGTCGTCCTTGATGAAAGCATACTACGCCTACGTAGGTAGGTATACTAAATATGTCGATCAAATGCGTATCGGGCCACGCGGTTATTAGGGTAGTAGGGTTCCCGTACTTTCCCAATTTGCGAAGGATTTACGTGTGCTTCTTTTGTTGTCGTGGTAAGTCGTTGGTTCGATTCTTGTATCAGAGAGTCGATTTTTCAAAAATATTTGAATGTAGTATAGATTGTTTTTAAAAACAAAATAAACTCTTCTCTCTGTAAAATATTCTATCTACAATAATTAAGGTACTTCCCCTCCATGCAGCATGGCTCTGGGACGCCCTGTATATGATGCATTCCATATATTTTCTTATATTATATTAATACAGGAGACCTTTCCCAGCAGTGGGACAACATTGGTTCATTTTTTATATTAATACAACGAGAAATTACTTAAAAATTAGTGTGAGACACGCCCGTGAGGAGTGACCACGACCATACTCATACCCAGACGAAGATTCCGGAGGAATCTAAACATTCATCCATCCACATCCACAGCCCATAAGTACCCATTGCTCCCTTCGTAAACGCCACAATACTTGGTGCGCTATGCCAAGCCAGTAATTGCCCGCAACTTGTCTCAAGTCGTCAACCCATCGCGCCAACCGACGCCCACGATTCCTATAGCCGGTCCTCGGCCACCATTCGGCTACCACGATAGTTTGAAAGTGAAATATGTTGTGATTATGTTATCAGATGGGGCGCGGCGCTTGCTTTGGTGCGCGCGCGCAACGCTGAGCGCATTCTAGAGCGGGGAGAGTTGCCTGAGGATGACGTCACCAGCCTGTTGCACGTCTACTGCCGCGGACTAGCGTTGGCACAACCTGGTACCTGACACACTCGTATTTATTTATTTACTAGTAGCACGTCCCGGCTTCGCACGGGTGTACTAATGGAGCTACTGGGATAAAATATGGCCTATAACCATCCAGATAGTCCATTCTACACCTACACATCAGTGAAAGAATTTTTGAAATCGGTTTAGTAGTTTCGGAGATTACCTCCGTCAAACAAACAAACAAACAAATTTTACCTCTTTATAATATTAGTATAGATTAGTAAAGATCTGCGCCCCGCGGTTTCACCCGCGTAAGTCCCGTTCCCGCGGGAATATCGGGATAAAAAGTAGCTTATGCACTCTCCATCCCTTCAACTATCACCACATAAAAAATCACATGAATTCGTCGCTCCGTTTTGCCGCGAAAGACGAACAAACAGACAGACACACACAGTTTCACATTTATTCATCCCATTATGAATACTGCGTATTTTTTTACGCCATGGAGGCCCACTTCAATAGAGTCAACTAGTTTTTAAGACTGTACGTTTTCGAGCGATCCTTGAGGTCCTATGAAATAAACATATTTTTCTTTCTTTCTTTCTTTCTTTCTTTCTTCTGAATAATGTCTCCTTTAAAATTTCCCACCAAACTCTCAAAAGCTTCTTCCTAAACGCCGCTAGGTGGCGCCGCAAAAATCAAACGCCAAAAATAGCCCGACGAAAAAAGGAGTCATTTCAATGTTCAAGATACTGTAGTGTTTGTAACAGAGTTTTCTATTTACTTTTAGACATGGTCGCCATCACGCGTCCGGTGCACGAGCTGTCCCAGAATCTCTCCTTCATGATGGAGAGCCTCTACAAGGTCTCCGTGGCTCTTCAGAGGCACGACGCTGGCTGAACCCCTCCCTCCCCCCCTCCGCAACCCCCCTCCACTCCTTCCCCCCCTCTCACCTTAGACTAGAGCATAGTGCCACGCTTACCGAGCACTGAGCCTATCGATGCCTTCGACTCCACCTTATCACGACAGCATAGAGCTTTAAATTACATTTCGTATCTTCATGAACGATGATATTCTCTCTCTTAACTTATTTTCATTTGACTTATCTCTCGAGTAACTTCTCTTTCCTTGTTATCTGTTTGACGTTGTTTGCATTGCTGAGATCAGTAGGCTTACTATGACCTTTAAAAGCGATTCAGTTTAGGTTCTTGAACTGCTTTTGACGTAAGCTGAGGCGCTGACTTAAAGTTTGGACAGTGAACATAAACTGAATTTTTTAATAATACGTCATGGTAAGCCCCAGCTGTGGCTTAAATGTGTGATGCCGCTGTCTCTTTCTTCCTACCTCGCGTATTCTCTGTCCTGCTCGCACAGCTGATGTTTTCACTTCTCGTGTTTAAAAGTATTATACGTGTTTAACTATCGAACACAAAAGGCTGTGTCTTATGTATCACATAAAATAGAATTGTCTAAGATTTAATACATAGATATGAAAAAAATATGATTAGTGAAAACTCACTGCCTCCCTTTGAAATGTTTCTTGCTAGAAACATTACCAACAATAAATACTATAAATTTAGTTAATTATATTAGGGAGATATTAAAGTATAGTATTTCGTTTAAAAATGTACTAACTATAGGTAGCAGAACCTACCTATACTTCATTTATTGAATCGATTGAATAGGAAGAGAAATAAACACACGTGATTGGTCGACGAAAATAATTGGATTGGCTAGATTTGACAATTGACAATTGATTTGTCAATCTAGCCAATAACGAGAAAGATAATTATTTTTGACGACCAATCACGTGTGTTTCTCTTCCTATTCAATCGATTCAATAAATGAAGAATACATTAGTTGTATTGAATAGTTTTTGTGCAGTTCCTAAGTTGTTGACAGTTTAATTGACATCCTAAGTTACAATGGTCTCTAATAAAAACAAAGAAACATGTTAAACCCTCCTCTCTGATACATTTATTGTGTAATTGTCTCAACCATATAGCAATAAACAGAGTTATGATAATAATTCGATTTATATACAATTTATTTAGGTAAATAGGATTTATTCAATGAAGATCTCGTGAAAAAATAAACTTACTTTTAGTAATATTTAATGTAGTAGTTCAAAAATCTAAAGAAATATTTTTTTAAACATTGTATAAATTATTCGTGTCTTGTATGTTACTGACTAGCCTAGCCTTATACTCGTAGCTAGCGTATTACCAATCGTGTAAATGTGGAGGACAATGTAAGTAGCAAAGGCTACAACTTATTACTTACATCTATGTTGTGCTATATTTCTTTACCCACTGCTTTATAAGTAGAATATAATATCAAAATGCGTGATATTGTGCCTGCATGTCTGCCTTAACATATACAATTAAAACATTCATTAGGTAAGAAAGCAATAAGTATCGCTGTGTATTCAATTTATATAATAACAGACGGTTACTCAAACGCAGACAATCTTTAAAATTAACTGCCGGCTTACTATGACCGTTAAAAGCGATTCAGTTCTAAAATTTACTGCTTTTGACGTAAGCTAAGGCGCTGACGTAAAGTTGTGACAGTTAGAACCTAAACTGATCAATTGTCAACTCACGTGTTAACGTGTCAAATTTGTTTCTAATTATTTGACCATTGATTTCATTTTAGAGATGGTTTGCGTTCGAGAAACCTGAAAATGTGCTTATTCATGAGTGCTTATGTTATTTTAGGGCAGTGTGTATTGGAACATAGTTAGATAGTAACGAATTAAATGACAGGGATTGGCATGCTGACGGGCATGCGACATCTGACTAGACCCCGTGTGATATATTGCGGCTGCTGGTGTCTTACGTATAAGACAAAAGTCGTCACAAGACGGATTTGGATTAATTTGACAGGTACAAAAATATTACCATAGATTATAATAGATGCTGTCTGCCGTACACAAGCGGTATCAGACATGTAAGAAGCTGAAGGAATGTGTGACAGGAGCACTGCCACAAAGCAATAATTATAAAGGTTTCAATAAATCAAGTATAGTATCATGCAACCTCCCCAGGGCACGTCAGCATCCCATCCCATCCCACTCCCACTAATATTATAAATGTGAAAGTTTGTGAGAATGTATGTCTGTCTGTATGTATGTTTGTTATTCTTTCACGCAAAAACGGATGGACCGATTTGGTTGAAATTTGGTATGTAGGTAGGTGATACCCTGGATTAACACATAGGCTACTTTTTATCCCGGTAAACAATCCCAGTAAACAATCCCGATAAACAATGTAGGAAAAAAAAGTTGTCTGGGAGCTTAAAACGAAAACGCTGCCTAAACCCTTTAAGATACAACAAAATAATGTATGGTGGAATTGTGTATCTTATATAGGTCTACAAAAAAGTCAGCGATAGCATATGTCTATCTCTTAAGGATAACATACTACATGCATTTTAATACTTAAACAAATGATCAATTTTATAGCGTTAACTTGGAAAGCTATTTACAAACATACAGTATTAATCCTTATCATTTTAAATAGGTTCGTTGGCAAGAGCATTTCATGTAGATTATTTTATCCTTTTACAGCATGCAAATCAAATAAATACTTTAGGAGATATCGTAAAATCAAAATAACGCGCAACAAAATTAATTTCGTGTTTGGCCAGCGCGGGCGGCGGGGTGGGAGGGGGAACAAGTTTGCTCATTGCTGAGTGCGTTTTCGTACCTAACGTGAATTTACAAGGCACTATCAATTTTTTGAAAACGCATTGTAGGGTATCTATTAATGTAATATTGTGATTATAATAATTTTTACTTACCTACCTACCTACGTAGGTTACCTACGTAGGTAGATTAGTAAGTATTTGATTTTCTTTCTATCTATTAATAATAATAAAGTTAACCATGCAATAAAACAACGAAAACGCTGCGGAGCTACCGTGATAAAATATAGCCTATAACCACCCGCACAGTCTATTTTACACACCCGTGAAAGAATTTTTGAAATCGGTTTAGTAGGTAGTTTCGGAGATTACCTCCGTCAAACAAACAAACAAATTTTAACTCTTTATAACATTAGTATCTATCTATCTATAGATAGTAAGTATAGATAGATAGGATAACACCAGCAGCAGTGATATTGTTTTACAATTAGAATAGAAATAGGAATAGAAATAGAAAAAAAAATATTTTCCAAAAATACACATTAAAGACATAGATAGACATTAACAATGGAGAGGTAAATATGGCAACCCCTCAGCATGTGCTTCAGCAGCACAATGGCTGATGAAGATGAGCATATTAAAATTAGGTATTGTATTGCTGTAATTTTAATTGAATAGGCAGGGGCAGATTTACCAATAGGCAGGAGTAGGCTGGATCCCAGGGCGGCAGATTTGGTCCCAATTTTTTTATTTTACAGAGAGAAATAAAAAAATTACCTACAATTTTTTTTTTGTAATCTTCTAAAGTGAAAATCAGTGTCAACCTTCTATGACTTATATTGTTAAAAAAATTTCGGCTCGCTTCGCTCGCATGATAACTTCTTCAATTTTCTGAAGTGAACACCAGTGTCAGCCTTTTATTTCAGCACAATGAGCAAAATCAAACCTTTCATGCCTTATTTGTCTTAAAAATTTCGGCTCGCTTCGCTCGCCCCATACCTTCTTCAATTTTCTGAGGTGAACACCAGTGTCAGCCTTTTATTTCAGCACAATGAGCAAAATCAAACCTTTCATGCCTTATTTGTCTTAAAAATTTCAGCCTGTTATTTCATCACAATGAGCAAAATCAAACCTTCCATGACTTATTTGTCCGAAAAATTTCGGCTCGCTTCGCTCGCCCCATACCTGCTTCAATTTTCTGAAGTGAACACCAGTGTCAGCCTTCTATTTCAGCACAATGAGCAAAATCAAACCCTTCATGCCTTATTTGTCTTAAAAATTTGGCTAAACGGATTTTTCTTATCTTGGTCTTGAAAAGTTCGTGGAGGTCTAGGAAAGGTGTAAAAGGTGAGAAAAAAATCGATCCCGACATTCCCGCGGGAACGGGACTTACGCGGGTGAAACCGCGGGGCGCAGCTAGTTGTTTATAAAGTTGTCTGCTAAAGGATTCATATTATATCTACTTAGTAAAGACCACCTACTAGTTATACTAGTTAGTACTAGTTATTTAAAAACGGTAGTGGTCTTTTTGTTCTTGAAAAAACCAAAAGTAGGTAATAAAATCTAACAATAAAATGTCATTGAAACAAGCTTCTCGCATAATATTTTTCTAGAAAATCGTTTACTTGTATCTACGCTTAACTTGTTGCTTAAGCTTTGACAATATTTATTTTGTAGTTAAGGTTTCATTTGATAATATTTTTGTGTGTTTTTTAATATTTACATTTAGTGGACAGTTTGTGGTATAACGCGTAGTAGACTGGAAGAGTGCTTGACATCACGTCAGAAGTTCCGTGGAATTTTGCGGAACTAATCAAAAACACGTAGAAACTAGCGCCACTGTCAAAGTGCTGCTTTCTTGAAACAGACTTATGTATGTATCAATCTATCAGTATTTACATACTTGTCTTATTTTTCCACAAACTGTCCGCTAAGCTTTAATATTTTGTGTTAGTGGTTGTTACCTACATCGAACCAGCTGATATAAATCGGCTGACTATACTTTGGTATACCTATTTGTCATAGAGAATTTATCACGCGGCCTTCATTTTGTAATGTACTGCTGATTACTGTATTAGTTTTGTCAACAATAGGTACAAAAAAATGCACTTAACATACCACTAAGTAACAGAACACAGATGTTTGTATTTGTAACCACTTGTAAATGTATAATGTTAATTAGATAAATGAAATTATCGCTACTTATTGGCTTTTTTTTTTCAGTACCACCTACCTACCTTTTTACAATATTCCTTAAATAGGCTGAGTGAGATTAAAGTCTACTTTCAAATCCCGGCGGGCTTATCAATGGATTTCTCATTTAACGTTCATTTTAACGGACTAAAGGTTTACTTTAATTTTTAATTTAAAGGATGTAGTATGTAGTCTAAGCAGTGTAGTAGGTAGTAGGTACCTACGGTCTACGTACTTAAAAAGTAAGTAACTCCAGAATATTGAAACTGTAATTAAAGTAAATGTTGCATAAATCCTACTAATATTATAAATGTAAAAGGTTGTGAGAATGTTTGTTATTCTTTCACGCAAAAACGGCTGGACCAATTTGGTATGTAGATAGGTGATACCCTGGATAAACACATAGGCTACTTTTTATCCCAATATTCCCGCGGGAACGGGACTTACGCGGGTGAAACCGCGGGGCGCAGCTAGTAAGACATAATTTGACCTTTGTCCATACATATCTGTCAAAAATGAACTTCCCTAAGGCCGTCTAGTCTATCTATTAAATTATTATAGTTACCATGCCAAGGCAAGATTCCCGCCAAAACGCGTTCAAAAACTTGTGCATAAATAGGCTCAACAAAGAATGAACGACAGACTGGCAAGCGATATTTGTAATCTGTGAAGCAATGACAACAAGCGGCGCGCGTCGTCGTCGTCGTCGCTCGCGGCGCTCCCTCCCTCCCACCTTCCCGAGCCGGCCGGCGCGGCACCCTGCCTGCCCTGCCTGCCTGACTGAATGACGACGACGCGACTCCGCCGGGATGAAATCTCAATCATCTCACTCATTCATCAATCAAACGGCACACAACATTGCCCTGTGTGCTATTGTTGTTAGTTTTTTGGCATAACCTGTGACCTGTGACCCTAACGACAACTGGAAAAAACCTATTTTGAAGTAGTGTTTAAAGTAAGTAGGTACTTATGTATTTCTATTAGTTCACTTTCTCAAATAGCTATATTTTTTGGGTTCGACTGCAGAAATAAGGCTAATGCTCGAATAGTCCGAATACTGACACGCTATGTAAAGTAGGTAAGTAAGTAGGTAGGTAGGTACCTAAATGCTGCTCAAATTTGACATGTTTTCCCTTAGAGAGTTTAGCCGAATTCTCCAAGTGTTTTCCATACAAATCTGTAGAAAAAGAACTTCCTTACTTCTATAAAATATCTAGGTAAACAATGCTATGATGATGTTGATATGCTATGCGCTTGCTTGCATAGGTAGGTACCTATGTAGGTACATACACAACGAAAAAATTCTAGGTAAAGACAATAACAAACAATTATTATTTTATTATTATTATTGAAGTGTGACCCACCGTCTAGCCCCTACAATGACGGCTGGCGCATGGCGTCCCGGTCAACCAACGACGCCATGAGGGGTTCGAAAATCGATCACCGCGCCTACGCGAACAACACTAAAAATGCTTCAATAGATAAAAATTGATGTTTTGATTCGTGTTTCCAATGAAAGTCTAGGCTCACTTTGAAAAAAAAAAGACTCATCAGGAAAAGTCATTCAAACTTTCAGGTCGATAATAATCACATTATTATTACTATTTCAAGCCTGTTGTGTTGGGACGAGGGAGGCCTTTGCCCTGCAGTGGGCTGCAGGGCAAAGGGCCTCCCTTCATAGCCAAAATATTAAAGAGTGTTTTAACATACCTAGCCCGATCGACCCCATCGTCAGTAGGTAGGTATTTTGCCTCGCGAGCGATCAGGAACTCGATCAAAACCTACCAACATTATTATCAAATAAGTAGGTACCTAGGTACCTACCTATCTGTGAGTGTGGATTGTAGACAGCTTCGCGTCGTGGCCCCCCCCCCTACCTAGAATGACTAGGTAGGTAGGTACCTACTTAACTTAACACTACCTACCTGCCTACTTAGGTACGTGTTTTGTGTCCATCTCCGATATTGTCTTTTTTATAAATATCCTTGGACATTTCACACAGCGTCATCTAGTCCCAAGCTAAGCAATTTAATGCTTGTGTTATGGTAACCAGTTGACTATATAATACCTACTTAGATATATTTTTTGTAAATAAATACACATATATTATAGATAGTAAACACCCAGACACGGAACAAATATCTGTAATAGTTACATACAAACATTTGTCCCGTAGCTAGGATCGAACCCGCAACCTCCGCGTCTCAACTGGGCCTTCGCCTACTGCGCCACAGAGATCGTTGTTTCTTACTGTGTTTTTGTGTGAGCTGAATAAATGTTTATCTATACCTAGGATAAAAATACTAATTCGTTCAAACTTACCTATTACTTGATCTGTTTGTAAAGGTACTCAAGTAACCCTGTCTTCGAAGCCTATGGACTCCATGGATTCTGACGACCCACAACCCAAGCCAGGTATGTCTTCAGGTCCTTTTGAGACTCGTAACATGTTACATGTTAGCTATACGAACTTACTTAAATTATGGAAGTTAAGTACGTAAATTCGTATAGCTAACATAGGTGACACAATTTTTAGGCATCCGTCATGGCTTAAAACAAAAAAGTCGGGACCGAGAACATTATCTAAGTGCGACCTGATACCACTGTGTATTAAAAACTTTAACCAGAAATATCAAACAATATAACATTTCTGCAGGGATCCAGAACTCCCTGCCGGTGGAAGCTGTTAACACAGAAGGAACCAGCAGTTCTCAGGTAGTAGATACTTCAACACCTACACAAAACCGGAAACGACAAGCTCCTGATTCCACTAAAAGATATGGAAGCAGCAGCTCTCGTGCTCTTAAATCTTTCAGTTCCAGTGGTTTACCTTCAAGACTCATCAGATTGATGCCCCGCTCTTCCGATCCCCTTCCCGCGCTATTTAGAATTTCTTTATTCGATTATAATTTTTGGCTCTACCCTGTCGGCCCCGTCCAGTTCCTTGACGTTGACAGAGAATACATGTATCCAATGCAATCAACTCAGGAGCTGCATCTCCACGAAGAAGTTTCTCAAGCACAGTTTAGAAGCACTGCTTCAACTGAGTCCAACCCAGGGTCATGTCTTAAAACTACTGAGACAAAAAATACAGATTCCATAAATCCAACTTTAAATGAAAAAAAAACAAAATCTACTTATGATAAATCTTCAGAACCAACTAAGGTTACTCAAAATACTACGATAAAAGCAAAAGAAGAGACTGAATACTCGTTAGATCAACCTAACAAAGGATCTTCCTTAGCAGCTATAGAATCCTCTGAATTGACTAACTCGCTAGAAGCTGTTAACGTCTCAAGTGAAATCATGAATGAACAGATAAAACAAAAAACACCGTTTGAAAATACATTAAGTAGCGCGGTTTCATCCAAAATAAATGAACCCGACAAGTACGCGAACAATGTCGGAACCTCTTCATGCCCAATGGACATACCAGACCTAGATGCTTATGAGAACAGCCATGCTGCAGAACCTGTTTCGTCATGTAGTCCTGGTGAAGGAACAAGCGGGTCACAGTCAGTTCAAGCATCAATTTTAGCCGATCAGATGACTAGGGCCGAAAAGGATCAATACTTTGAAAACTTATGCGAGGATGATGATGGTTGGGTCGAGCCTAAAAGTGAGCCGCAGAGAGCGCAGACACGCGAAGATGACATTCGGCGTCGGCGCCAAGCAGAAGAGCTAGAGCTAGCTGAAGATTTAGAAAACCAAAGACAGATGCGAGAATATCAAGAGGGAATAAAACCGTTTGTAGATTATTGTAAGGCCCTTATCAACGGAAAAATTCCATCACCTGTATATTCTGATGATTCAGAGGACGAAGACGTGTGGCTTGGTCCACACAAAAGCCGTTTGACGTATCGAGTTCCCGAAATTCCTGACCTTCGTGCAATTTTCAATCTCCCCGCGATAACCAATTTCCATAATATCGAGGTGTTCTGTTACGAAAATCTAATGCTTATTTCTATTCGTCGACGTGGCGTGAGAACCCATGATAATATAACAGTGAATGGTGTCGAGTATGTTTTTCCAGAATACTTCATAGAAAGGCCGAGTTATCATGATGCACTTACAGCTAGTCAAATTTTACGCGGCTACATTGATAATTTTTGTAATTTGCGTGTAGTACAACGCCTCCCTCTTAATTCGTTTGACATAGATTTTTATAATTTTCTGGCGATTATTTTCCGTGGCAGAAATATTTACCAAACTGGAATAACTCGTGTTCGTTCAAATGAAAGTCTAAATTAAAAGTTAATCACTTAAGATTTGATTTGGAGTTCGGCTTAGTGTCAAGGGAAAAGTTTTAGAGGATTTTGTTTTTTTTTTTCATAATTCCTTATACAGATGAAGGAAGGTTAATAGAAAGAGTTGACAGTCGACTTCACTTCCGTTCAATGAGGGGTTTTCGATATGCATTAAAAAAAATAGTTCCAAACACCTCGATAGATGGCAGGGAATCAAGTAATCAACTGGTACACACTGGTACTTAGGCATATAGTAGGTTTAGGTACACTCTATGCCATTGTCAAATAAAGGAAAAACAAACTATTTTACTACGAATACCTAGATACAATTTAAGAAAATAGCTGTTTTTATACATACCTGCATTGATTCTTTGTATTTTAAATTTGACCTCATTCAAAAAAAAATTATCATTCATTCATCAAAAGAATAGAAACAAGTAAATGCTGCCACACGGAAAAAAAAAATTTCGGCGTTCCAATTCACGCAAGTTAGAGGAATAGGTAGGACAAACGAAACGCAAAAAAAATTGTAATTAAGTAATCTTCATTGCATTAATTTGCATTGACAGTACATACAAGTAGTTAGTAGTAGCACAGATAAAATAATACAGATGGTCCATCTAGAACATTAATTTCACTCCTGAGCCTGAAAAAAAACAGGAGTGAAATTAATGTTCTAGATGGACCATCTGTACATAGTATTATTTTACCTGTGGTAGTAGTTAGCTACTACTAGCTACCCTTTGTTTGTTAAATTTATTGAATAATTGACAGCTGTAGTCTCAGATCAGATGGCTGTAGTCATCGGTTTATGTACGTATCAGTAAAAATATAGGTACCAGGGTTATGGTACCACACCACGCCACGACACGAACTATCGTAGGTACGATTTATTTACGTAGTGTTTATATTTTACAGCTTCGGTCGGATAAGTTTGTTAGTGTTTGTTTGGCGCACCGCGTCGCTCGACTTGGGTTGGCCGCGCAAGGCAAACGGGCACGAGGGTATCGATTGAATACGTTGAATAACTGACTCGTGTTCGTGTTGATAGTACCCTAAACATATTTCGAACAGCTCAACAGCTTATCACCATGAATATCTCAGAAGCTCTGAAAAAAACAAATGAAGATGGCTCGATAGAAAACAAGAAGGACGATGAAAATGCTGTCTGTAGAAAACGTAAAAGAACTAGTGCAAAATCAGTAAATCCTGTTTTATCAGCGTCAGGAGAGCAAGCTGACACCAGTTCAGACAGCGACACCTCGAGCTCGGACTCTGAAGATTCAGATGCCGAGGCCAACGAGCTCGTGAGCAACCAGCGGTCGCGCCGTCTCGACTGCTTCGAGGCAGCACTTGACAACTTCATCAACTACCACATTGAAATTGAGCAGGCAGATGAAGAGAGAGTGCTTATGCTCAGACAGACAATGACTAGAATCTACGAAATTATTCGCACCAGTTCATACATTGCAGGTGCATTGGCATTCCAACAACCGCCTCTCTAAGATGCCACCCTCTGTGAGATGAGAGGAGTATTTCGCCCCATGGTTTTGTCAGTGACTTCTGTGTCCCATTGCTTATAGTTGTTTGGTGTTTGGTGCAATAGCGTTATACAACCTAAACAACAATTATTTATAATTAGTTATTTATGTAGGTATATCTACCTTTAATGGTTTATTTTATCTAATAAGTGTGTTAAATCTTTATTATTTATACCCTATATTTTTTAAAGTATGTAGCACTTTATGTTGATTTCTAAATATGGTGTGCAATATAATATAATGTATTTTCTATCTATGCACAGACTTTCTTCGGTCTCTAGTCGGCATTATTTAAGCAGGCACACATGTCATCTTATGATTTGTCTGTAGTTTTACAACTTTATGTTTACGTAGTTAAGTACCTATTCATTCTGAGTTACAGTGGTGAGACCAAGTTACGGCATTTAGTTGGATTCATAAATTTATAAAAAAATAGTTTGTTTTTCTTGGATGGTTTCGTACTATAAAAGTGTGGTCTGATCATGAAGGCTTTAGTTAGAAATTGTGATTATATAAAAGAGATTGCAACAGATGTAGAAGCCTGTTAGCGCAACAAGCCTATCTCTTTCACAATCACCATTATTATCCTTATTTCACAGCTATAAAGATCTGTGGTATGTTCAAGCCCGAGATTGCCCCCACTGTTTATAATTTGTCTAGTGATACCTTTAGTTGATGTAGTTTAAGATTTGATGTATTACAATTAATTAGGTAACAGAAAATATACCTGTATGTATGCAGCTGGGCTGCATGGAACTAATTTAAGGATTTCTGTCTTTTTATTTGTTGTTTGTTTAGTTTATAAAATATTTATTTAAATCATGTTGTTTTCTATCAATTTGTTATAAAAAAACGAAGGTTCTAATTTTTTACCCTCAAAAACTAAGTTTTGTACTGATTTTCTTATACCTAAGATTCTTCCTTTCTTAATTGTTTAATCCTCATTTAAATCTTCTTTGTCTTACTAAGTAATAATACCTATAGGCCTAACATGTGCAACGTTTCGACACAACAAATGAAATATCTCGATCATGTCAGACTGCTCTAACGTACTATGATGTTTTCTCGATGACGAGATAATTTCTCGTGTTGCACATGTTAGGCCGATTGATCAGTATGTAGAATGTATCTGTAGAGTTTAGATGCTTCAATTAATTTTATGCATAATGTAGTGTTTAGGGTACCAATTAATTAAGTTTGAAACTGTGTTAGTTAAGTTCGCGGAGTCTCAAGGGATGGTAATGGTGCTATGAAGCAGTCGATGTAAAGTCAAGTTTCAAAATTATGTTGAGTGATGTTTACTAAGTTTATTTACTAGGTTATCAATTATTGCTAAAAATGTAATGTTGTAGGTGATGATTATGAAAGATTGTTTGAAACTACGCGAACTTGACAACCCTTGTTGTGTGCGACAAACTTATCTGGCCAACCGACAGCAACGCTGTGTTAAGGGCCATAACAATGATGACCCCTATTGTCACTTTTTTTCTCCCCAAGCTAGATATGTTTGTTGCACTTCTTAGCTATATGAGTACCTATATTCTCTTGTCTACACATTTACGATTTATATGTAGAATACTAGACTAATATAAGGACTTTTCGGCAAATTGTGTAGTTTTATTTTGATTCCACATATAGAACTAGAGTGAGATCTACACTGCCACCTCACTAACAAGAATAAGACATAAGTCTAGGCAAAGAATCCCTCCTGACGCTTTAAATCTGTACCATCTATAGGTACTAATATAAATGTTGGTTTGTTTGTTTGATGGAGGTAATTTATAAAACTACTAAGCCGATTTCAAAAATTATTTCACCGATATGTAGAATGGACAGTCGGGATGGTTATAGGCTATATTTCATCCCGATAGTGTGATTAGTACACCCGTGCACAGCCGGCTGCTAGTCATCTAGTAAAGGCCTGAGTGAACTGCTTTCGTATAAGAATGTAACCAAAGGTGCAAAAGGATAGATTAGCAGGACAGATTTGATACAGATAGTCGCATTACACACAAAGAATAAAAGATGTAGCTACTAGACAAGAAAATAGATTAGATTTAATTTATTCCTATAAGAACCTACATTGAGAATATATTTAGATCTTGAAATTAATTGAAATAAAACAACATGAAATGCATTTCATTTTGAATATATTTGTCATAGACTTAAATAACAGTAGGTTACATCTTAACAAAATTGAACTAGAGTTGGTGGCTGACGGCTGGTACTGTAAATCACAATAAAATCCGGACGGCCTACACTATGCACAACTGATGAAACAAAACAATGCTATACTTAATTTCTTGAAACGAGCTAATAGGAAGGAAAATTAACGCACGTAATTGGTCGTCGAAAATAATTGTTTGTTCTCGGATTGGCTAGATTTGACAATTTCCAATTGATTTGACAATCTAGCCAATCACGAGATAGATAATTATTTTCGACAACCAATCACGTGAGTTTATTTTTTCTTCCTATTAGCTCGCTTCCAGAAATGAAGTATAGATAGGTATGCAATTCATTTGTAAAACGTATGGTAGTTCATTTAATTAGATCTGACTATGACTAAATTCAACTATTCACCGACTTTATACTAAGTATTATCTTAAATAGCAACGGAGATTTACAATGAATCCTCAATTCAAGTATAGGAAATATAATCGAAAAAACACCACTATTTGGTACATATTAACTTGTGATTGACTTTATTAAATGTGATCACCTCTAATACAGAACAGCTGCATTTAAAAACATGTCGATACTAACAATACACATACAATAAATATGTTTTAATCTCTTCATAAATACGTCTTAATAATTTATGTACATATTTACAGTGCACGGACGCAGCCGTTATTTGCTTTTACATTGCCGATTGGAAGCGCCACGTTTGGATTATTCATTAGGCAGCCTAATATACAATTACACCTAGTAACTTCAATAATAGTCGAGTGGTACAGTATTTTATGACTTAATGCACAAACTACACACTGGAGCTAAATAACTCTTCTACGCGATAAATAGACACTATAAACTAAATAAAATGAGATACAAAATATTATGCAGACAAAAATAATAACCCATTATACATTATACTTTAAATTAACTTAATCAAAATCAATAAATTTAAATAATATCTATTGTTTGTTCTTCTAACACTTCCTGTACGCTTCAATATTCACGTTTTGCATAGTGTTCTAAAAACAGGTTACGAAGATGTAAAATAGAAAACGATGTTTCCTTTGTCTTAAAAATAAATTAATTAAAAAACATTACAAGGTAAAATTAACTGTAGGAATCTATACTTCATTTCTTGAAACGAGCTAACAGGAAAAAAAATAACCTCACGTGATTGGTAGTAAAAAATAATTTTCTATCTCGTGATTGGCTAGATTGTCAAATCAATTGTCAAATATAGCTAATACGAGAATATACAATTATTTTTGACAACTAATCACGTGAGTTTATTTTATCTTCCTATTAGCTTGCTTCAAGAAATGAAGTATAGTATAATGTCCGGTGCCTGAATACATAAAAAATAGTTTGCGAGCTTTTGACTGAAATTTGAATACATATTAGATTACCGCTGTCATTGGTTATCCGGCCCGAGGTCAAGACAATGTTTAAATTCGCGCTGTCTGTGTATTGACACTTTTCAATGAGTCCGGGTGGCTTCTGTTGACCACTCAGTTGAAAAGCACTGAGCTGGGATCCTCATTGTCCATCTGCTTTACATGACGGAGTACATCCTTCTTCGTGATCACTCCGAGCAGACGCCTGGAACAAGTATATTTTTAGCTCTCAAAACTATAGTGAGTTGTACTAGACATTATATGAATACAACGGGAATTACTCACGTTAAGCGAGGAGTGAGCATACTCATACCCAGATGAAGATTCTCCGGAAGAATCGAAACATTGTCAGTATCTAAATCGACAATACTTTACGTGAGTAATTCCCGTTGTATTCATATAATGTCTATATTTTTAGCCTTTATAAAATCATTAAATATGTATACTGATCGCAAAAGTTTAAGATAATTCTAGCAGAGTCGATGGGCTTGCAACCTGTCACGTATGGAAAGTTAACTTCTGCAAAAGGTGGGCATGTACCAAATATGTATTTGGACATAACTCTGTCTACCCCATTAGACATCTTCAAAAGAATTACATAAAGATATGAAAGAAGTGTCTACTAGATATGAATGTGGATGGATTATTTTATCTGTGATATAGGTCAAGAGGTAGACCCAAGAAAAGATGGATGGATTGTGTGAGAGATGACATGAGTAAGAAAGGTGTCAGTGCTGAAGACGTCTGCTAGAGGGAAATGGAAGAAGAACACATGTTGTGCTGACCCCACTTAGTGGGATAAGGGCAGGAAGAAGAAATGTGTACATACCCGTTATGCGTGACAAGGGTCTGCCTCAGACCAAGCTTGCGGAACATATCGACGACTGTCTCCATCGGCGTCTGGTCGGTGACTGTGATGGGCGCCATGTCCAAGATGCGCGATAACTGGAGCGCTGTAGGGCTCCCCGCGGCCCCCGCGCCTCCCGAGCCCCCCGCGGCGCCAGCGAATACCACCACCGTCTGACCGGTGATGCCGTCCATTGTGCGACGGGCGTTACCTGTAAAGGAAACATAGAAATAAACAAACGCCCACCTGTTTTAGGTTTAGTTTTGATTTTATCGCAATTGTAAGTTAGGAGGTTGTAAGTTACGCGAGGGATCAGAAAGAGTGGCGTAATAGAGAGGAGGCCTATACCCAACAGTGGGTGGAAATGGGCTGAGATGCTGATGATGATGATGTAAGTTAGGGACATATAGGTACATAACATTCATCTCTATCATTCGTTATTTCCAAATTCACTCCTCACCTCATTCATATCCTCTTTCACACAATCCATCCACTTCTTCCTCGGCCTTCCTCTACTTGTATATCCATCCACACTCATACTTATTACTTTCTTGCTGATATGACTTTCATCCCTCCTCATTATATATGACCATACTATGCTTATCTGGCACTTCTCACCTTTACATTCACAGGTGCCACATTCAAGCTTCCCCTTACATACTCATTCCTTATTTTATCCATACGCGTCACTCCACACATCCATTTTAACATACGCATCTCAGTAGTATCTCAGTCTTCTTCTTCTTTTCGTTTCAAATGTTTCAACCTATATAATATTTGCCCAGAAGGTATAGTATCTCAGGGTAGGGAATTGTTTTGGAACAGGCAATAGAGTCAACTAGCTTTTAAGACTGTACGTTTTTGAGCGATCCTTGAGGTCCTACGAAATAAACATATTTTTCTTTCTTTCTTTCTCTTTCTTTCTCAGTAGAAAATGGGAATGTAGTCGTGATATATAAATGAGTTTACCCAGCGCAAGGTTAAGGTCGCGTCGAAGCACGAATCCGACAAGATACTGTGACTCTCGGGAGACAACCACTGGGTAGCCGTTGTGTTCAGTTTCCTTCAGCAAAGTTTCCAAGTCGTCCACCGCCATCGAGTCCTGAGTTATGACCGAGAGCGTCTCGTTGCGTCTGCGGACAAACAACACCCTGTAGCATTCAAGTATATGTATAAGTATAAAGTATTTATTTTCGGAACCAAATACAAAGGTAGGTAACTGGTAAAATTACGTACGCTGGAGATTGCAGTAGTTAAAAAACTGTGTCGCAATCTCCAGCACCAAAATAATATCGCAAGGCTAGTAAAATAAATAAATAAATATCTTTGGACATTCCACACAGCGTCATCTGGTCCCAAGCTAAGCAACTTCTTGAGTTATGGTAACCAGATGACTGATATAATACATAGATACATTTTTTTTGTAAATACATACATATTATAGATAGAAAACACCCAGACACGGAACAAATATCTGCAGAACATACAAACATTTTGTCCCGTAGCGGGGATCGAACCCGCAACCCTCGCGTCTCAGCTGGGCGTTCGCCCAACTGCGCCATTCCACGTTATTTGACAGATGTATGAAATTGCCACAATATCTCTAGCTCATAGAAAACAGTAATCCAACGACAACGCATGTAGTTGGAAACTCATGGTAGTTACACAGTACCTAATATAAAAGGTAAATATAAATATCTAAGCTTTCCATAAACATAAAATATAAAACAATTGCTATAAGCTTATGCAATGCAATGGGTAATAATTACATATAGAAAATGCATAGACGTAATAATTATTGCTATAGGCTCGCTTTTTCCTAACTCCTCAAATAGATTGTTAAGGGATCGCTTTATAAAAATAGCTTGACCCACACTACTAGGTTCTTGCCTGATTCTTTCCCTGGTGTAGGGAGTTGTGTTGGAACAGGCACTAGATTCCCCGAAGTGATGCGAAATAAATGTCTACCGCACCTTGGGATACAGTCGTGATCATATCTCTTTCTATCTTTATTTTCATCTACTTATCCCTATGCTGGGCAAAGGCCTCTCCTCGGTTGAGCCAACAAGGGTTAAGAGTTGGCTGGTAACAAATCTAAATGCATTCTTGCGTATCAATATCATTTGTTTTAAAATAATATAATAAATGATGAAATTAGCAAAGCAAAACAATTAGCTGCTGCTAGCATCGGCATGTATAGTCGACAAAGAAATAGGTTTACCACTCTAAGGCTGAATATCATTTGCACGTACAAAACATCATGGGGTATTTTCGCTTGACAGATTGACCTGCTACGTCAGAATCTGTCATTCAGTAATCCTTAGCGAATAATTATGTTACTGGGAGATGTCATCAAAAGTGGTAAACCAATTTCTTTGTCGACTATACGTACGAGAAATATCAAATTCGCTTAAATATTAGAAGAAGCAGATGAATTTGTTTATTTGACGGAGGTAATCTCCGAAACTACTTAATCGATTTCAAAAATTCTTTCACCAATGTGTACAATGGACTGTCGTGATGCTTACAGGCTATATTTTATCCCGGTACTTTCATTGGTACACGTGCGAAGCCGGTACGCGCTGCTAGTAGTATAGTGAGACAACTTACTTAGGCTGCATAACATCTGCAGCGAGACTTGTGTGCTGGAACTCATCTTTGGAGTCTAGGAATGGATATCCATTGAGTGCGATATGAGCGTCGTATATCCCCTGCCTTCCCAACGCGTCGCCGACCCACTTAGAGGCCATCGCGGCCGCCATCAGTGGCACAATGTAGCGCACGCCGCCAGTCAGCTCGAACATTATCACCACCAGCGATACTGGAATAAAGGAAACAAAATAAATAAATAAATATCCTTAACTAATACATAAATAGTACAAAGTAGTAGTAGTATAGTAGTATAATAGTACTTAAATAGTGTACGTATAACAAGCACCAAAATAATATCGCAACGCTAGTAAAATAAATAAATAAATATCTTTGGACATTCCACACAGCGTCATCTGGTCCCAAGCTAAGCAACTTAATGCTTGTGTTATGGTAACCAGATGACTGATATAATACATAGATACATTTTTATTGGTAAATACATACATATTATAGATAGAAAACACCCAGACACGAAACAGATATCTGCAGAACACAAACATTTGTCCCGTAGCGGGGATCGAACCCGCAACCCTCGCGTCTCAGCCGGGCGTTCGCCCAACTGCGCCACAGAGGTCGTCAAAAAAGATAGATCGTCTGCTGGTGTCGCGTGCGGTCGACTGCCAACTTGTACCTTTATTGACACATAACAGCACAGAGTAAAAAATAAATACAAAAAACAAAAAATATCACGACTGTATCTCAGGATTCTCTAGATCCTTTGAAGATGTCTAATGGGGTAGTCATAGGTATGTCCAAATATATTTGGTACATGCCCACTTTTTGCAGAAGTTAACTTTCAATTTCTTTTAAATTTTTTGTTAATTTTCATTTACTTATAACTGATATTAATTTTGTTTTACATCACGCCTCTTTCCCATGGGGGTAGGCAGAGACCACGGATCTCCACTTGCTACGATCCTGACATACCTCTTTCGCCTCACTCACTCTCATTACATTTGTTTTTCATAACTATAATTAAAACGATTTAGTATTGAGTATCTATGGCTAAGACTAGCGCAGGATCGAGGCGAATGGCAATCACGAAGGGAGGCCTATGCCCAGCAGTGGGTTAAAAACGGCTGATGATGATTGTAGTGTATAGAACTACATCATGGTATCTATAATATAATAATATAACATTGTATATATATCATTTATATATATCTGTCGTCTCGAGCAGCGCACTCGCAGATTGTGGGGTAGATCGGAGTCAGTCGATATCCAACCGCCGCGGAGTGAAGACGAGTGCGTGTGCTAGCGAGCCGATATTATATAGGTATATTATTATTATGTCTATTACACATCTACCTACATTGATTAAGTGTACACTACAATGATGATTTAGTAATGAGCTGTGTACCAGTCATCCTAGTGACGCCGCCTAGCACGGCCGCCGCGCCCACCATTGCGTACAATCCGGGCGTGATGCAGACCTTGCCCGACGAACACTCGCCGCTAAACATCCAGATCTTTGGGTATCTGTACGCTAGCAACTCCACACCTGAAGATAAAGATACGTTTTAACCCCATTATGCATATTCGACCTAAAACCTGTATTAGCTAAAACGTATATTAAATCTGTTGCTATCTCTTTTCGTTGACATATGAGTGACAAGAAAAAAACGTTCTAAAACGTCTCTAAAACCTGTATTAAATTGTCAAGTTTTTATGAATAAACCCCTAAATATTTAAGCATACGTAGGGACGGAGAAAGCGACTTTGTTTTATACTATGTAGTGATAATATTATATAGTATCAGATTACATACATAAGACAGATATCTCATCTCGAGCATTGTTAATTTTTCTTCGGGCTATTTTTTTCTGTTTGATTTTGCGGCGCCCCGAGCGGCGTTTAGGTTTTGCCTGCAATCAAAAATAAGTAACTCCATATACACTTATTCTTGATTGCAGGCAAGACCTAAACACTGCTAGGGGCGCCGCAAAATCAAACACAAAAAAATAGCCCGAAGAAAAACAAAAGTGAAATTAATGTTCCAGATGGACCATCTGTGCATAATATCTAATACCTACCTAATATCTTATATCTTAATATTATTTTCCAATTTTTTTTTAATTACTTATGTTAAATTACTTTATTTACAGAAACTAAACTAATACATAACTGTACAAAATACAAATAGAACCAGTTGAGCCATCTAAGGACCGTTGCAAACGGTCTATAGGTAGCTCAACTGATCCAAACCACTGCCAGACGGAAGCGTGCCCAAGACACTGGCCGCATTGCCACGCTGAATAGCAATGCTGATTCGTTGAGCCAAATAAGAGCCAGCCCTGTGCATAGTATTATTTTATCTGTGGCAGTACGTAGTTACCGATGCCGACGATACGTCCCGCGATGGCGCCGAGCGCTAGGCTCGGTATGAACAGACCGCAGGGCACCTTGATGCCGAACGTGAAGACAGTCATCACCAGCTTCAGCACCAGCGCTAATATCAACAGCCACACAGCGCGGTAGACGCCCGGACCGGCGGGCGCGTTCTCTATAGCGGCCGATACGTCGGTGAAGTTGCGGCTGTAGTCACTGTACAAACAAAATATTATTATATTATATTCAGCCATTCACATTCATATGAATGTGGATGGATATAGGTCTAGGGGAAGACCAAAGAAAAGATGGATGGATTGTGTGAGGGATGACATGAGTGAGAAAGGTGTGAGTGCTGAGATGACGTCTGGTAGAGGGAAATGGAAGAGGAACACGTGTTGTGCCGTCCCCACATAGGGATAAGGGCAGGAAAATGATGATTCAGCCATTCACGTCCCACTGCTGGGCAAAGGCCTCCCCCTGTGGCGCAGTTGGGTGAACGCCCGGCTGAGATCCGGAGGTCGCGGCTTCGATCCCCGCTACGGGACAAATGTTTGTATGTTCTGCAGATATTTGTTCCGTGTCTGGCTGTTTTCTATCTATAATATGTATGTATTTATAAAAAAAAATGTATCTATGTATTATATCAGTCATCTGGTTACCATAACACAAGCATTAAGTTGCTTAGCTTGGGACTAGATGACGCTGTGTGGAATGTCCAAGGATATTTATTATATTATATTTATTATATTGATGACATACCACAGTGGATCAGTCGATGATATCCCGCACTGGTTGAACAGCAGATAGATAAGCTCGCTGGTGTTCATCCGCGTGTAAGGGTTGGGGTAGGCGACGATGGCGGTGACTAGCGTCACCACCAACACCTCGGTCACGGGGTACTGACCCAGCTTGGACAGTTTGCGGTAGCGGCACCACCAAATGTTGGCTTTTATGAATATTGTAGCGATGCAGCCCTGGGGAACAGATTAAAAATTTCACTTTCAAAACTATCGTGAGTTGTACTATAGGTACTTCATTTATTGAAACGAGCTAATAGGAAGAAAAAATAAACTCGCGTGATTGGTTGTCGAAAATAATGTTCTATTGCGTGGTTGGCTAGATTGTCAAATTAATTGTCAATTGTCAAATCTAGCCAATCACGAGAATAAACAATTACTTCGACGACCAATCACGTGTTTATTTCGCTTCCTATTAGCTCGCTTCAAGAAATGAAGTAGACATTATTATAATTATTTCTTTTTGTGCCCTATTTTGAATGTTTGCTGCATAAATGTATTTTTTTCCTTTATTGTCAGTGTGATTCCTTTATTGTCAGGCTATAAAACTTACCCCAATAATCCCAAGTCCAACGAAAGGTATAAGCTCGAAGAATATCCACGGCTTATTGTATTCCACGAAGAAAAGTACCGAATGCTCGTTGCCGAACGGATTTATGGAGCGCAGAATGAACGCAGCTATCAATGCGCAGAAAAATGAACGCCACAGCGTCTTCAGCGGGAAGTAGTATGACACCTGATATCAAACAAAAAATGTTAAGATTAAGCTCGCCTTTGATAGTCGACAAAGAAATTGGTTTACCACTCTAAGAGCGTTTGTCCACCGCCGCCGTCACCGTCACGTCACCGAGAACGAGATGACGGCGCCGAAGTAGCGGTACATACATTTACATTACATTACTTAGCCGCGTGTCCACCGCAAATCCGTCACCCGAGCGCCGTCATCCCGGCCGCCATACTAAACTCGGCCCGAAATAATCTCCTTCTCGGTGACGTGACGGTGACGGCGGCGGTGGACAAACGCTCTTAGGCTGAATATCATTTGCACGTACAAAACATCAAGGGCTATTTTCGCTTGACAGATTGACCTGCTACGTCAGAATCTGTCATTCAGTAATTGTTTAACTTATATTTGTATGTTTCACAAGACAATGAGACAGTTATGTATTTAGTTCAAATTATAGTCAATAGATGGCGCGATCTACCCAAACCTAGATCGCGCTGACGAAAACACGATGCCATTCTTTATATATTTTTTAGTTTCAATGTAAAAATGTCTCACAATAAACCAAGTTTTCAAAGCAACATTATTGTGTTTCCATCGCCAGTCCTACCCATAGGCACAGGCTATATAAGTGCACTTCGGTGTACATTTTGGTCCTTCGAGCCGGATTCCTAATCCAGGGGGAACCGATGAGCTTGTGCCTGCCCAGATCATCAGGGCAGATGGAAGGGACTGGTACCAACTAGTAAGGTTGAATTTTCGTGTGGTTTGTATTAAGCGGCAGGGGCGTCAGCTCAGGAGGGAGCTGAACGCATTTATCTACGGCATCAAGCTCAGGAGGGAGCGAGGTGTCAGCCAAAACGGGGCAGCCACAGGAGAACAGCGAGCAAGCAAGCAGCACCAGCGACGGAGCTCAGGCGGGAGCTTCGCATCACAGCAGCAGCAGCAGCCAGGGTGCCGACTCAGGAGGAGTCAGGCACGAAGCAGAACAAGTGACAAGCAAGCACCAGGACCTGACGTGAAGTGGAACCATAAACAAGGACTAAGGAGAGCAAGAAACTATTTGGTGATATAAAACTTGGACTATTTCGTAACTTAGCAACTGTATGTAAATATTGACGTAGAAATAACCTGTAGCTTGTAACTTAGAATAATTTTAAGAATTTGGTAACGACGGGGAACCTATGCCCAAATTTTGTAATTTTGTCAAACACTTAGAAAAACTCATTTATATTTTGGTCTTGTACAAACTCTTCGTTTAGAAACTTTTAACTTTTATTTTTTATTTGGTTTTGACAGTTTTTGACACTTTTCTCATTTGACACCTTTGTTTACAAAAATGTCAACCAGCACAATGGAACAGCTCTTATTTCTTCAAGATGATTTATGTAATAGGATTTTGAAAACTAAAACAAACTATATGAAAATGCCTAGCGATTGCAAGTCAAAAGAGCTGGTTCATTCAAAACTGGATGCTTTAGATTCACTATGGGGACAATTTGTAGCAACTCATTCTGAATTATGTAGAACTGCTGATCCAAAACGTTTAGGAGCTTCTCTCTATATGACTAGGGACATTTATGATACTACCGAAGAGCTGTACATAGATTATAAATGTCTTCTAAAGAAAGATTTGCCGGAAAAGCAGTGTACAAATTCAGAGTCACATCATGCAAACACACATACAGGGGGGAAAAGTCAAGCTAAGTTACCTAAAATATCCATAACAAAGTTCACGGGGGATTATGCAGAGTGGAGCACATTTCGCGATCTATACACATCTTTGGTTCATGATACTGACATCGACAAAGCTATCAAAATGCAGTATCTGAAAGGTTTACTGGGGGGCGAAGCAGAACAGCTAGTTAGGAACATGAGCATTTCATCAGCGAATTATGACCAATGTTGGGCTACCTTGATTGAACGCTATAACAACAAAAGATTCTTATGCAACATCATATTACAGCGACTGTTCAATCAACGTAGCAGCAATGTGGAATCGGCAGCCTTTTTGCGAGAAATTGTAGACAACACAACTGAATGTATTGGGTCGTTATCTAATCTCGGTGTTAATGTTTCCAGTTGGGATCCACTCATTATTTATATGATGTCGTTGAAGTTGGATTCCGAAACCAGAAAACACTGGGAGTTACAAAGCGCAAATAGCACGGGCGATGAACTGCAGACCTTCAGCAAATTCAAGGAGTTTCTCACGAATCGGTTTCGAGCATTGGAGTTTCTTGGTATGGAATCCAGCTTCAATGAATCAAGGGCTCATCAGACACAGACCTACCGTGTAAGCAACCAAACAAATGTATCTGTTTCCTGCAAGTACTGTAACAACGATCACAAGCTTGTGCACTGTAAGAAATTTGAAGACGAAGAGGTACCAGCCCGTAGGTCATTTATCGAAAAGCACCGGTTATGTTTTAACTGTTTAGGAGTAGGTCACTCTGCTAATCAATGTCGTTGTCGAGTAACGTGTCACATCTGCCACAGGCGGCACCATACTTTTCTGCATCTCAACAGCGATCCAGAATCAAATCAAGAAGCACGTCACGATTCTATGTCACAATATGGTTCGGAGAAAGCAGCACCGATCGTGTGCTTAGCATCAGGAGTAGTGGTACCTGGGAAGCAACTATTACTACCCACTGCTCTTGTCAAAGCTGAAACGGAGAACGGAGATACTCAAATCAAGCGAGCGTTGCTAGACCAAGGAGCACGGGGATATTTTATCAGCGAAGCAGCAGCTCAACACCTGGGACTCAAACAGATCCCGGTGCGGGGAGTTATCTCAAGAATGGAAGGAAAACAAGCAAACATTAAGCGAAGCAAGATCTTAACAGAAGAAAATTCTAGGACAATACCTAAGAAGCGGTTGACATATGACGAAGAAGCAAAGGTAAACAAACGAAAACATGAAATTGTAATTAAAGACGAAGAAGTTAAGCCAGAAGTAGCTGAATTATCTCGTGTTGCGATGGTCAAACACACTCGAGACTTCACGCAAGATCGCATCGTCTTCGGCGCTTCCTGCAACAAAAGAAAAATATTATCAGTAGACCATTCTACAAAGACTTACCTGGAACCAGCGAAGCGACGATTTCCGACACACGGTGACACTTCTGCAGCGGGAGGAACCTGCAAGAAAAAGGGAAGCTGTCATGCAAATATCAAGCCATTTAGAGAAGCAAGCTATTAGATAATTGTTGAACTTACCGTAACATTTTATCTGTGTTGCGAATATTTCATTTGGTTCGGACTTCTCGATGGTTGCTTGGCAGAGTGATCACTAAACATCGCGGTCAGTCAATCAAAACTATGCGGATTGTATCTCTTTGTTTCAAGTTCAAGATTTATACTTATGTAAAAGTTTATTTAAGTAAGTACCTAAGATTTAGTTTAGTTAGCGATTTAGTTTTACCAAGAGCGATTTTTGTGTTATTTTATCAAGTTTAAGATTTAAGTTATGCCCATGTAAAAGTTTATCTATCTAAGATTTCGTTTAACAATGTAGTTTTACCAAGAAGATTTTTATGTTATTTTTATCAAGCTTAGAACTTTTATATATAACTGTGTAAATAACGATCAACTTAACTTCAAACATACCTAACTTTTAAAGCAAGTGCTCATGGTGGGCGGTATAAAAGACAAATTTTGTTAATTTGCCTTTGGTGGGCGGTATGTTTAACTTATATTTGTATGTTTCACAAGACAATGAGACAGTTATGTATTTAGTTCAAATTATAGTCAATAGATGGCGCGATCTACCCAAACCTAGATCGCGCTGACGAAAACACGATGCCATTCTTTATATATTTTTTAGTTTCAATGTAAAAATGTCTCACAATAAACCAAGTTTTCAAAGCAACATTATTGTGTTTCCATCGCCAGTCCTACCCATAGGCACAGGCTATATAAGTGCACTTCGGTGTACAGTAATCCTTAGCGAATAATAGGCTAGTTGACTTATTTTTAAAGTGGGTCTTAAATAATTGATAATTGTTCTATTAGACCAAAATAAACATTATTATGTTTTTTGGAACCATGCAAACAGCGAAATTTGATTTTAAAGTTTAACTTTTCATAACCATCCAAAAACGCTGTCAGCCATATTAGTCAATAGACTATTCTGTGCTGTGACGTCACACGTATCGTAAATAATCATTTGACATTTTAGAAATGTATGAAAATGACAAAGTGACATTCAATCAATCAAAATATTTTATTTTTCTCAAAACAAACCTTAAAAGTAAATTCCTATCGATAACATGGATAGGTTTAGAATACATCACTGTGAGCAAGTACGTACGTGTGTACCTACCATTACATTCTTCAATAATAATAATGTAAAAGTAGTGGTATGATATGAGTTACCTCCTCCAAGCTGAAGAGTACTCCTCCGATGGGCGCTCCGAATGCGACGGAGACGCCGGCGGCGGCGGCGGCAGACAATATCTCACGCTTCTTTGCTTCGTTGCGACCGTACTTAGGGAACAAGTACGACAGAATGTTGCCTGCAACACGCACTTTATTTAAGAAAGAAAGAAAGAAAGAAAGAAAGAAAAATATGTTTATTTTGTAGGACCTCAAGAATCACTTAAAATAGGTATCTTATAAGCTAGGTGACTCTATTGAACATAATCTCTTTTATCAAAGCTTGTAATTTAGGCGTGTTAGACATTAGCACTATTTTGTACTACCTAGATAGGTACTGATGCATACCTTATGTGGGTATGCAACAAAATTGTATGATATGACGTGTAAAGGTAAATACACAATACAAATAAATGACTATAAATGACTATAATTTAACAATATAATGATTCATGAACATGTTTTATTGAAAGATACTAAATTGGCCTAGTTTCAGTAGTCCGAGTAATTAGTGTGATGGTGACTGATGAGACTTTATAGTCTCAACAGTCCGATGATGCTGATGCTGATCAATACAGATCGGACTTCTGAGCCTTTTTGTACGATATTTACCCATTTCGACTTTATCAAAAAAATAAAATAAGTAATGCATTTAGGTCTTTATTATTTACTAGCTGCGCCCCGCGGTTTCACCAGCATAAGTCCCGTTCCCGCGGGAATATCGGGATAAAAAGTAGCCTATGTCACTCGCCATCCCTTCAACTATCACCACACAAAAAATCACGTCAATCCGTCGCCCCGTTTTGCCGTGAAAGACAGACAGACAGACAGACACATACACTTTCGCTTTTATAATATTAGTATGTATTTTTTTTTTTTATATATTTATTTTGCGTTCACCACAGCCTCTAGGGTCCGTGCTTTTATTGTTACAGTTAATATATTAAAAAGATCTTACTATTTTATAATTTTGACATTTTTGCTACTTAGCAAACTTTAAGGAAACGATATTTATATAAACGATATTAATATTACTACTTACGAATAAAAATTAAAAAAAAAAACTTAATTACTTTACATGAGTTAAAGAACATTATTAGTATGGATGTATAGTTACCCAGACAGCAAGCAATGTGGACCATAGGCCCCTCCTTCCCTAGCGATAGACCGGAGGACACAGAGAGGATCAGACCGACCACCTTGATGATGAGGGTCCACTTGCCGAGGTAGCCGCGGATGATGAACCCACTGAGTATCGTCTTTATCTCCGGGATACCTGTTGTAATAATAATAATAATAATAAATAACCAGATGACTGATATAATACTTAGATACATTTTATTTTTTTGTAAATATGTACATACATATTATAGATAGAAAACACCCAGACACGGAACAAATATCTGCAGAACATACAAACATTTGTCCCGTAGCGGGGATCGAACCCGCGACCTCCGCATCTCAGCCGGGCGTTCACCCAACTGCGCCACAGTGGTCGTCTTAAATATCTTCATTATGAACAGATACAGGTGGTACGAATTAAATACAAGTCGATGATATCTGCAGAAGTTTAAAAACTGTGTCGCAGAAATCAACGCTTTCCTCCGATGAAATTAAAAAGTGTTCCAATAAAGTAGGTGTGCATGCGAAAACATCATCATCATCATCATCATCAGCCATTTCTAACCCACTGCTGGGTATAGGCCTCCCTTCGCGATTGCCATTCGCCTCGATCCTGCGCGAAAACATAAGATTAAAATTAAAACAAAACAAAAAATAAGTAGGTACTATTATAAAAGATGCCCGATGTAGGTATATGATATATGTGTGTGCGAGTGTGTGTGTGTGTGTATTGTGAACTGGTTAGAACTTCTTCTGTTATTTCGGATGCCGGTTGGCGGGAAACGTTGAAATAAGAACTAAGATCACTCATTGACTCCATTTATTTTACTTGATTGCCGAAAGATTGGCGGTACGCAGCCTCGCTCATTAGCACAGATAATAAATATTAGGGTGCTCTTACACAACAGATTCGTAGCAGAGTCTTTGCTTATGAATTAAAAAGTATAAATGGTAAAGCTGTAAATATCACAAAGGTTATATCAAAGCCTTTCTAAATTTTAATTATTTGAGTTGTCTCGTGCCATTACAGCAACTGTAAGTAAGTTTTAATCTAGAGCTATGTCTAAAGCAGTTCAACTTTTCATTGTTTCGTAGGTAAGTATATAGATGTATATAGATACATCTATATATATATAGATAGAAGTACATACCAGAACCGCAAGCATAGGGCGCGAACATCCTGACAAGTGAGGCTGATAGGGCTGCGAAGAGCAGCGCCCACGCGATGTAGAACAGGTAGCTGATGATGTAGGCGCCGGCGCCCTCCGCTCGGTCGCCGAACACTTGCGGCCATGTTGACCACTGAACAATAATAAATAAAATAAATAAAATAAAATAAAAAGAGCTTTTCCTTACCACTGTTCAGTAAGTAACTAAAAACTAGACCACTGAACAAAGACATTGCATAATGTAAAGATTATTACAGTAGATTTTGTTATATTTGACGACGCCTGCGATGCAACAGTAACTAACACAGAGCTTAATGAGAGAGAAAATGAGACATCAAGTGCACTTTAGCTATGCTTCCTAAACTATCCTTCCTACTAATATTATAAATGTGAAAGTTTGTGAGAATGTTTGTTATTCTTTCACGCAAAAACGGCTGGACCGATTTGGTTGAAATTTGGTATGTAGATTGGTGATACCCTGGATTAACACAAAGGTTACTTTTTATCCCGATATTCCCGCGGGTACGGGATTTACGCGGGTGGAACCGCGGGGCGCAGCTAGTACAAAATAAAACTTTTACAGATATCAAAAAAAAGGTTAGGATGTGTATCAAAAACTGACCAGGCTCTTTTAAATTTCTTTGTTAAACGGAGTAATCAAACAAATTAACCAGTGGCGCTAGCTCCGCAAGGCTCTTAAAATTAGTTCTGAACAATTACTTACCTGAGTGCAGTTTCCCGGCTCAAAGTTTGTGTTGTTAATATCTGACCAGCAGCACTGCTCGCGGTTCAGCCAGAACGCCTGACAGATGCCAAACTTGAGGTCTGTCATCCACGAGGCACCAATGTCAATGACACCTGCCACAATGCCGGTGCAGATACCCACAAGTAACACACACACCCATCCTGACCATGCATCATGTGCACCCTGGGGATAAAACATATTCTTAAATACTTTGTTAAATGTAAGCAACTGACAGAATTAGGAACGGGTAGAATTCATAACATGAGATTAAAGAGACGGTTGATGACTGATATGATTATGTTGTTAATTATGTTATTTTTTCATTTATAAATGATTATGTTGGTTAAAGAAATTAATAAAAAGCATCTGAAAGACATACCTATTGTACATGAAGAAATTATATCATTTAAAAAAACCTTTTTGACATTGTTGGATTGACAATCATAGGTTGTAGCAGCATGTTGTTGGAAAAGTGGAATTGTAATTAATTTCAAATTAATAGTATTTAATTAGGTATTTCTTTCATTAAAAAATCTAACTCTTGTATTAAACTGATTGTATTTATTTAAGTAGTTATTTGTAGAATTACAAAATGAGTATGTTTGTATTTCTACATAAGAGCAAATGGAAACCTGGTCACTGCCTATGCCTAGGGAAAGAAGTGTTCTCCCATTCATTCTATTCTTGTCTCCTTATCAGAATTGTAAATATTTTTTTATACATTTTCAAACCATTATCAGTCTTTATACAAACAATAAACACTGATATCAAATCACCCAGTTATATTGATTAAAGAAAGAAAGAAGAAAGAAAAATGTGTCACTTGAAAATGTACAGTCTTATAAGCTAGGTGACTCTATTGCCTTTTCCAACGCAACTCCCTACACATTAAGTTACCTTAACAAGATCCCAGCATGAGTCTTGTCGTTTCTTGACAATATATCTGTGCCTCATCCGATCTCGTGCGATGTCCCGTTGCCAGTCAATTGTGTGGAAGTCCTCATACTGCCCAATGCCGGGGATTTCATCGTCCCCTAAACATAATTTGCATGATATAATAATATAAAATAGCTATAAGAGTTATGTTATTTAAGTATGTTATTTATAATTAGAAAAACCAACAGCTACAATAGACAGTATTAGATACAATTTATAGCTCTAGAAAGCCAATTAGGTTCTCACTGATAGAAACATAATATTTTATGAATTAAAAATGTGAACACTTGCTAAAAATGTAACTTTGTATAAAATAAATTAATATGATATTGCATTCATATCACACATTTTAATATTAATGATAAAAACTCTTGAATTTTTCTCAAAAAGTTAATAATAACAAGGTATTAATGTAGTTGATATTTACAAATTATGTAGTAAAGTAATTAATAGAAAAATAACCAACCTTGCATTCCCGAGAACATGATTGTGTCCCCTGAAACCAAATTTTTCAGAAAATTAATTTTACAGGAAAACCAGCTCCACCCTTTGCGCTGTGCGTATCTTCATAATATTGAGTATTGTGTATCCTCTTTGATATTATGTACTCCAATCTATATTGTATTGTAAATTTATCTATATCAAAAACAAAAGAATCGTCCCCAAATTCATGCAAATCCAAACAATAAATGAATGACGTACGCAGCTGAGGTGAACGAAACGTCGGAATGTCAAACCTGTCAGGTGGGTTGACAATGTTGCCATGTTATGATTTCAAAAGCTTCTAAAAGAGTGTAAATAGAAACTAAAAAGATGGAAAATAAACTAGTGCCGTAGCTTGACCAACGGCCGCGGGAGGTGTTGGTTATCAGCTGGTAAAAATTATCGTTTTTGGACAGATATTTTGCGTGCAGGCACTTTTAGAATTCTAACACTCAGGAATCATCAATATTCCCTAAGCATGATCCTTAAATCAGGGCCATATTACCTATTATACTAGGTGATTGATGGAGCACCTGAGTGGGATCACTTTCATATCACAAAACTAGATAGGTAGGTAGGTAAGTAATTACCTACATAATTATGAAAAAATAAAATTTGAAAAAATAGGTCCCATATTATTTGCGAACTTAGTGGTCACGGTCTTTAAAAAAGTAGAAACTAAAATTTTATACCCATCTTACCTACCCAAACAAAATAGTTTGGGCTAATTCAACAACAACAAACAAAACAAACAATTTGTAGCCGACACGAGATAACGGCAACCTTGAAACTAAAACATGAGCAACGCGCTCTACGTTATTGAGGAAAACGCCACGATCACGTGCTACTGAGTTGGCTGTTTCACTTTCTACGAACACATTTTGCGTTACTTTTATTAGACGATTCATTAAAAGCTTGTATACTCGATCACGTTAAATGATTAAACTTTGTTTACCTACATCGTCACGAATAAGAGGCTCTGAATCCCCGGGATCGATCACTGTGGGAGCCATGGACTAGTATTTACTTAGACTTCCGAAACTGTACTGACCGGTTGACTCATTCCTAGCTCCAACCCACTCATTAGGGCGTTATCAGAAAATGGATTGACGATCTATTTACGTTTACTTATCATTTAACAATTAAGTATCATAAATAATGATAGATTGTGAAATTTAGTCCGTGGTTTACCTTTTTTTAGTTTAAATTAGTACCTTAGGTGAAAATACATTGAAGTAATTAACTCTATTGCATGCAAATAATGAGCATGAACACTTAACAAAATGATTCACGCAACATTTGGTCGGTTATTTGCGAATTTGACAACAAAATCTAGAGGCTAATGGGCAACTAACATCAATGTAGGTAATGCTCGAAATTTTTCCTGTTATTTGGGACATTCGCTTACCGATAGAGGAACTGAAGTACTGCGCGATGTCAGCTTGAATGAAACAAAAAAAAACGTTAGGAACAAAAGAGAGTCGAGCGAAGCGCGTTCGGTAATCTTTGGAGGACTAGCATTGACGGCATCACAGGGCGGCGACCGTAATCTACGTTATGATCACTCTCCCATTATATACCTTTTGAGTTTTATAGAAACACAATAAAAACAAAAAAATAAATATTAGATACATTTTTAAAGCAACGATAATACTAATACCTACACCGCCAAAAGCGAGAGCGAAACGCCATGTTGCACGTCCGTCCGTCAGAATCAGATAATACTCGTAGTCATAAACCAGGACGAATGCAGAACTATGCCTATTGTAATCCTATTTGAGACTAACCGCGGTCATTCACTGCAATTCGAGCTTAGAGTTGTACCTAGGATTTAATTTCAGAACATGAGCCGGATTTCAGACAACAGCTTACAGACCTATAGGTACTTATATGATTGACAAAAATTCAAATTGGAACACGTTCATTTTTAAACTTACAATTGGCACTGGCAGTAGAGTTCCTTCCGTGGTCGTAGAGCTGGAAAGTGCCGTGGGTGCTGGGCGTGGCAGCGGAGGTATCAGCCGCCAGCTGGAGCCCAGGCGTTATGTCAACCATATCATCCTCGCCGGAACCGTTGTGGAAGCCATTGCCGCGCCCATTCATTGCGCCCCCGCCCTACATACCAACGTTTTCTTTTAAGCATAGAAAGAAGAATAAATATAGGTGTTCCTTTTCACGTTTCGATCTTGTCGACACTCACGTTATAACGAAAATCGTGTTTTTGTGTAGGTAAACATGTAGGCCACAGCACAGAACACTATTACTCCTAGCGGAGGGCCACAGCCACGGGTCGCTAACTTTCAAACAGACTCCAAAATGCACTGTGTAGGGAAAATGTAGGGAATCGCGTTGGAACAGGCAATAGAATCCCCTAGTTTTAAGAACGTGACGTGTCTAACTGCCAATTTCAATTACCTTTCTATCTCCGATTTTGCTTACTGCGGATAGATATTTGACATTACTTCCATACAAAATGTGTCAGTAAGCGAAATCGGAGATAGAAAGGTTATTGAAGTTGGCAGTAAGTGGTCTTTAATATGACTTTATTGAATAAATATATTTTGACTTTTGACTGTATTACAATGTCATAACTACTTTATTACAAATACTGACATGAATTACGAACTTTTACCAATAACTTGAACAATAAAAGTTAATAGTTACGATCGATTTTCAGAGTGGAAGGCTTAGTTAGAAATAACTTTTCAAGTAGAGTTTTGTTCTTCTTAAAAAGACCAAAGTAACTAGTTTGATACTTTAGTTAGGTCATTTGATCTCCATAGTACTTATATACCTGCGCTCAAGCGATTATTAAGTGATCGGTTCTTTAATAGTGATTGGTGTGCCCAGAATTCGTGAATGGTATTTATCTTTTATCTTTTGTTTAGAATAACTTTAATATGTATAACATATAATGTTTTCTGTGTCTTTAGGTGGAAACTTGTTAGGCTTTCAGCAAACCTGTGCCTATGTAAATGGGCGCATGTTACAATATTATTTTCTTTGTCTAGCAGAAAATTATTGTTAAACCTAAGAAATAAGTAATTAAAACGGTAAGTTACTTTAGTTATCTCTAGATTCGTGGATACTAAAATCATAATCAGACGACGGGTCCACAAAATCTGATTATATAAAATGGTTTCGTGTTCGTTGATGTGGAAATGGCAATGATTGCCACACTTGACTGTCGCTCGCAGTCGCGACACATTGTGAAACCAAGCTACTTCTTAAAAACACCAACGGTGGCCAAACATGCCCTAAAGATCAACCTTTATTTGTAATTAAATTGATTAATGACTCATAAGGTACTGTGTCCATGTTAGTGGGCTACGCGTATGCTTCGATCTTATGCATGTCCTTGATAATAAAATGTGTGAAACTGTTAAGACTGTTACCAAATACAGCCTATTAGGACTTTGACTTTGGTTTATTACTGTTGCAACTTTTTATTCAACTTAAAACCCATCATTCTACCGGGCAAAGGTAAGTATATCTTTCTCTAAGATACAATTTTAAAAGTCTAACTTTTTAACCCCCGATGCAAAAGGGGTGTTAGAAGTCTGACCACTACGTGTTAACTGTCTGTGACATCGTAGCTTCGATTTGGATGCGCGGGTTTGTAGTTAAATTATATCTATACTAATATTATAAAGAGGTAAAATTTGTTTGTTTGACGGAGGTAATCTCCGAAACTACTGGACCGATTTCAAAAATTCTTTCACAGGTGGGTAGAATGGACTGTCCGGGAGGTTATGGGCTATATTTTATCCCGGGAGCTCCATTAGTACACCCGTGCGACGCCGGGACGTGCTACTAGTTAGATTATAATAAAGCAACGAACGAATAAAAACAAAACATCGAGAAAACGCGCACAACTCTACTTGGAATCACTTAATTGCAACAATTCGCGATACTGACATGATTATCCTATTCTATTTAATAATTGGATAAACATGAGATGGTAATTGTGAAGCAAGATAAGAGTACAATGTATCTAACCGCGGTTACATTATCCAACCTTTCTGTTCGTTCATATGAGCATGTATATTTAATCCCGGTAGTTTCACGTGCAAAGCCGGGACGTGCTGCTTATCTCTATATAATTACGAGTCTGCTTTGCCCAAAGTTCATTCAGCATTCGCTCTCTCTTAGCAATATCGTGAAGGACATCTATATCGTTGCAAATTGTGGTTCATTGCACTAGATTTAGATTCAATAACGAGTGTATATTATTGCGTTGATTGAAGACCTACAGTCCATGCTCAATCATATCTGTGCAGAGGATGTGCTGATTGTGCACGATGCTATATCTACATTAATACAGAAACCATTGTGAGGATCAAACGATCGTTGTCGTTTATAAGCAAGTGGCTGTAACTCTGATGACGGAGTTTTAGGCCGCCTGAAGGCCTACGTCATGGCTTAACGAATTTAAAAGCCGGGGCCGACAATTTAACGCGCTCAGATAATGCCACTTGCGGTCACCCATCCAAGTAGTGACCGCTAAGAACGTTGCTTAACTTCGACGATCTATCAAGGCCGTCGCAAGCTACGCCACTAGCGCATCTACTAAATGATACTAAATAGCACAGATATGTTACGTTCACAATGTTACTGTGTAAATCATATGTTACGTTTTAAATATGTGCCAAGCAAACGCATCCACTACACCTACCACATCACCAACACATTTTTTATTTATTTTAGTAAGTTTCCTCAAGGCGCTCTACGCAGACGAATTAGGTATACTGTTATACCGTTAACTGTTAAATTAAAGATTTGCCAGCATGAAATGAAATAACACAGAGACCACGGATTTCTACATGCAATAGGATATAACTTTAATGAAGCTAGGTTGCTAGTATAGTAAGCATGTATAGGAAACTGTGGGTGGTAGCTAGTTTATCTTTTACCTTCTCAAAGTAGTTTAAACCATGACGTCACTACGAGGTAACTACAGTTGAAATAATAGTACCGCCATAACATTGGCACGAATGTTTATCAAACAACACACACAATGTTATGGTTATGGCTTTCCGATAATATTTTCTACTGAAGTAAAATATCGACGTGTATTGTTATTAAGTACAGTGATTTATTAACATTAGGTACTTTTCTCACAGTATTTGACTGATTTGACTTTATTCCGTGTAACTTATGTAGTTATTTTTATTGTAAACTCGTATAGCTCACTACAAATACAAACCTTAGTGGTTTTTTGATGCTGTATAAATCTTGTTTTTATAAATTTACCCCATTATGCATATTCGACCTAAAACCTGTATTAGCTAAAACGTATATTAAATCTGTTGCTATCTCTTTTCGTTGACATATGAGTGACAATAAAAAACGTTCTAAAACGTTCCTAAAACCTGTATTAAATTGTCAAGTTTTTATGCATAATACCCATACCCCATTATGCATATTCGACCTAAAACCTGTATTAGCTAAAACGTATATTAAATCTGTTGCTATCTCTTTTCGTTGACATATGAGTGACAATAAAAAACGTTCCTAAAACCTGTATTAAATTGACAAGTTTTTATGAATAAACCCCTTAGTCTTTATCCGTTAAATAAATAAAAATAAAAAAAAATTAAGTGACGCGACCTATATTAATATAAGTGACGTTCATTGGTGAGGGGCTAATTAAATCACGTACCTATTTCCTAAAGCAAAAGCTACGTATAGAAAATATACAGACAGATATAGCCGCTTTTACTATACTTAGATAAATACTGAAAATCGACATCAAATAAAAATATATAATTTAATTTATTTAACTAATTAAAGGCCTAGAAACTCCGTCACAGAGTTGGCCACTTGCTCATACGAACGAACGGTCATAGGTTTGATACCTGGCAAACGTTTTGTGAATTTACCTCAGATTTAGCGAAGCTCAAACTGCTAAAAAACATCGTAAAAAAAAACAAAGTCAGTTACAAAATACTTTACAATATGTCATAAAATAATGGTAGCTACTGTAAAATGAAGGGATATACCAAAAATAATGACAAGGATTGGATCTAAAGTACTATCAGATTGTCTACTAGGTACTCCTTAAGGACACACCTAATGCATGATGATGACACATCAAAGGCTGTTCCCATAAAATCATAAATTTATACTGCAGATACAAATAATCTCTATTTTCTCATTCTTTTTTAGATGACAATATTGTAAGGAATTGTTGAGAACACAGACATTACTAAAGTCATTACATATCTTTAAATAGGTAATGGTCTTTACATAATTTAGACTTATTATGTAATGAATGACATTATTATAACAAGTATGTATTATTAATTTGAATTTAAAAACCTTGTCAATGTGCTATATGGCTGAATGTTAAGATTAGTAGTTGGTACCTTTTTGTAAACAGACTGATAAGTAGACGCTGCTTTGGCCCCTGAAGACTTTAGTGGAAATCTTTCCATCATGAACTGAAAGTACAAAAACTTTATTTATACTTCATTTCTTGAAGCGAGCTAATAGGAAGAAAAATAAACACATGTGATTGCTCGTCGAAAATAATTGTCTATTCTCGGATTAGCTAGATTTGACAATCTAGCCAATCACAAGATAGACAATTAATTTTAACAACCAATCGTGTGAGTTTATTTTTTCTGCACATTATGTGTGACCATCTGGAGGGCTTAAGTTCGGCCAGGTCATGCAATTGCGCTTAATGTGTATGCAGGATATTTTGAGTATCGAGAGAGCATAAAAAAAGAGAATTTAAAGATATTATAAAATGTTCACAATTTCAGTAGAAGAGCAGTAGCAAGAACATAATTGAATTAGTGAAGACTCTAGCAAACTGATGCAGGCAGGTGCTTTGATTAGGGGTGAGACTTTAGCTTATTTCGAGCAACAATTTGAACAGTGGTATATAGTGTGATTAAAAGGTAGTCCATTTAGTGTTGATTCCCTATATAATTTTATACGATCATGTCATTTGGAAAGTGACACGCGCAAAGATTACATCCGTCCGCCCCCTCATGATAAACTCTGTTTAGTCTAATATCTGCGTAGTCATTCATTTAAACACACTATTGAATATGAACAGGGGAGTACGTAAATATTATGTTCTTCAACTTGCAAAAATGAGCACAAACTGAAAAGGAACAAAAATGTTCGTAACTAACCTATTGGTTCAGCGGCATCGTAGTGCTGACTGGCAGAGGATAAATCCTACAGAAGTCTTGAATTTAATTTTATTGAGGTACAGGTCTAATTTAAGTAAAAATTCCACTAAACAAGTTAATTTTAGTAAATTGAAGACAATCCAACCCAACCACAGCGTCACAATCAGTGTTGCCAGATGCCTCAAACCTTTTATCTGTATTTGAAACTGCTAAAATCTGTATAAAATCTGTATATTCAATTAAACCAAAATATAGCTATTTATCATCATCATCATTGCTTCTTTTGAAGAAAAGGGATAAGTACTAACGTGATAAGGTTTGATTATCACGTTAAAAACAGTAATTAAATCAAACAACATATTAAAAATCAAACATTCGCAATAAACGAACTAATAATTAGGTACCTACTTTATTATTTTCAGACATATAAAAACAATCTTCTTCTTTCCTAACCTATGTTGTCCCACTGCTGGGAAAATTGGGCTCCCCCAATTTTCTCCAACCATGTCAGTCCTTTGAAAATATTATTAATAAATATCCTTCGACATTTCACACAGCGTCATCTTGTCCCAAGTTAAGCAATTTAATGCTTATGGTAACCAGATGACTGATATAATACTTACATACATTTTTTTTGTAAATACATAGGTACATAGTATAGAAAGAATAAACGGAAAAAATATCTGCAGAAAATACAAACATTTAATTTTGTCCCGTAGCGGGGATCGAACCCGCAACCTCCGCGTCTCAGCCGAACCTTCGCCCACTGCGTCACAGAGGTCGTCGGAGTCGATATATATATTTTTATTAACCATATTTAATAGAATAGTGCAAAGATGTGTGGTGTTAAGCATGTATTTTTTGCTGCGTTCTGTTTTGAGTTAAATATTTAGTAATTTAATCAACCGAGTTAGAAATCTGTATAAAAATCTGTATCCAGTGCTAATCTGTATCACACATCAAAAATCTGTATAAATACGGAGAAATCTGTATATATGGCAACACTGGTCACAATCACAACCACAGAGTACATTTGTATATACTGAAATAGAGGTATAACTCCTATACAAAATTGGGTAAGACTGGTGGCGCCGTCTGTACCGAGGTTTAGGCAATCATCTTAGCTATACATACATACATACTGCTATAGGTTGTATATATAGATAGACCTAGGTAGGTAGGTACGTATGTATTTATGCGTACGTACGTACGATAGCCTCTAGTGCTCTACCTACAGCATTAAAATAAAAAGTAATACTAATGGGTAGTGTACTCGTAGGTACTGAAAAAAACAAATTAAACAATGTTTTCATTGAATTGAACGCATTTATTTATTTCTGTTAGAATGATCACAACAACAAACGGGTCGACAGAGTCTTAACTCTCAGTACACAGATTTTAACCAACACAATCACAAAATCGTCACGACCGAAGGAGCAGAGGCTCAATTCATAGGACTTAGGTTAAAAAAGCACGTAGGAACGGTAAAAATCTAGGAAACAAACAAGAAACCGATAAATAAACACTCGCGCGCACACACACCGCAGCCGGCCATATTTGTTTACTTAGAAATTGGGGTTGCCATATCATATCATATCTAGGGCACTTTTGCATTTAAAAATGTTATTTATTTATTTTCTAAATAATAATGTATAGTAAATTTATGTTTATTTTTTTTATTCTTGGGATTTAGTTTCAATTGTATAAACTACACTTAGGAGCAAATGAAAAATTTAAAAAATCGAGAAATAGTGGGTCACACTAATCGGACTAGCGCGCTCCTGCCATCTAACCTACCATTTTATAACTACGTTGTCAATACCGCCGTCTTTGTGCAGGTTTAGGAGACTAAATGCATTATAATGACACCAAATTAAAAAGCTATCTTATGGATGGACTGGAAATACTTTTCAGTGTGCAACCTAATTTTGTATACTTATGTTTAGACGATTACCAACTTTTTAGTTCTAAGATTGTCAACCCTGATCACAACTGATCACAACCAAACCAAGTCAATTAAATCAAAGTCAGTCACTAAACTCACTCACTGTCAGTCATGCATGTCAGTCAGTCAGTAAACTTCAGTCAAGTCAGTCAGACAGTGTTTTTTTTTCTTTTTTCTTGGCTTCGCACGGCTTGTGCATTTAGCAACTCTCATGTCTTATGTTTTGTTGTGTGAGTTTAAACTCAGAGCAATCATCTTCTAGGAATTTAAAGTTTACAAATATACACAAATATGTATATTCTAAGATACATACATAATTACATAAACATAATATCCATAGCATAATAAGGACTTTTTGAGAGAACTCGAAATGCAATGACATCTAGTTTTGTTTCATTTGCCTTCACTTAAGTACGTTCGAGAACACTCAACAGTTAATAATCCACCATTATTATTACACATTACCATTCGTTATAATAAAAGATTTAGAAAATAAAACAAATGGAAAACAAGAAAGTCCCCAGACAGTGTTGGTTGGTGGACTGGACTCCCCCACCCACAACTCCCAAAAGGCCAAAACCACCCACTCTTTCGTTCATTAATCATTCTTGTTTACTGCTGTCATGTCATGGCAAGTCAAAATAGACAGGTATCGCCCATTACTATTTCATTTCATTATGATGCCTCCACCCACACGTTGGCTGAATCTACAAACAGCAAATAGAACCACAACCAGACATACACACCGGCGTTAGCTGTTGTGGTAGCTGTTTGTCGAGCGTGTGGACCGTTGGCTGATTCTACAAACAGCAGACAGAACCACGAACAGCTTCTCAAACAGAGCATCCTCACATCTGTCGAACACGTCAGATCTGTTTGATCAACAAACATGGCGGACTTGACGGGAGCTGTATTCCCAAGATGCGATGTACATTTTTTCAAGGTTCTACTTCACTCGGCCACCACAGCTGACCTTATTTTATTTACCTACATTAAAAAAAACATGCATTCTTAAATTCTCGCCAAAAAATCCCGCCCACTGCCTCGCGCAAGGCCGCGCACGTCACTGACGTGTGGATGGATCTCAAAGTCAAAACTGTTCGCCGAACACCCTTTGATCTTTGCAGAAAAACCGACACCTTTCCCGAACAGCTTCAAACACATTCACACACTGGTCGACCTTCACAAGCAGCTATCCACACGTCGGCGTTAGCTATTTGTGGTAGCTGATTGTCCAACATGTGGATGGGCTATCACACACATTCACATGTCACATCCATCACACACACGTCCGTCACACACATTTGAATCGAACGAATCTCTCTCAACCAAGAATATTTGTTCTGATTTGAAAAATAAATTGGCAAAGTTTCTTACAATTATCCAGCGTTTTGTAAATTCTAGCTCCTTCTTAACTTTCAGTTCTCTGAACCAGCGTCGTTTGTTCAGCGAAACATCTTGTTTTGGTGAGTTTTAGCGATAATATTGATAACGTTCTGATGGTCCTAGTTTAGATAAATTTTGCGATCGATAAATCAAGGGATGCAATGCAATGTTAGGAAGTTATGAATTGTGAATATTTCATGTGCTGATAGCAATCTTATTACACATTAAAGTGTTTAGTTTAATATGATATTGCATGGGTAGATGCCTCTGATTTGTTAGTTTTTGAGTGGTTTTTGTATAATAATATAAAGATATATTATGTAGATAAAATGGATGACCAACTGCGTCCGGAGTCCAGTGCTGATCTAGGAGAGGCCTCGGCGCTGCCTTCGCCGAGAACTGCCGAGAACGAGCGCCCGCGGCCAAGAGCTGTGGTCATGCCGAATATACTCGTCCCAAGCGAAATCTTTCGTCCTGTGGTCAGTATATACAACTAAGCCAAGCATTTCTTTGTTCTTAGCACTACAAGAACTAAGAAGAAATAGTGGTTTTTTGAACATTTTATTTTTGAATGTTTGCATATTAGAGCTGCTTACTTTGTGCTCAGAGTTAATTAGAGGAAAGCTAAAAATAATCGTTCTTATTATTAGTATTGATTAGTAAATTTGATGGCTGACCAAGTCTTTTCTAAGAGCCTTGCACATGGCACACATTTACATTATTTTTGTATTGATCCTAGTAGCACGTCCCGGCTTCGCACGGGTGTACTAATGGAGCTACCGGGATAAAATATAGCCTAAATATAACCTCCCGGACAGTCCATTCTACCCACCCGTGAAAGAATTTTTGAAATCGGTCCAGTAGTTTCGGAGATTACCTCCGTCAAACAAACAAACAAACAAACTAATTTTACCTCTTTATAATATAAAAGTAAAAAGTATAAGTATAAGTATAGATAAAGACAAATGATGTGTATTGTAACAACATATTTATATTAATAAATACATGCTACATCATCGACATCGCAAAGACTATCTTTGACTTTCAATTGAATTGAGTTTAAGGGAAAGAGTTTACCCAGCTGAGAGGTCTCAAAGTCTGTTATTTACCCACACTCTGAAAGAGACATATCCACATGCATGCATGCTGTGTTTCTGGTGCTTTAGTCTTAAAGCTAGAACTTTAGGTCATCAGTTTTTATAAAGCTCTAAGAGAGTCATACAAGTCTTTATCTTTTCTGTGACTACATGAACAAGTTAAAACAAAACAGTATATATTATACAACATCATCTTAAAAATTTGGGAAAAGATAAAAAATACAAGCTGGCATATATGAGACTGTTAACAGTTACTACCTATACTAATATTATATAGAGGTAAAATTTGTTTGTTTGTTTGATGGAGGTAATCTCCAAAACTACTGGACCGATTTCAAAAATTCTTTCACGGGTGTGTAGAATGGACTTTCGAGGTAGTTATAGGCTGTATTTTATCCCGGTAGCTTCATTAGTACACCCGTGTGAAGCCGGGACGTGCTACTAGTTTAGTATATATGTCGTGCTGTGTTAATCAGTAATTTATCTTTTCAGTCTGCCGTCGAGCAGATAATCCAAGTGGCCATGTTGAGTGTGAACGACGGTCAGTACCACATAGTGCGCACGGGTGCTTTGGTCATCGACCCGGCGAGTGCAGGCGCCCGTGATCCATCTCTACCTGTGCCTGTCGCAGTGAGTCATACTTATTTGTGCTCATATACTCATTTTTCAAAGCGCTATAGGGAAGACCTGCGCTGCTACAGATTCTCTGGTTTCAGCAATACGCTGAGTAGTTGCCAATTTTGTCAATGTCCAACTTATTTTAATGTGTCTTATTACACATAAGACACATTAAAATAAGTTTTTTTAAAATAAGTTACGTGTTTTTGACAAAATAAATATTTTTCTTTCTATTCATTATTGTTATAAATATACAGTTTAAAATAACATGACAATCACGCAGACGCTTCGCTGTCGTCTCGGTGTGATTAGAGCCTAGCATTATCTATTGGTCAAATTTTGGCACCACTCAAAACCAGCTTTTTATTGCAGCTGCCGAACGCGAGTTCCATCGCCGGCGTGGCAACTGTACTGCCGAGGGAGATGATAGAGATATTACTGCCGAACTTATCACCTCGCCACCACGGCTTACTGCTCGATCTAGAGCGCGAGGAAGACAAGGTCTATGAATTGCGTGCGAGGATCCGTGAGCTGGAACTCCGGCGTCCTACGCCCCGCAATGTGCGGGCTTTGGTCATGGCGCGTACGACTTTGGACCCAGATTTAGGGCAACGGCTGCCGCAAGCGATCGAGTACGAGCGTTTCGCGGACATCTTCAACCGTCGCCCGGAAGTCGAGGAGCGCCGAAGCACTCGCCGTCGCGTTCATCAAGTAAGCGCTGCACACTTAAGGATTTGTCACACTGCATGCGTTCTGCGGTCTCCGGTCAGGTCAAAACGAACAAACGTCAGGTCAAACGTTCGCTTTGACCTGACCGGAGACCGCAGAACGCATGCAGTGTGACAAATCCCTTAAGCCGGAATTATATTTGTCTGACGTGTTGTGATTGTGACGTGTCGCATTAGAGTGGCATCGGTTTCATAAATTTAATACGCTGAGATTTATACTATTCTGTTGCAATCTGACGTGACGCAGCGTATTAAATGTATGAAACCGATGCCACACGTCACAACACGTCAGACAAATACCTATAATTCCGGCTTTACTCTCATAATACTACATTTTTGTCTTCACCAGTAGGCCTAACATGTGCAACGTTTCGACACGACAAATGAAATATCTCGATCATGTCAGACTGCTCTAACGTACTATGTTAGAGCAGGAGATAATGTTTTGTCGACGACGAGATAATATCTCGTGTTGCACATGCAGTTCACTTTTTTCAGTCTTCATCTATGCTACTCCAAATCACGGTCTACATCTCGTGAATCCCATCCCGATATTTTGTTACAGCTGTATGCTCCATGATCACGAATCATGGTAAATAAATATGATCGCTTTTGTACTATTTCAATCAGTCAATATCTACAACTCAAGAAAGAACAAAAAAAGAGTTGTGTCACTCGGGGACTGCCGCTGTAAAGCTATTGCATGCCACCTAGAGGCGAGTTGCTGAACTAAAGTGACAAGCGTTAGGTTATTTTCTTTACGGAATTTCTGGATTCGGTCTACACGCTCAAGGCCCGCGATAGAAGCATAAAAATGTGATTATTTCTGTAGGACCTCATCGCTGAAAAACGTAGACTTATAAGCCAGTTGACTCTATTCCCTGTTATTCCAGTTCCCAATGGAAGAAGAGGAGTCGATGTTTTATTTTTATTTTATTTTATTTTATTTATTCAACAAAATCCACAGCCCTTAAAGAATAATAATAAATCTAAATTTAATAATAATGTTCTCGATCCAGTTCGAGATATGTCGCATGTTCTTCTTGGGGCTTCGTTTCCTGTCTCCGTTCCGTCCGTCTCCGTTGGAGGGCGCCGTGCGACTGCTCATACAGTTGATTGTGGATGACGTGTTGAGTGCGGCTCAGTTCTGCGAGCGACTCGAGCGCTTGCTCGATGCGAGGCCGCAGCCTAACATCGTGCGCTTCTTGGAGGTGAGTCATCATCATTTCCCTGCCCTTATCCCACGCTAGGTGGGGTCGGCCCAACATGTCTTCTTCCATTCATCTCTATCACTCGTCAACTCCGAATTCACTCCTCTCACATTCATGTCCTCTTGGAGGTGAGTATATTACTTATGTTGCTTTAGAATCTAGATCTAGCTATACTCTGTTCATCGAGTCGATCGAATAGTTAGAAAAATAAACGCACGTGATTGGTGTCGAAAACGGGCATAGGGCGAGTTCACATTGCCTTAGGTAATGAATTCTTTTATAATGGTTTCTTTACACGTTAGCAAAATACCAACCTATGTATAGTCGACAAAGAAATTGGTTTACCACTCTAAGGCTGAATATCATTTGCACGTACAAAACATCAAGGGTTAATTTCGCTTGACAGATTGACCTGCTACGTCAGAATCTGTCATTCAGTAATCCTTAGCGAATAATTATGTTACTGGGAGATGTCATCAAAAGTGGTTAACCAATTTCTTTGTCGACTATACCAATATCTATGGACACACATTTAGTTGACAGAGTCATAGATCTACGCGCATCATCTAGACTCTAGACTCTAGAGTCTTTAAAAATAATAATTACAATGTTGTAAATTGTTATTGTCAGGACAACATATGCGAGTTGCGCCAAGCTCTATACATGAAATATACGACCTTGGAAGGCATAGAGCGTCCTTCCTTCGCTGTGGCCTTCCCCATCCTGGCGGACCTGACGCCTGATTTACCCGAATACCGGCCCGTGTCGGACCCGCCCGGCCCAGTGTTGCCGATCGCAGCCATTGAGCCACAGCAGGAGATACCGCTCTCGGCTATCCCGTACGACCTGCCTTTGCCATTGGCTGAGCTACATGTGAGTACGACCGACCGTGATGACGACCTCTGTGGCGCAGTTGGGTGAACCCCCGGCTGAGACGCGAGGGTTGCGGGTTCGATCCCCGCTACGGGACAAATGTTTGTATGTTTGTATTTGTTTCGTGTCTGGGTGTTTTCTATCTATTATATGTATGTATTTACAAAAAAAATGTATCTATGTATTATATCAGTCGTCTGGTTACCATAACACAAGCATTAAGTTGCTTAGCTTGGGACCAGATGACGCTGTGTGGAATGTCCAGGGACATTTATTATTATTATTTATTAGTACAACGGCTAACCTAAGTTCCTATAACTAACTAGCGGATGGCAGTAGGACTTTCGCCATAGCAACGTTGTTATCTGTCAAAAAGTTTCATACATTTTATGTTGTGAAAACAAAGTAGCTACGGATGTCCGTACGTTAGTTATAGGAACCGGGAGTTAACCCATGCTCGGTGAAGATACTCTTAGGAGGGATTTAGCTCGAGGCGTAGCTTGCTTGTTCCTCATACTGACACGTTTCATTTAAAGGTCACACATGTCAACTCGGAAAAGTATAGTCACCGTACCAACTCGAGCTTTTTACGAACACACAGTAGTGTAGAGATACTGCAAATCATACTAATCTAAATCGTGACGTAATCCTCGCCTAAATTTGAAGACGAAAAAAGGCGTTGTTGACGAACTGTTTCCAAATTGATGTGTGCTGTTACCCAGTAGTGCTTATTATGACATTATTTATTGTCTAAACAATTCTGACCGTATGAATGGTTATTGCGATCTCAAACATTTAAGTAGCATTCTGGTGATGGTTAAGACGATCCCAAATATTTAAGTAGCGTTTCGGGTGTTAATGAAGCACGTTTTGGAAACGTGTGATTACCTTTTTTGTACCGGATCAAGTGCTGACAATCAAATTTACGTTTTGTAGCGCTAGCGCGTTATGTGCTTTATGTAAGTAAGTTAAATTGATTTTATGTTTTATTTTTGACTATTCTAGACGCTCATATCTATTTGACTGTGACTGTACTTGTAGTCGACAGTTAGATTTGATATTTAGCACAGCGGATTAGATCATTATTTTGCATGTCTTTTTGTCACACAGTAGTAGACAATCTATACTAATATTATAAAGAGGTAGTTTGTTTGTTTGTGTGTTTGTTTGTTTGTTTATTTGTTTGACGGAGGTAATCTCCGAAACTACTGGACCGATTTCAATAATTCTTTCACGGGTGTGTAGAATGGACTGTCCGGGAGGTTATAGGCTATATTTTATCCCGGTAGCTCCATTAGTACACCCGTGCGAAGCCGGGACGTGCTACTAGTATAAATTAAACCTGTTAGTGTATCCCGCCAGGCTTGTGCTCTATGGCCTTTTCTTCAGTCCACATTCAAACTTGAGTCTAAAGTAAGGATGTCTGAACATTACAACAATTCAAAACAGTAGTAGTGTGATTTTCGCAATAAAGTAAAGTGTGTAAAAATCCTAATAAATTTAAAGTACAGGGTTATTTTGTAGAAATACTCGTAAATGTTATCTTGTTTGTAAAGAAAATGTTTGTGTTTATCTGTTATTCTTGCATGTATATTTGTAACAGTGTGTATTTTTGGTTATGTTTTTGGCGTTTATTTCTTTCAGTTTGATCGATGTGTACGTATGGTCCACAGTTACACAGGTACGTTTAGTATTGACGACTTACCCCCGGTTCCTATAACAAACTAACGGATGTTCGTAGGTCCATCACCATAGCAACGTTGTTATTTCAACATAAAATGTATGAAAGTTTTTGACAGATAACAACGTTGCTATGGCGAAAGTCCTACGGACATCCGTTAGTTTGTTATAGGAACCCGGCATTACACGCCTTCCCATTTCTCACAGTAGATACCATCACCATATAAGCTGAGAGGGTGGTTTTGGTGCTGGGCAAGCCTATTCCATCTCAACAATGTCCCAGGCACTACAGTGTCCCGTTAAGTGTAGGCGAAGATTGCCTCCTGACGCTGTATAAATCATCTACTATAGATGCATAAGGCCTGAGTTTTTTTTAATACATCTTATGACACATGAGAAAATACTTATTACTGCACTCTTTGACGGAGGTAATCTTTGAAACTACTCATCCGATTTAAAAGAATATTTCACCAATGTATAGAATGGACTGTTTGGATGGTTATAGGCTATATTTTGTCCCGGTAGATTCATTAGTACAACCGTGCAAAGCCTGGACGTGCTGCAAGTCATTGATTAACCTTTCATGGATTCCGTCCAAACCCTGTAGATGAGTACATGCGAGTGTAATGCTTCGGCCACACTTGACAGCGAAGATTCATGTTCGCGTTGTCGCGATAAAACTATAATGACGAAGTGCTTGGCCAGACTACAAAAAGCTTCGCGATGTCCCGCAATGAAAACCCTTTGAAATGAAATGAAAACCCTTTGATGTCCCGCATTTTACCGACAGCGGCGCGAAGGGCTTTCGTATTCGCGAAGATGATTCGCGATAGGACGAATTATTGGCCAGACGTGTCGCGACAACGCAAATCTTCGCGTTATCGCGATATGTGTGGCCGCAGCATAAGGGAATGTACAAAATGAGATTTTGACAGCTTTGTTCAATACTAAACAGCCGGTACTGTATGATTTTCTCACCTGACCTCTTTAGAAGTATAGCACTATCATTTTTTGTCACCTGAGGCCTAAATCAAGGTCATCCTATGTTGGTGGATACTGCATTCGTAACAGTTCACCAACTTATGCTGACCCCAGAAATTGTCACGATCGTTATTCTTAATTTCTTACGGTCTCTGTATGATGAAATTATCCTTCGTAGTCATCAACGCTAGCTTTTTTCAGTTTGAGTTATTTAGTGCACAGCATGACAAGTAAATTAGCCTTCCAGTGTCCATACGTGAGTGGTGCGTTCCTAGCACGGCTTTGTTCTTTCAGGTGTCCCAGGTTGAGAAGTCTGGCTTGACATCTCTCATCAGGACTGAGATGAGGGAAGGCGACTTGCATCTTTACAGTCCCAGCGTTGGGTACGTCCACTTCCGCGTGATGCCGACCACTACGTCGTTCCAGATTGGCGACACTACTGTCCGTCTGGTTCAACAGTAGGCATGATGACTCATTTTGAAAATCTTTCTATCAAGTTCTATCTGTCTTCTATTTATCGAAAAGAAACATTTACTAGCCCAAAAATGAGCCAACTAAATGACAAGTATAGGTCGCGCCACGTAAGCAGAACGCTCAGGGGAACAGCTGCGCAGTAGGCGATTTTAAGGAATCTAAGGTGGGATTGGTGGAGGAGTGACGGGCGCTCTTCACACCGTTGATGTAGCGCGTGCTATTGGTTCGTTAACGAGTGACCCGTGCGCAAAAAACCCCCTCCCGTTTCACTCATCGTTCTTTTTTCGTGGCGCGACTTATACCTTTCCTTAGGCGTGACGTCATACGCCCGCTTCGGTGTTTAACTATCATGGCGGAATTCTGTAAAATTGGTGTTTCAAAATAAGTATTTGATCTAGTTAACATTCATGCCCTTCGAACTTGCTAAGTGTGGTCATGTTCAAATCTGACCACCAAATAATTTTAGGTGCTTCTTACAGCAGTTTCTCCGTAGCTGGTGTTTTTTCTATCTGTGTGTCAATGTTCATTATTATAGAACTGTCAGTGTTACTGTTAGTATTGCATGAATTCTTCGATATTGACTGCCATATGATATACCAGAGTTCGCGCAATGAATCAAGTATTACAGACAAAGCTGGAACTAAATTTGGATTCATCACCGTACTACAAACATGTTTCTTTGAAGGAAAGAAAAATGTGTTCCATAGGACCGCAAGGATCACTTAAAAATACAATGTACAGTCTTATAAGCTAGGTGACTATTGCCTGTTCCAACGCAACTCCCTACACCAGGGAAAAAATCAGGTGGTGTGGGCCTAGCTTTTTTTTAAAGCGATCCCTTTACAATCTTAATAGTCAAGCTTCAGTGAGAAGCCAGTCAAACAAAGAAAGGCTTGTATTATGCCAAAGGATTTCTGGCATCGTCTGCTAATCAACTGCTTATGGATTATTGTTCAAGCTTACATGGAAAGTTGGCGTATCTTAATCGGAACATTATTTTTTGCGATTGCAGCGGACTTGTTTCGTTGCGCGGTCTCTGTATTCAACTATACCTAAAATAGGTACATATTTAATTATTCTACAGTTCTATCGTCATAATAAATTATACGAGTCCGATTTGAGTTTATATATTTAAGTAAAACTTATTATGTTAACTCGAAAATTATTGCTCTAAATTTATTTTGTGATAATTGTTCACACTTAATCTTAAAGATTTTGGCATATGGTTTGATTTCATTTACTTTTTAAACTATCATGGTTTCGAAATTATAAACACTTGATCAGGTTCAGCCGTGATCATGGCGCATGGAATTTGCCGAAATATCGGGAAACTTATAAATCAACAAATCAAGGTAAATATCCCGTTTCAAGTGTTTATAATGATTTCATATTATTGCCAATTAGGTCTATTTGTATTATACTTAGTAAAACGCGACATTTCGCGTCAAAACACTGTTTATCTATTTAAAAGTATGAATTGTGATCGCAAAAGTTTAAGACTTTGAAGTGTATTCAATCTATACTTATACTCGTAGTTGTAGTAAAAAATTCAAGGTATAAATACGACTGTATATTCCAGGGTGAGGTAGTAATTTTCAAGTTTTTGCCCTTTTTTAGAGCTCATGAACATGTATAAAAGGTCAAAGGTTACATATTTGATTCAAGAGTTTCATGACTGAATCCAAACTGTAATTAAGTTAACACGAACCATCCAAATTGAGATGGTTCTAGATTCGAGGAGTATGAATTCTCAATCCTATCCAATTGTTATGAGCTAATCAATACTTAGGTGTATTAATATATACTTTTAAAATGTATTATATATATATATTTTAATTTGTAAGGATTGTGGCTGTCTTTGTGCGGGTGTAAAAGAGGGTTGTAAACAGTATTGAATATAAAAGATTTTAAAAATTTTGGATGGTGCATGCACAGATTCATCGGCCTAATTATTGAATTACGTAATAAAAAAAATGCGTCTCTTTAAATCTCTCAGTATAAAAATAGAAGGTGGTTTTTCTAAATTATTTCACTAGGAGTAATCTTAGAGAAAATTAGGCCGATAATAAACATATTATAAACTGTCACTAAATACCTATACTTCATTTCTTGAAGCAAGCTAATAAGAAGATAAAATAAACTCACGTGATTTGGTCGTCAAAAATTATTGTGTTCTCGTGATTGGCTAGATTGTCAAATCAATTGTCAATTGTCAAATCTAGCCAATCACGAGAACACAATAATTTTTGACGACCAAATCACGTGCGTTTATTTTTCTGCCTATTAGCTCGTTTCAAGAAATGAAGTATAGTTTAAAAGATGTATGCAGAATTGCAGACCAATCTAATGATAGACGGAATTTGGTATGAAATAATGCGTCGTAAGCGTCGATTTACACCAAGATGAAAGGGAAGCGGCGGCGCGCAGTTTTATTGTCATGTGATTTTAGGTCGCTTGTGGTCGCCTGCGTTTGAAGTTTCTCAAGCGATACTATGTATTACGGTGATGAAGATAAAGTATAAAATGATATGACAATAAAACTGCGAGCCGCCTTCCATCTTGGTATGAGTTGAGCCTAAGAATCATTGGTAACTACCTACAAGAGCGCTAGCGGTGTCTCTATGTGTAAAGTATCCCTAGTGAATTAGAATTGACAATATAAAAGCTATTTCACCCATTTTGGTCTGTACATTCCGTCTCACGCTCAATTTTGGCCTAGCCATAATATTAAGCTTCAAAAAATGTTAGTGTAATAAAAAAATAATAATAAATGGAATGTGATATTAATGTATGCGTGAAAACACCCGCATAAATAACAATACGCTAAGAAAGACTTGGAAATAGCTATAAGATCTATATTTGATCTGAAAAGTCCAATGAATTGTCTGAAGTTGTCTCTTCTTTTGTGCATATTTTGTGCTATCTTAATAACTGGGACGTTTTATGACTGTGATTTTCATATCTAAAACTTGGTATTATTATTCAATATATTATAGTATTTAAAACTATGAGGGTGTACATTTATTACGTGAGATTTTGGCGATTCTGTGACCACGTTTTATTTAACTAATGTTTCTGTGGAAATAAATAAAATAAATAAATAAAAACAAACTATAACACCCTGTTGAGAAGGGGCTTAAACTCCTCTTCCCCGAAAAAAGTCGCACGTAATGAACACCCCTTTATTTTATACACCCCTTTATTATTGGAGGGTCATCGACTTATTAGGCAGTAGACTCCTTATACCTACATACTCACAATGCAAAAAAGTCGGTCACTAACCTGGAGCTAGATTCTTGAACGACATAATATCTAGCTTTTGTTTTCTTAAATCCATAGAATTTTCAAAATAAGAACGCCGAGACGTGCCGCGTTAAGACATGGTTATTTGGAGAATAAGGGGGCTGGTCGTTAGTGGCAAACGTAAGAGGACGTGGATTGTTGTAAGATCTATTTATCTAATGTGTTATCTGAAAGCGTTTGCCCTGTATTAGGTGTCTACTGGGTATTATGTCGATGTTTTAGGAATTGTGTTGTATGATGTGCACTAGGCACCGAATCATGTACGTAGAGGCTGCCAAATTAAATGTAGTAGAACCAACATTTTTTTTAATTAACCTTTGTTGACCATTTTTTCTGCCGCCTAGGTAGGTACTTGACTTTTATTAAATATGCATGCACAATGTAGATACCTGTAGCCCGAATACAGGAACGCTAAAAAAAGTAAGTGGTGCTTATCTATGAAATTATTTGGCGTTGGTCCGTATTCAGAGACTACTCAAGTGTAAATCGTGTCTCAAGCGGTGATTAATAAATCAGTTTTTATAGAGAACTGACAAAAATGGATGCTTAAACGTAAACTCAAGTTTGAGTGAGGTCTCTGAATACGAGCCTAAGTCTGACAAGTAAGAACGAACGGTTAATACGGTCTTAAGTAATTAATTAGCGTTTGAGTATTCGTGCATACCTATATTATGAAAAAAAATATAAGTGAACAACTCAACTTTAAATTTTTCAAAATACGAGTAAATGAATAGTCTTCTATACTTCATTTATTAAAACGAGCTAATAGGAAGAGAAATAAACACACGTGATTGGTCGTCGAAAATAATTATCTTTCTTGTGATTGGCTAGATTGTCAAATCAATTGTCAATTGTCAAATCCAGCCAATCTAATTATTTTCGACGACCAATCACGTGCGCTTAATTTTCTTCCTATTAGCTCGCTTCAGGAAATGAAGTATAGTTACAGTGTTGACAGTTGACAGTGAGATTGTAACACATTTTAAATTATATTTAATTTTGACCTTACTTATTGAGAGATGCAATTTATTTTGAAATAGAAATTGAAATTGAAATTATTTATTTTGTCGCATTTGAATAATTTAAGTCGAGCTGTTGATTCAGCAGGTACTTACGTTGTTGGAATCCTTTCTTTTTAATATTAATAATTAAGCGAATTGAAAGTGAAACTCACACCTTTTTGTATGTTTTAATGCCATCTTGTTGGAGACACTGAGGACTCAAGTAAGCTACTATTAGTGTCATGGGATTTTTAACTTTATGAATGGTTGGAGTTATTTACTATAATGCATAGTGTTCAATTTAATTTAGTTACTTACTATAATGCATATATCCCACCGCTGTCACCATGTCGTAATTGAAAGATGAGTTGACCAAGACTAATTTTTTATTTTTCTACCCTCTATAATAATAGAATTTGACATGCATAACTTATAAATATACGACAGTGTTCAAGCGCTTTGAAAAGTGCTCTTTGCGCCGCTTACGGTCGCTCGTGGTCGCCTGCGTTTGAATAATCTTTTACCTATCTTAAAGTAAAGTAAAGTAAATATTTATTGTAAAACTGTCACATGGTTACAAAGATGGTAGGTTGTTTTTAAAGGTGTACAAACAGTTTGCCCTTTTCGGACGTACAATATTAAAAGTAGGTACTTACTTACACTTTTTTACTCTTAACGACTTAAACTAATTAAATATACCTACCTTATGCATATTCGACCAGTAAACCTATATTAGCTAAAACGCATATTAAATCTACATATCATCGTTGCCATTTAAGTAACAAGATAAATATATTATTTAAACCCCTAGTACATCGAATAAGTAATTTCTCGAAAAGCTAATTATACAGCTCCTGAATTTTGATTTTAATATGAAGACATTTTACAGAGTCATGGCGTGATGGCGGTCATCGTTAAGTGACAGCATGGTGTCATCGTGATGTGTCTTTAAGCTGAAGACATCTTTCAATTGCCAAGACATTGGATACCTGCATCGGTACGTGTGGTCATCTATACTATATAAAAGTACAAATATTATAAGTAGGTAAAGTTTGTTTGTTTGTTTGACGGAGGTAATCTCCGAAAGTACTCAGCCGATTTCCAAAATTCTTTCACCGATATATAGAATGGACTGTTGGGAAGGTTATATAGGCTATATTTTATACCGGTAGTTTCATAAGTACACCCGTGCGATGGTGGGACGTGCTGCTAGTAGTTTATATATAAATCTTTGCTGACTCCACTACTCAGTTTTTCAACTTTTGTGGTAGGTAGTCAACGTTCCTTATTGTACCCTATTTCATGTAATTTGTTCCAAAATAAATGATTTGATTTGATTTGATTTGATCCTCTACCAATCGGATCTAAGATTCCTAAAAATCGTCTACTGCGCAAATTTTCCCCTCAGCGTTATTTTTACGTGACGCGACCTAACAACATAATACAAAACAATACAATAAATAAAAATAGATTATTATTTATTAAATTTACATTTATAGATTGCTTATTATTATTTTTACATTGTTTAATTTTCAGATGCTGAACTGGATTGCAGAATCTGGAAGATTGAAAGCAGTTGAAGATATACCCGCCGTAAGGCGGCCAAGACGAATATTTTTGAAGTATTTTTTATATTGTTTAATTATGATTCAAATAAAACATTGACTTTAATTCTTGGTATTTTATTTGCACCTTATGTTTTGATACAAAGTCGATGTTGCACAAACAAGTTTGTTGACAGTAAACATTGAATCGTTATAACAATGGTTTGTAAAAAAGAGAGCCTGTTTTAGTTTTTTAAAGTAGACTTCATAGGTGAATTGATAATTTTATATCTGATCTAAATATCTTAATCAAAAGCCATGATAGAGAGAGAATGCCTTGGGGGGGCTTAAAAATGTATAACGATTGTCTGCGAAATAACAAGAAATAATGGCGGTTTGAGAAAAATAAATTAGATCATAGAGAATGAGTAGCAGTGAGACTATGTAGATTATTTCCAAACTGCACGGGGACAGGAATCGAATCTGCGCTCGCTGCTCGGTCAATTAGAGGCGGTGTATGTCACGAGCTGTGTTATCGTATTATCGGCGCAGGCGCACGATCTCGGTTAGTTGCGAAAGCGCGGGCGCCGACCGAGCGCGTGTGACCCTTGCGGATTTTCTGCGATATTTCAGAAATAACGGTATGATTTTTAACTACTTATAATCCTTATTTGCGTTTATGGTTGTAAAATTAAAGTGGCAGAGAGGGACAGGAGATAATTAAATAATAATTTAGAGTAGTTACGAAGCAGCCAGCCAAACTTTTATAATTAGATATTTCTACTTCTTGGATTAGACTCGTCTGATCAAACGGATTAGATGTTTATGCAGGTCAGTTTAATGAATTTGTTATGTAAATATTTTGTGTTTGAAAAACATTGTGTGTTTGTGTGTGATTGCTCTAGTAGTTTTTTCTGATAATGTTTGACTTTGATGATTTTTGTAGGTCTGAATCTAGATTTTTTATTTTAAGGTTTTTAACACTATCATACAAGCCTGCCGAATTTTTATAGTGTAGGTAGGTTTATATTTATTATTTACCTTAAGCGGTTTTTAGGTTTTACTTACCTACAACAGTATGACAAAGATAAAAACTGCAAAGGTATGAAATTAATTAGGTACCTACTTAATATTTTGGTGAATGTTTGGTGAATTTTGTAAATGTCTACGTATAGCCTTATTTACCTACTGTAGGTACTTCGCACTACTTGATACCTACTTAACGACCCTGTGTAGTGTGTAGGATGTGCAAAGGATTTATCTTACAACCTTAACTCTGGTAAGTACAAGATAACTTTAAAATTCAAACAAATTCATCTCATTTTATAGACGTAAAGAAAAACAAGTTTATAAAAAACGTTTCTACACTTAAAACATCACCTCTTGTAGTACAATAATGACAATAGGTGTAGACTAGGCATCTGATAAAAGAGCCCCAGATTTTAACTTAAATAAAAATATTTGAGACCTTAAACTTAACATAAATAAAATAATTTTCGTTAATTGACATAAAATATAAGGTAAGATTAGCTAGCATCGAATACTTAAGCAGGTAGGTACATTGTAAAGGATGTTCATAAAACGGTATCGTCAGAGCACCGGTTTGGAGGTCATCGGCGGAATTTACGTGTTGTGGCTGAGAACAATGACATCGTTAGAGTCACACCGATCAGTCAGCAGGTGGAACAGATTTTAAATTTAATTTTAAACGAATACCTACAAAGAAATGCTTGTGGGGAAGCTAAATATTCTAAGTACTTATACAAATATCATAGACGAAGGATATCCCGGTAGTTTCATTAGTGCACCCGTGCAAAGCCGGGACGTGCTGCTAGTCATAAATAAATAGGTATGATCAAGAGGGTATCCCAGGGAGCGGTGCATGGACGTTTCTTAAGAACTTTATGTAGGTAAATCTTTAGATCCTTTTGAAGATGTCTAAGGAGGCAGTTTAACCCTTTGACTCAGACCAAAAAAAAAATAAGATAAAAAAATATATTTTTTTTTTGGTCTGAGCCCTTTGACGTTTTTAGCTACACAACATAGGTATACCCAAGATTACACGTACCTATGTTGTAGCTGACCCATGCCCACTTCGTTGGGCACCTCCGGCACAGAATAAAGATGGAAACTCCGGCTAACTTTGAATAAAACTCCAGCTAACTTTACACTTTTTTTTAATGATCTAAAAATGAAAAAAATTAAAAAAGAATGAATGAATGAAATGAATGAAAGCTCAAAATACTTTTATTATCTCAGTGACCAGGAAGGTAAAACACGTACCTAATGCCATGTCTGTATCTGTTCATTTTGTTATAACTTGATAAGGCATGTACCTAGACGGTCAATGAAAATGTTTTTATAAGAAAAAGAGCCTTAGAGCATATCTAAGCTTGATCCAAGGTTTCATCCATGATTTGGCTCAATGGATCAACATTGCCACAGGTGTCAGGGGTTGGGCAGTTTGGACTCGCTTACGACTGGATGTGGCTTGAATCGGTTAGTCTTTGTTTAGTGATTCTGGAGCGCTGTACAACCATCCCCTTTCGTTTTCGGTTTCGTTTTGTTTTATTCAGTCCAATAAAAGTTATAATAGTCGATATCGAGTTATAGACATATAATTATATCTACTTGAACCTACAGACACAATCTTAAATTAATTATGAATCTCCAATCCAAACGAGTTATCCTCGGCAGACTCTGAACGGAACGTGATAATATTATTTACGGTTTTCCTTAACAAGAGAAAACAACAAACTTGATTCATGCATAAAATAAGTTCAGAAAGATGCAAATTGTTAAAAACATTCAGATTTCTTCTTAAATAATCCCTAACTTGATGCGAAACTCATGCTAATTGTGCCAATCTTACGTCATAGTGGTCAAATGTACTCATTACATAAATCGACTTACTCTATTTAGAGTAAGTAATTTTACAATAGACTAGCAGCACGTCCCGGCTTCGGTGGTGTACTAATGAAACTACTGGGATAAAATATAGCCTATAACCATCCCAACAGACTATTGTACACGTCGATGAAAGAATTTTAAAAATCGTCCAAGAAGTTTCGGAGATTGCCTCCGTCAAACAATCAATCAAACTTTACCTCTATAGAATACAGTATTAGTAGGTAGATATAGATATAGATAAATACTTAACACAATCGAAACGACGGGAAATAATATAAAAAAGGCTCGATAAATTCCTGTTTTTTGTATAAATTAAAAATACTTAAGTAGTTATTACAGTACAATATAATTAATATCATAAAAAAAAAACAATTAAGGTACTCATGGTCAGTATAACTATCTACCTACAGGATAATTTTGCAACGATATCTCTAGCCACCAAATGTTTTTCCTCATATCTTCTAAACCAAGAAAATCCAAACAGGGCATTCAATTAGGCACAGTATATTTGATCCGAAAATCAAATATAAGTAACTAAACTAGTACCTATCACAAGATACAAAATAGGTAGGTACTTACAAAAACAAACAGTAGGTATCACCTGGCATGCATTGTTTACCAACAGTAGGTAAGGTAGGTAGGTATCAAGCAAGACCCACTTGAGATGAGCTGTTTGTGTGTAGTTGTGTTTGTTTATTAAATTAAAGGTACATAGATACTACCTGTGTACTACCAGTGCTAACAGATTTAATTGTCTGCGTTACGTAATTCAAGAAAGTAAGATGCTTTGCTGTAATGCCTGAAAACGTAACCTCAGCAAGATTTGTATACCTAGTGTATTTTTTTTTTCAACCTATATTGTCCCACTGCTGGGCAAAGGTTTCCCCTTTCTCCTTCTATACATCCCGGTCCATTCCTGTTTCCGGCCATGTGGAGTCGAAATCATCCAGGTCGTCGCGCCATCTTTTTTTGGGTCTGCCGCGTCGTTGCCCGCTTGGCACTCAATGCGTGACGAGATTGGCCCAACTTCCTGGTAGTGTATTAGGTCTAGAAAAAAATGATGTAGAGGTAATTTAAAGTAGGTTTAATTTGTGCCCTTCGTTGGCCGCTTAGTGGCATTTTTGCCCTTGTGGTGTTAAAATTATTGCAATTGACCCTGCGTATTAAACTGTGCGGTGTTGTGCCCTGTACTTTATTATAAACCAGCTATAAGAAATTCAGTTCTTCGTGTTTTTGTGAGAGGCCTCAGCGTGTGTCGATTAATTTTATTCGGAACCAGTGGCTGAGGCACACAGCTTTCGAAGTGGACCGAAAGCATACAAGTTGGATCTTAATCAAAATCTAAAATCAAAATCAAAATAAAAAAACGTTTATTTCAAGTCACACATTAAATTAGGTAAGTACAATAAAATAGACAAAAGTAAGATCAGTAACATAATCATCAATAATAGGTAGTTAAGTAATCAGTCGCCTTACATAACAACATTCTATCATACTTTCAAATCCAGTCGATCACAGTGCTCTATGTGAAATCGTTTTTAAGATAATATACCTATAGGTGCCTTTTTTAATCATCATCATTATCCGCAGCCTGATCTTTCCCACTGCTGGATAAAGGACCTCGTATTTGTTTTTGCCATTTCTCACGGTCCTGCGCTTGCCTGATCCACTGCCATCCACTTTTATCAATATTTGTAGGTTCTCACACTTCATCTACATGTATGGAATTATCTAGCAGTAATGCACGTGATTTTCCGACACATTATGAAGGTACCTACTCTGCAGTAAATGCAGAGGTCCTTATCTCATTCAGAGCGGTCGAGTCACCTCGGTGCGTTTAGCATGGTTGGTACTTAACTACGTGACCACGGTGTAGCTAGAAACGTTTATCATTTGTTTCTATTTGCGTGTGCGCGTTGTTGAAAAATAAAAACTGAAATATGTACACAACTGTATCCCAGGGTGCGGTAGACAGTTCTTTCAGATCTTTATGTTATTCTTTAGATCCTTTGAAATTCAAATATGTACATTATTTGGTACATGCACATGCCCACTTTTTGCAGAAGTTAGCTTGCCATACGTACATGGTACAGCTAACTGGTTTCCTCACGATGTGTTTATTCACCAAAGTTCGTGTTAAAGCGCATATAAATTTCTCGATACTTACGATAACTTTCACATTTAAAATATAAAGTAGGATTTCTTGCTATCTATAAAGTAGGATTTCTTGAGGAAGGAAGACTATTCCGGACACAGACAGTTTACTAGGTATAAGGTACCGTGACCATGTCCGAGGCTGACTTAAAGACAATCATTTTCCGCATCAGTTGTAGAATATAGATGTATATTTAAACAATAGACCTTCCTCATCTTTTAATAACAGTCGGCTACGAGAGTTAGAATAATGAATTTAATAAATAAACAACAATACTTAAACTAGCAGCAGTCCCAGCTTTGCACGGGACTATTGAAACTACCGGTAGGTATAAAATGTATAGCCTATGAAGAAAGAAAGAAAGAAAGAAAGAAAGAAAAATATGTTTATTTCGTAGGACTTGAGGTCGAGGATCGCTCAAAAACGTACAGTCTTAAAAGCTATTGCCTGTACGTTTCGCAAGATGAATGAAGTGCTCCCACACAAATCCGCGATGCGACGCGATGCGAGCTCGCATCGCAGAAATTCGCATCGCAAGTTTCTGCGATGCGACGCGATGCGACGTCGCGCGAATTTGTGCGACAAGCCGTTTAGTAGGGCGATGTAGGAATGTGCGATGCGAAGCAGATCGCAAATTCTTGCGATGCCATCGTGCGAATTCGCGCCATATCGCAGATTTTGACAATGCGACGCGACGTCGCGGTTTTGTGTGGAAGCCCGAAGTGCGTAGATTGACCACGCTTAGCAATGCTTTACAAATGATATCTTGTAGGTATTACCTACTCGCACAATTAGATTGGAACATAAAACTTCTAAGGTTTATAAATTCAGAACTGCTATTAAAATTTTATCGTGTTGATTAATAACGAAGAATTCAGTGCTTATCTCAGTTTTACATTCATTCTAGTGGAAATTAGGTTAGTAATACCTTGATCACACGTACCGAGTAGAGTGGCGAGACAGTAAAATGTTTCTCGGCCGAGTAAATAGAATAGGGTCCGAGTGACTGTCTCGGCCTGTTGCTCGGCCGAGGTAGTGTTCACAAATACCGAGCGCTCGGCCGAGAGCACTGTCTCGCCACTCTACTCGGTACGTGTGATCAAGGTATAAGTATTAACACAGATTACCTACATAAGTCAGATACCTCATCTTGAACATTGTTCTTTTATCGTCGGGCTTTTTTTGTGTTTGATTTTAGCCCAAAGAAAAACGGAGTGAATTCAACGTACTTACAATACGAGATGAGGTACCCGTGGTATTAATTAACCATCCTAATACATACTTAGGTATCTCTCACTGCTTTCCGCAGTTTTGAAATTTGTGTAAGTACTCGGACGTAGGTACCTAAATACACGTTGTACAATGTACAGTACCAACACTGTGGTTTGGTGACATCAAGCAGTGAATCATTCAAATACATACACTCGGCAATAATATTATTGTATTATGTTTTAACCATTCGACGTCAGCAGTTCAGCACTTCATGTTTGCGTTGTCATTCACAAAAACGTTGACAGACAGACGTACACAATTTTATCCCCAGAAATAGTAAATTCTCTTCAACTCATATTTAGATGTCCCATTAGACATCTTCAAAGGATCTAAAGAATTACATAAAGATCTATAAGAAATGTCTACCGCTCCCTGGGATACAGTCGTGATCATATTTCATTTCATTTCATTTTCATATTTAAACATTCGAAATATGGTGTAGTACCTATAAGAGAAGACTATAAAAGTCAAATAAATACATCAAGGAAGACTATACGCCAGAAGTCCTACAAAAAAGAGAAGAGTTTTTGGAAGAATTCAGGGCTCGAAAAAATGAAGGTGAAAATGTAGCTCTTAGATTTGATAAAATTATAAAGCCCGATTGTTTATAGACGGATTTGAAAGAGTTGGAGGAGGCCTTTGCCTAAAAATGGGCTGTTCCTAAATAGAATAATCAAACAACTTAAAATATCTATTAAATATAATAAAATATTTAAAATTAATGCATGCAAAATTAAATTAGATTTTGTTATTGTTGTTTGATTCAAGCAAACTATACAATCTATCAATTATATTAAAACGGCGCACCAAGATAAATAATTAGGCAAGAACACAAAGTGTAGTGTGGGCCTGTAGGCTGTAATTGGTACCTAGGTATTCCACGTAACAGGTTTATTACAAGTCTGATTGTTGATATATACAAACTGGTTTCCTCACGATGTTTCTTTTGGTTATAAAATAATTAATAAAAACATTGATGTTCAACCGAAATTCAAACTTAGGGTTTTCAATTTTTCACGACTTTTCTTGTTGATGCGCGTAATTTTCTTCATAAAATATGTTAAATGCATTCCAAAAAACAGGCTTCAAAAAAAGTCAAAAGTCAAAATATTTTATTCAATAAAATCTTCGAAAGACAAGGTGTATTACCACTACCAAAAAAGCTAAGTCAAAGTGCTAAATGGATTTTATTAGATAATTAAAAATTTTAATGTAGGTAAGTGTACTGGCATATTATGATAAAATTAATTACGATTTTTCATTTAATAATGAATGCCTAAGAGTGGTTTAACTTTTAACATTGTAATAAAAATATAAACTATAGATTTAATTTAAATTCTAAAAGTGCGTAACGCTTTGCCAAGCACAGTGATAAGTTTTTTTTAAATAATATAAGTTGATGCTTGAAAGTTAATCAAATTTATTTGCATATGCATTTATAATAAGTACGTATAGCCTTGCAGTGTGTCACGTAATGGAATGCAAACTTGTTTAATTAAATATTATGGCCGTTAGCAATCGTAACGTTCTCTTTAGCCGACTTCAAAAATTCTTACACAGCCTTACCTAGACTTTTTGAAAACAACAATATTATAAATAGATAGGTATTTTTAGTTTAATTATTTTTCATTTATATATGTTCAATCCGTTATCTTGGATTAAAGTTTTAGCACTCTCTCCATTATTAATATGACTTCAACTAACATAACGACAACATAATGTCCGTCCATCGAATTGGTTGTAGGTAGGTAGACAGTGCCAAATCAATAAACGATAATACACGCAGTTGGTAAGTAGGTATAAATTGGGAGAAAGACTCTAATTGAATGAGTTTGACAATTAAATTTTCATAGAACAAATAATTGTCTAAACTCATAATATTCAGGTCTATCCATGATAATTTAGGTCAAAAGTCAAAAGTCAAAATATATTTATTCAATAAAGTCATATTAAAGACCACTTTGACACGTCACGTTCTTAAAACTAGGGGATTCTATTGCCTGATGTTAGCCAAGTGACAAACTCTTCGCATCTATTCTATTTATACCATCATTCGCTATTCCTTTGATATTTCATAGTTCTGTCTCATGTTTTCATCATCAGATGTTATCAAGAAGCTGCCACACAGTTAAAAAGTTGTTGTTACTTGGCTGGAGTGTCCCACTGCTGGGCAAAGGTTTCCGCTCGAGTTTTCCAATCATTTCGGTTGCACGCCATTAGCTGCCATGCCACTGACTGGTTAAAAACATTTTTTTATTTTTTGCTCTCATTTGAGCACCACGTTAAAATATTTATTTATTTATTTTTTTATTTAAACACTTTATTGCACACTAATTTAAAACTAAATGTACAAATGGCGAGCATAATGCCGAAGGCATTTTCTACCTGCTAACCAAGAACACAAGTAGGAGAAAGTATAGGCGTGCTAATAGACTTAAGATAATTGCATAATAAATACATAGATAGTGTAAATACAATATATGATAATACACATAAAGTAGGTATATATTTAAATATTATAATAAAATAGGTATATATGTATATATATATATATATATATATATAGAGAAGGATAAGAATTACATAATTATAGGTACTTACATAAAATTTAACAGGAATTTGATTGAAACAGCCAATCACGAGTCTTCTTCTTAAAATTGTCTCTAGACTCAATCTTTCTTAAATCGCTGGGCAAGTTGTTCCAAAGTCTAGCCGCTTCAATAGAGAAAGACTTGCCACGAAAGGTAGTACTGTGAGCCGGAATTTTAAGAAGAAGAGTATCAGAAGATCGAAGATGTCTGTCATGCAAATCAGATAGGAAACTAAAACGGTTTTTTAGGTAGTCAGGAGTAAATGGATATTTAATTATCGAGAAAAGAAGACAGAGGACTCTCAGCTTCCTACGTGCACGAATAGGAAGCCACTTCAGTTTAGCTCGGTATTCACTGATATGGTCATACTTGCGCAAGCAGAATATGAAACGTATACCAGCATTCAAAAGGCGATCAAGTTTATTAAGAAGATCCTGGTTAAGATCAACAAACGCTACATCTGCATAATCAATTATGGGTATCAAAAGGGAATTTACTAAAGTTATCTTAGTGGATACAGGAAGAAATTTCTTCAAACGAATAACAGAGTGAAGTACAGCATAGAATTTACGTGAAAGCTCCTTAATGTACGGCCTCCAAGAAAGCTTGGAATCTAAAATAAGACCGAGATTTTTTACCGTGGGCGAGAAAGGAATTCTGTGACCGTTGAAATAGAGTTGAGGAAGAGCATCAAAAGAATCCACTTTCGCAAGTTGACAAGACCCACCGATAATGATGGCCTGACATTTGTCAGGGTTAACAGTGATTCCAAACATGGTGGACCAGGACAACAGGCGAGAAAGGTCATCATTAAGAGCCAAGATGGCACTGTGTAAATCTTCAAAGGGAGCAGAACAATACATTTGAAGATCATCGGCGTACATATGAAATTTGCAAGAAAGGTGAGGGCAGAGCAGATTTATAAATAAAGAAAACAAAAGAGGGGACAGAATACCCCCTTGTGGTACACCTGCCTCTATATCACTCCACTCCGAAAAGTCCTCGCAATGACGAGTTTTTTGACGACGATCACTAAGGTAGGAACGAAACCAATCCACCGAAGCCTGGGATAAGCCAAACTTAGGAAGAGCAGCAAGAAGTAGATCGTGGTCAACTGCGTTAAAGGCATTGCTAAAATCAATGAGAACCAATATTGTCAGGTGGGTATTTTCCATGTTTACACGTATATCTTCAGTTACATTTAAAAGTGCAGTGGTAGTACTATGCCCTTTCCTAAAACCAGACTGAAAAGGGTTGAAGAGTGTGTTGGCTGTTAGGAACTCAGTGAGCTGGGCATGTGCTATTGCTTCGATAATTTTGGAAAAGAAGGGAAGGATAGAAATAGGCCGATAATGCTTTAACAAAGAGGGGCTAGAAATTTTGGGTAAGGGGATAACATAGGCTTCGCGCCATAAGTTTGGAAAGAGACACTGAGAGAAGGAATAATTAATTATATGAGTTAAAGTGGGGAGAATATGATTAAGTATCGGTTTGATCATGACACGACCAATATCATCACTACCAACGGCTTTAGATTTAAGTGATGAAAAAATTTTCTGAACCCTATCTTGACTCACTGCAACAAAAGAGAAACAAACATCTGGGGAAGGCATTTTGCTAATCTCGGATAGCGCTGTCGATTTCGCCATGGGACACAATTTTTCGCACACAGAGAAATGGTTGTTGAGGGTGTTTAAGTCGAAACTTAAACTCGACTCGGGTGACCTGGATTTGCCTATACCGAGTGATCTAAGAAAGTTCCAGAGACCAGCTGGAGAGGCTAGTTGTATTTGTTCAGTGATATGTCGCTTTTTAGCATTTCTGACCAGAATGTTACATCTATTCCTGGATCTTTTATAGATCGCCCAGTTATCATCACATCTATGACGCTTGTATCTGCGAAAATCTCGGTCGCGCTTTGCCATAGCTTTCCGGATGGCATCGGTTAACCAAGGAGATGGCGGTCGTTTCAACCTAACAGGGTGAATAGGAGCGTGACGGTTATATAAGGAAATAATATTAGCGCAGAGAAAATTAACCATATCATCCACTGACGACATTGAACCAATCTCGTTCCAACCAATGATTGACGCATCATCATCTAGTTTGCTAACATTCATTCGCGAGAAATTACGCTGGTTGAGGATATTTGGCTTGGGTTTGGGGACTTTTATTTTATAGGATACATAAATAAGATCATGGTGTGAAAAAGCAGGAGCAGGAAATTGACCGTAGTTATCCACGAGACCACTGTCAGACACAATGATCAGATCGAGGACTGTATCAGTTGTGGACGAGTGGTGTGTGGGTTCAGAATTAATGATATTAAGGTTTACAGATTCAATTATGTTAACTAACTTCTTAGCTTTTGGGTTAGACTCAAGGCAAGTGTTAAGGTCACCCATCACAATTGTATGGAGAAAGTCAGAAGCAAGGGATTCTAATAAAGTTTCAAGTTTTAGGAGGTAGTTAAGAGACGATGTAATGTTTGGAGGACAGTATATTACTCCCAAGAGAAACTTAATACCTATATCAACTTCAATAAATAAGTATTCAGGCGACGCGCTATAGTTAGAAGGAGACTGACAGATTAATTTGTATGAAAAACAACTTCTAAGGTAAATTGCTACCCCACCACCTCCCTTTCCAATGCGGTCATTGCGAATCAGTATGAAACCTGGGATTGGGTAAAAAGGAGAGGGAAGAGATGGTTTAAGAAACGTCTCTGATACCAGAATCGCATGAATTTGTTCAGATTTAAAGGTTTCAAGAAGGTCGGAAACGTGACCAGGGATGCTCTGAGCGTTAATAAATATTGATTGATAATTAAAAAAAAAAAAAAAAAAAAAAAATGGGAATACATTTAGTGCTAACAAATAAATTTTGGCTATCGGAACAGCGATATTAGAAAGAAAGAAAGAAAATATATTTTTTTTTTTTAATTAGATAAAGATTGTAAATGTAACTTGGCCGTGAGATGGATGACAAGTCCGCCCTTCGTGTGTTGTGTCACGGTCATCGGCGTCCGAGTGCGCAGCGCTGGCTGCGTGTGCGCATATTGCACACTGCTTACTCAGATAATTTAAGCACGGATTTTAAATCAAAGAAAATTCTTATATCATCAAAACTTCCAATCTTCCTATATATTCCTAGGTAGCAAAATTAAAAAACTGTCTTCAATTCCGTAAGTATTTTAGATTTTCGTCATTTCTGTCCCCATAACTCCGAGGGTAGTAGGTACCTACTGCTTGCTCTATTCTTATTTTTTAAATACCACCTCGAGATTTAGGTGCTATTTAACGCGTAAATCACATTTTTACTAAACAAAACAAAGTGTGATTTACATGTCAAAGAAAGATAAGTAGGAAAACTAAATAGGTAATACAGCATATATAGGTACCAACACAAAATGATGTCAATGATGTTTTTATCTAAGTAGATACTTCAAAATCTCAAGGTTTATCAATCTAAACATTATGGTACAGTCAACATCATAAGTTATTTTAAAAAGAATTTACTTGCAATAGGAAGCAAAAAGTCACTAACTTGCTACTTTCTGTAAAATACTATAGCAATATCTAATTTATCAGTAACATGAACAATTCACTAAGTCATCAGAAAATTCGTTTTCTGTGTATGCTAAAACTCATTAACTTTTCTTTTTTTACATATTTCTTTATAATTACGTCACGAAAAGTATAATTGAATATTTTATTTAAGAATATAATAAAATTTGGTAGGTCCCAGAACAGCTTATTTCCTGAATAACACATTTTTTTAACAACAGTTTGGCGTAACTTTTCATGAGGTTTTATTTCAACGGCATAACAAAGTTTGTCAGGACAGCTTGTGTTACATAAATATGGAAGTGTACAGCTTGCTTTATGGATTTTACTAATTTTTACTCACATAAGTATGTTGCAATTCCTTAAGCCATAATTTTCAAGGAAAATTTACCGACACGAGCCTATCAAAAGGAAGAGATATTTGTGAGCTTCAGAGAATTATTTGAGCAAATACAAGTGGCATAAACTGATTTACCTACTCAAGTGAGGATAACGTTATCATAATAACAAGCCAAGTGTGTATGTCACGCTCAATGTAGGGTTCCGTAGTCGAACAATAGCTAGGTATAGTCGACAAAGAAATTGGTTTACCACTCTAAGGCTTTTAAGGCTATCATTTGCACGTACAAAACATCAAAGGCTATTTTCGCTTGACAGATTGACCTGCTACGTCAGAATCTGTCATTCAGTAATCCTTAGCGAATAATTATGTTACTGGGAGATGTCATCAAAAGTGGTAAACCAATTTCTTTGTCGACTATACATGGAAGGTACATGGTCGGATGAGTACTAACTTATCCGACCATTATTTAAATATTTACTAATACCTCAGGTATTACATACTCTTCAACGTGTAGGTAAGTAAAGCCTACTAGGCTGTGATAGCCTCATATGATTTTTACACATTTTCAAATGCAACACCAGACGGTTTGGCTGGCAGATAACTTGCTTATTTGATACTAACTTTTATTTTTTTATTATCTTAGTAGGTGTTTTATAAAAAATGTACCTATCTAAGTATTGTATCAGTCATCTGGTTACCATAACACAACGGACTTTTATTATTGACTACGGAACCCTAAAATTTTACAAATTTCTTTAAAAATTTCCACTCTTAGTTTGAATGGAATACTCAGGTAATCACAAGATGAGCTCGCGCGTAAAACTAGGCATTTTAACAATATAAACTACTACATTATCTCATCAAGTAATCAGTTGGCATGTGGGATGTCATCCTGAGTGTCGTCGGTGCCTTCCGCGACAGACCCGCATCCAAGAGACTAGGCTAGTTGACTCTTTACGGTCTGAATAACCTGTCCATTTCAAATTTATATGAAACTAGCTACGCCCTGCGGTTTCACCCACGTAAGTCCCGTTTCCGAGGGAATATTTTACGGCGTCAGATTACTGAAACCCTGATTAAAGTAAGTTGTGCTTACATAATCTATATAATGTCATAATTTGACATTTGTCCACACAAATCTGTTTAAAAATAACTTTCATAACGGGTCCTCAGAGCAATCATCCTTACTGCTTCCTCATTGGTTAATACGGTCTTAAATATTTAATATCGTTTGAGTATTCGTGCAACGGAGTTCTCTCTCCAAATTAAAAAAGAAAGACGTCTCTCGAGGACTGCCGCGGTAAAGCTATTGCATGCCACCTAGAGGCTAGAGGCGAATAAAACGTCAAACATCTACCTCGTCAAACGCGGGTCGGTATATTTTCGTTACGGAATTTCTGGATTCGGTCACCCCGCCCGCGCCGAGGCCCGCGATAGAAGCTATGCAATAGCTTAAAAATATAACATTCTCACTGCAAAATCTCCACTAGACAGATTTAAAATGAATTATAAACAGATTAAGGATATAAAAATTGGCCAATTGCTACGCCATCACGCTGCTACGCTAATCGTTTTCCGCAGTCCAGTACAATGACAATGAGTGTGTGACTCTGCTATACAATTAGCATTGACATACGAAAAATACTTTGGTTATTTATTCGATATCTACTTATTTATGAAAAACTAGCTGGGCCCCGCGGTTTTACCCGCGTAAGTCCCGTTCCCGCGAGAATATCGGGATAAAACTCGCCATCCTATCTATCACCACAAAAATTCATGTGAATTCGTCGTATTTCTTCCAAGACTTAGGTACCTACCTACTTATAAACTGATCTTTGACTTAGGACTTTTTGTATTTTTGTGTTATTACCACGATTTAACCCTTTTGCCTGCTGCATAAAATTAGGTAAATTGACTGTCATCATGACTTGCATGATCTAAACATGGAAGTTAGGTATTGCATCAATTTAATTGAATGCAACAGTCAAGAATCTTGCGTGTAAATGGGACACAATGGATAATTTTTGAAACTACATAGGTACTAAGTCGACGTTTCGACGACCAATCACGTGTGTTTATTTCTCTTCCTATTAGCTCGTTTCAATAAATAAAGATAGGTACCTACTTATCTAGGAATCATGAGGAGCTCTTGCTAATAAATAATAAACTAAATGCCTATTTAAACTATTTTGGAATACTGGTAGCAAGTTAATCCAAAGGACCCTTTTCCTCGTTTCAGGAAAATGAAAACAAAAGAGAAAGTTAATATAAGCAATATCAGCGGGAGCGTGGTTTCCTTCAACCAAGATGACAGGTATGTCAAGAACTCTTACGGCCGTTTTACATGGAGTCATTAACTGACGTTAGTGCTGACGCCGGAAACTGACTCGTACTATTTACACGCAGTCAGTATTCAGTCAGTAGTAAAAAATAAAAATAGTAAATCAATTTACACGACGGCAGTGCCCGGTCAGCACTGACTCGTCAGTGGGCTGCCGTCAGTTAGGTACTGACTCAATGTAAATCTGCCTTTACCTACATTCTATTAATTTCAATACTTCATGTAGGTACTTAATAAAAACACTGTCCGATAAAGAAGTGGGACATTCAATTGCTAAGTACCTAAGCCTACCTTCAAGGCTGAGCCGAGGACGCCAGGCGTGGGCGAAATGCGAGATTTCTTTATGTTCACGAAAGAGTGGTTTTCCCATAACAGGTATTGTAATATGACCTGACCCATACTTCGATGCGTTTCGTTTTCTCGACCCGGATCCTTTTGAAGGTAATATAGGTTAGGTACCTATGTACTTAAAAATATTACAAGAACTGACAAAAAAGCCTACAATCGTTTTAGATCATTGTGAAGGAATTAGTTCGTCGTTTGTTCCACCAAGTGGCTATATCTGGTGTTGTCGTTTATAAGCAGCCTAAAGGCCTTCGTCATGGATTAACGGCAAGCCGTTGCCGACAATTTACGTGCCCTCCGAAGCAGGGAAGCGATCTGATAATAATAAGGTAATTGTCAAAGATATTAAAGTGCCTGATAAAGCTACACGTGAGAAAGGGAAAACTAGACCACAATTTCCACGCAAACTGTTCCCAAAACCTTTACTATATCATCTTTTAAACCAAAAGTACTTTAATGCAATCTACTTGTGCAATCTAATGTGCACATTGATAACACCAAGGACCCAGATACACAGATCTTAAAGAGTTAACAAAGAGCAGCGGATGGGACCAATGACCCATCCGTGGTCGTGATCATGAATCTGCAGTCGGGTGTGCTATTATGCATTTAGACGACTGTGATTTTAAATGATAAAGTGACGACCAATGCGTTTTGGTCTCTTCTTCCTGCCCTTATCCCACTATGTGGGGTCGGCACAACATGTGTTCTTCCATTTCCCTCTATCAAACGTCATCTCTGCACACACACCTTTTCACCAATGCGTTTTAGTAGAAAATAAAATTGATTTACATAGGTAGGCGGAAGCCCTACTTGGATTTAACGAAAATGAAGTTTCGTTTCAGTTTTCGGACTGTATTTTTTGACTCAAGTAAATTAATATCACAAAAAAATTCCTTGGTTATAAGTGGTTCGGTACGAATCGGTACGATAAATGATTTTCAAAACAAATAAAACCTAAAAGGTCGTTGAAACGTGAATAACACAAGTTTGGATCAAAACAGATTGCATCAAGACGTAGGTTGCGTTATGTTATATTGTAACTTTTGAGTACTTTCACTTTCGGCATTGGAATACCCCAACAACAGGAGTCAGTGTCTCGTAGACCACTAGGACCACCAGCCGATGCAATTGTTTATTAAAAAATACCAATAAGCATCACCATGGTAAGTCATTCAACCCCTGATAGTTCGATAGAGTTAAAATGTAGTTATTAAATTCCTAAACTTAGTCCTCATTTAAATCATCGTTTCTTTTCAGAAATCAACAACGATCCTCCTGATCCTCTTCTGTACAGCAATGCTGGCGGTAGCAGAAGAGGGTGAAACAAGAGATTTGGATTTGGACATCGACGACGAGGACCTAGAGAGGAAACACAAACGTAAACAGAAGAAACGAAAGAAACAACAACAGTTTGACCCTTGCGGCTACGGACGGACTTTCGGGTTTGGGGAAAAGCTGTTCGGTCAGCCTGATTATACTTATATCAACGCGCCGGTGAATAACTATTATATAGGATGCGGGGGCTCTAGCAGCGGCCACGGTGGTCACGGAGGCCATGGCGGTCACGGAGGCCACGGTGGACATGGCAGTCACGGTGGACACGGAGGACAAAGTCATGGAAGCCACGGTGGTCACGGCCAAAGTCATGGAAACCACGGTCACGGAAGCGGCAACCAAGGATACAACCAACAGTTCGGAGGACTGAACAGCTATCCTCAGCAAGGTTTCAACCAGGGCTACGTCTCCCAGAACAGGCCCGTCCAGAATGCTGTATCGGCGGCTGCGTCGAGTTTCGGCACGGCGCTAGCAGATTACATCACTCGACCGAGGAAAGCACAGAGACAGATTAATCAGATCCTACGACCATTCTATCGATTATTTTAAGAACTAACTCTGCACCGGTGGTAAAGTGAAGATAAAAAATGTTGTTTGTACCTAATTGTGAGTTTAGTGATTGTGGGTAATGGTGTCTTCTAAACTCGGAATCGGTTAAGTTTGTAAGTGTTTCTTTTGCGATAGAATAATTAAATGACACGGTCCGAGCGAAATTTACTGAAGAATAAATTTCAACAATATTTAAAACTCTACTGTAGACACCTACGAAATAATTATTATTCTGTGCTAGCACCTAAGTAAATAACTGTCTGATTTAAAATATATTGTGCTAAGTTTAAGGATATCTTTAAGTTATAGGTAAGTACCTATTATTTTAATACAATTAGCAAGAAATGTTAAAGATGTACTTATAACGTAAACCAGGATTTCAATCATTAAGATTGTAAAATCATTAAATGAGCAAATAAAATGTGACCTTGATAACTCACTTTCATTGCATTTAATAAATAAATAATAACATAAAATGGTGTTGTTTCATTTTAATGGGGCCCTGCGAACATAATTGCTAGCAGAAGTTATTTATCCAACTGGTACCTACTACCTACTGAGGAAAACGATAAAAAGATTGAAAACATAAAGATACCTACTTATTTAAAAACTAGATTCGAGTAGCGTTTTTTGGAAATAAATTATTTTTTTGCGTATCGTTTAAGTACCATTAGATCATCGAATAACCTCAACTGAAGATTAAATTATGTGTGCTCTGTATGTCTCACTGTGCTTAGATATAGAGCTGCTCAAATAAAAACAGAATTTTATATTCGGTAATTGTCTACGGGTAATAAAAGGTAAAATAACTAAAAAGACTGGTAAACTGGATAACTGGTTCTCCAAATAACCATGTCTTAACGTGGCACGACACGGCGTGTTTTTTTAATAATGCGATGGATTTCAGAAAACAAAAGCTAACGTGCATCTCTTAACGCGTCATGTTTTGAAAGTCGCCGAGAATCGACATCCTAGATTGAGGTAAAGAGAGTATTTGTTCCAGCATAGCGGACGGAATCTTCCAGTCCCAGGAGCAGATCATCAAGGGCCATGACGCCGAGCACGGGAAGGCTGCTGAGGACGCTCATCATCACGTCACACATCCCACCTCGTAAGTTCGCACCAAGATAATAAGTTTTACCTGGGTAAGAAAATAAGTCTGGGATGTTGCAACTTATGGACCAAATTAGCAACACGTGTGTCTTAAATATGGGACTACTAGTAAACATCCAATTAGCCGTGGTCCGGTTCGGATAGTTGTGAAGCAGTGGGCGGAAATGGGACAAGAAATGATGAAATTAACTTAGGACATGAAGTAGGAGTTTGTCACATAAAATTACTTGAATTCTTTATCGGAAAAATTTTTAGTCATCTACCGACTCAATTTTTTTCCATCTTAATCTATCATCATCTTACTTTGCGCTAAATAAAACATAGATACTGGTAAAAACACCTAATTGTGTTTTTATAAGTCTATCCCACGCTTCGCAAAGAGAAAAAATCAGATAAAAAATGTTGAAGTTTAATATTTCACGCGCGCGCAACCCACACATGCTCAAGATGCGGTCATGGAATTCGATAAGCTAAAAATTAAGTCCAAATGTTATTTATGTATTACCTACTTTTTAAATTACACTCGGCTTGGCTATTCAATATAAACTCAAACCTCAAACAGCGAGACAATTAGTTTATAAAATAATGCACTCAGCTTGTCAACAAATGCATTACAATTTACAAGTGCGGGTCACTAGTTAGGTAGGTATCTTTATAAAAAGTAACTTCATTATGAACCAGTGATCAGTAGATCTAGGGATAGATTAAGTAGAGTAGAGATCAGGAAAACCAGTTGTTCAGTTTTCTTACCGAGAGTGGCGCTGCTCTGGTTTTCATACATTTAGCCTACTTGACTCGTGAGCGAGGTTCGTATGCAAAACTTATTATTATGGGTTTTGCACTTGTACGGCTACTGCACTTGTACTACACTAGCAGCACGTCCCGGATTTGCACGGGTGTACTTACTAATAATGCTACCGAGACAAAATAATAAAAATAAATAATATTTTAATGTTAACATTGCGGTGTCCCAACGGGGCTCTTGTTGCGGCCAAACCTAGCTTAAGACCTAATGTACCAACTTGAGACAATGAATAAAGAATATGAATATGAATATGAAAATATAGTCTACAGTATACTAGATGGCGCTAGTTAAAATGACCCGATTCTAGATCGCGCTGACGAAAACGCGCGGCGCGGAATGACCTCCTCAGCAATCAAACCAACATTAGTGACCATGCGTATACATACCCCTCCCGTTCCCCTTATCGTTCTTTTGCCGTGGCGCGACTTATACCCTGCTTCTAGTTCCCAGTTCCAATGATATGCCGCAGGTATGGAGACACGATGCTGCATCTGTTTCGCGGGAACATCGGCAGCGGGCTGCTTGCAATGGGCGACGCCTTCAGGAACGGTGGCTTGCTGTTCGCGCCCATCGTGACGGCGGTGCTGGGCGTCATCTGTGTGCACGCACAGCATATGCTGGTAAAAACTACAGAGTACTTTGTGATTTAAGGAAAGTAAAAACTTGTCTGCTTACTAAAAATTAAAACTAAAATCAAAATCTTTATAAGGAACAGATACAGGTTACAATTACATGAAAATAGACACATCTGAAGAAACAAAACTATATGAAATTTTATTCAGAAAGGGAAACGGGAACCGGTAACATCGCAGTCAGTACAACTGCACCTACCATTTGCACCAATAACTTCTTTGTCCTCAGCTGAACTGTTCCGAGGAGATGCACCTTCAGAGCAAGCGGGACAAGCCCCCAGGGTTCGCAGACACGGTGTACCTAGTGTTCGCACACGGGCCCGCTCGCCTGCGACCCTTCGCTTCCACCATGAAGGGGCTCGTGAATGCTTTCCTCTGCATCACACAGCTGGGCTTCTGCTGCGTCTATATCGTATTTATAGCCAATACCGTTAAGCTGGTGAGTGAATTTTATGGATGAGAATACTTTGTTTTCTATTTTCTATTTCTTTTCTATTTTTGAGCTTTGGAAGAATTGTACCTACATGATCCGATTACCTTTTGATACCAAACTTACCTCATATTTGGAATAAAACAGCTTTTCAATAAAACACTGTTTTCAAATCAGTCTCGCTAAAGAGCTACAGACAGACACGTAACGGTCCAACAGCAACATCTATTTGTTCAGCCCTACTTTAGCTGTCTGTGCGTAGCGTAACCATAACACAATTTAAGTACCTATTTTAGACCATTATCTTCCTGTGCATACCGTCATCGCCTGTGTTAGTGTTGTCTGAAATCCGGAAACACAATCATGTATCATTTACCATTTAGAGCCTATGCACACGACGTTTTTCGACGCAGTCATTATGCGTTTAGTATAACAAAAAAACGCGTGGCGAACAAAGACATCGGCAACACATTAATAATCTCGCTACGAACTTGCAGGTGACGCGTTACACAAAATCGCGCAGTGACGTTCGGTCTTAAACGCAGTGTGCATAGATTAGCTTGCGAAGTGTTTTAGCTGATGTATTGAACTGATGTTTTATTTGTGAATCGTACGCGGAAATGCGCTCGCCAGCCAGTATTGGCTTTCTGCCACTTCATAGGAACTTTTGTTGGGATAGTTTTAATTCTTTTTCTATAGTTTAATCAATCGATTGTGCAGTTTTATTATAGACCAATCGCGAACTTTGTTTTTGTTTACTGTGTTTAGTATGTTAACCTACCCAACCACGTAATTGCTAGATAGAATATGTAAATGTCAATATGCCTCAAATGCCTCGGTATGAAAAAGTCTATTTGCCAAATTCTCAATGTTGAACTGTGAAAACAATTAGATATCTAATAGGCGGTTGATCCCTCACTCAAGTCAATGTACTTCATTGAAATGCCTTTCAATATTTTATTTGAGCATGAGTATATATTAATGTCTTATGAATACATTTTTAGCCTGGTCTAAATACCAGGTCTATCAACGAGTAAAAGACAGTTAGAAACTTTGATACCTCTTGAAAACTGATGATAGGCACACTCAAAAAATTAGATCATCGAACACCAATCAGCTAAACCAACCATGAATCTATTATTACCTATACCAGTGGAAATTTTGGCCTATTTGGATTCATACAAACCACATAAAAAGGTAGCGCTTAGCGGTTCGCATCACGACAGAGACAAACGGGAGACTGCGACCTATTTGTCTAACACCCGGTTCCTATAACCAACTTATGGATGGTCGTAGGACTTTCGTCATAGTAACGTTGTTACTGTCTAGAAGTTTCATACATTTAATGTTTAAAACAAAGTTGCTATGGTGATGGACCTGCGGACATACGTACGTTCGACAAGTAACGGTTGCGGTCTGCCGTCTCCGTGTCCGTCTCTGTCGCGATGCGCTACTTTTAGCATTTTAGTTTATTTAAATGTACATGTACACATATGCGAATGTTTGCTAGCACATCTGCCATGTCACAGCCATTGTATTTCATTCGATGTTGTGTTCTTTGCGAGATGATTTTGCTACTTATCTTCCTCTGCAGCAAGCCATTGTTCGTCAATCATGATTTCATTAAATCTGGAACTACCTACTTAATAAAAATGAAATTTATGGCGTAACTGATTACATTACATACCAAGTGTAGCTATAGCGTTTAAATAATAAATACCTATGAATAAAATTCAACAACATATAAATTTATGGATTTGGTCATACCTCTGACTACCTCCTTCGACATCTTCAAATGGCTAAATAGGCTCGACGTAGAGAGACTCGACGCACAGGGAACAATTCAAATAAATCTGGCATACGTGTTGTGATCATGATTGACTGTTTTTAACAAATTAGGTGTTGATGAACGATTCCGCTTGCTTCCCAGATATGCGACCAGTACAACATCCACATAGATCTATCCGTCCACATGATCATCGTCATCATCCCCGTACTCCTGGCCTGCATGGTCAGGAACCTCAAGTACCTGACGCCGTTCTCGACCGTGGCCAACATCATGATGGCCGTGGGCGTGTGCGCCGTGGTCTACGAGGCCACGCAGGACCTGCCTCCAGTCAGCTCTAGGGACTATCTGGCGACTTGGCAGCAGTTGCCGCTGTACTTTGGCACCGCCGTTTATGCATTCGAGGGTATTGGTTTGGTGAGTGCTGCGCATGAACTATTGTTTTGGGAGGGCCAAAATAAACTCGTAAACAAATGAAGATCGGAAAATGAAGTTACAATCATCATTCCAAGACTTTGGCGCATTCCAGGCCATATCTATCTTTCGCCATACCTACCTCTGACTGCCCCTAAACACCTAAAGAGGATCTAAAAATGACTAAACAGATCATAAATAATTTGTAACCACCAAATACAGTCGTGATCATAATTTCTGTTATTCCAGGTCTTACCTTTGAAAAACGAGATGAAGAGACCAGAGCTGTTCCAGGCGCCACTTGGCGTGCTGAACGTGGGCATGGTCTGCGTCGGAGGGATCTTTATCACTGTCGGCTTCTGCGGGTATCTGAAGTGGGGTGACGACGTTATGGGCAGCCTGACCTTAAATTTGAAGCCTGGAATGTAAGTTGATGATGAAAGGCCGATGTTACATGTTACCCACAATATGTTTCAACTAACTTAGAAGTGAACTTATGCACGGCCGGATTCGAACCTACGACCTCCGGATCGAAAGTCGAGGCACTAACCCACTCTGCCATCACGGCTTTAAGTAAGAACCCACGTAAAATGACCTTGTTTTATTGTCTCGTAGACCTTCTGTGGTCATGACGACTGTATAAAACTAATTTAGCCTTACGTAATACCATTGAGAAATTCTAATGCAAGACTTTGCCTTGAACTGGACAATTACGTAAGTTGTAATATTAAATCATGATCATTGATTAAGTGAATGCTGAACTTGGCGTGGGTTTTCTTGGTTTACCACCTTAAAACCACAAACTTCTCATCCGCTTGGTTTCTTAGACTTTGAGGGGTTTTTGCCCGAATACTGAAACATACTGTACCTAATGTAACCCTACATTAATATTAGGGGACTTTAACGTAATATAACCGATATATGATGTTCTTACTTGTTCAATGTTTTATAGACATTCATTATAATGTCATAGCTTACAAGGCCTTTGTACGATCGCCTTTACTAGCTGATTTATACAGAGTCAGGAGGCAATCTTTGCCTACACTTAACGGGACACGGGTGCTTGACATTGTAAAGATGGAATAGGCTTGCCCAGCACCTACACCACTTTCTCAGCACAGCCGGCCATATCGGAAAGACACTGGTAAGTGTGAGGCTGAATAGCTGCGGTTTTCCTCACGATGACGGCCCCAACGGGGCTCTTGTTGCGGCCAAACCTATCTAGACCTAATGTACCAACTTGAAACAATAAACGAATATGAATACGGAATTCTTTGTTTCAGTCTAAGCAACGTGGTGCAGTCGCTGATCGCGCTGGCCATCCTATTCACGTACCCGCTACAGTTCTACGTGCCTGTGTCTATAATGTGGCCCGCGCTGCACGAGAGGCTCGCCAGCACCTCGCCCGTCGTCAAGGAGCTCATGTTCAGAGCTGTTCTTGTACTGTTCACTTGTGAGTTCGCTATATCAGCTTCAGTTTTCACTTTGGGGTGAATGTAACCCATTGTAAGGATCCCACGGTTGCTTGGAGGGCTAGGTTGTGACGCTGTACCTAAGCGACGTGCGTCATGGGTAGTGAAAATGTTAAATGATTTATTCAGTAATGGTATTCGTTACCTACTGGGTAGGTACGAGTATATGTAAAAGTTCGAGCAAATAACCACAAGTTTTACAAGGCCGAGGAAGAAGTAGATGAATTGTGTGAAAGAGGATAATTAAGTATATGAATGTCAGAAGAATGAATTCGGAGTTGACGAATGATAGAGATGAATGGAAGAAAAAGACATGTTGGGCCGACCCCACCTAGCGGGATAAGGGCAGGGGCCGCATATCATGGTTAATATTCAAAACCATGATATTTTAAAAAGTTTTATGTTAACTCATATGATTGAATGTCTTTGTTTTCAGTCGGTATGGTATAATTGTTCCTTTATTTTTAGTAAGTTCTTAAGTCATTAGCGAACTTCAGGAATGTAATATTTAATATCAATCTTCCAGTTGCAATGGCTGAGAGCATTCCCGAGCTAAGCCTGTTCATTTCGCTGGTGGGAGCCGTCAGCAGCACCGCGCTGGCGCTCATCTTCCCACCCCTCATCAACATGGTACTTGCCTCGCAACGAGAGAAACTCACCTTCTTAATCTTCAGCAAGGACCTCATCATAATTCTACTTGGCGCGTTCGTCTTCGTCACCGGCACTTACGAAAGCTTAGCGTCTATAATAAGAGCGTTTCAATAGTAGTCGTTACATTTTATCCAAGTAGGTATAACTCGGCCGAATTAACATGACACCAGAAGCCTTACTTGGGACCTTACTACGAAAACGAAGTTTCGTTTTTTATTGTGTGGTTTCGTCTTATACCTACCTTAGTCTCTAAGTTTTAAAAAAACTTATAAGCTAATAGTTTTACTTGTTCCTGTCTACAGGTTCTTTGGATAATACCTAAAAGTTAACAAAATTACAATGAGTTTATTATAAGTTTTTTGGTTAAAGGATTTTTAACATAATCTAAATTTATAATTCTACAAAAGGTAGGTACGTTTGTTTGTATGAACCTCCCGGCCTTGTAATTGACAGCTTTAGTAGGTAGGCTCGAATTCAGAGTTTGCTTTTAGGCTTGAGTCTTCGCTCAACGACCTACCTATTGATTTTTTGACAGTTCTTTATAGAAACTGCGTATAGACTCTAAATACGATACTAAATGTTTTCGAAAATCAGGAGTGAAGTGCAGGGTTGATAATTTTAGGTAGGTAGGTATTTTATGAAATGAATGAGACGTTTTTGAGGTAGGTATCTATTGACCTTTTGGCGCGGACTTTGGTTCAAAGCGCATTTCGAGTCATTAGGTGAGTAGGCAGTCCTGGACTTGTCAACAGGCCGTATAGGCCTAGGGGCGGCAGCGTTCTGCAGAATTTAGCGAAAATTGCGAATTCAGAAAGGAGAAAAATGAAATTAAAATTCGGCACTTATAAAACATCAAAACTTAAAGATTTAAGTCAAATTTATCTAAGGATTTAAAAGATTGTAAAATTAAGTAACCTCCGACACTAACCGCCATGCGCCAGTCTCAATCACCTATCTATCTTTGGCTTTGGTTAGGTACCTACAATCACCTATCTATCTTTATATATCTTTGGCTTTGGTTAGGTACCTATATACTCCCAATAGCTATTTGTAATTTGACGACCTCTGTGGCGCATTGGGCGAAAGCAGAAATTTCAAATTTAGAAAGAAAGAAAGAAAGAAAGAAAATTATGTTTATTTCGTAGGACCTCAAGGATCGCTCAAAATAGTACAGTCAAGCTAGGTGACTATTATGCGGTCAAAGTTATAACATCTCTCGTTGTGTCGGGTGTTCTAAAAATCCAGAATAATATTATGAAAGTGTGAGTTTGACATTACGTGGTATACGATTGTTGTGATTATTTTATAAGTTATTCGTAATTAGGGCTTGTAAAGTATGTTCAACTACTTATATCTATTATTCTTCCGCTAAACTGAATACCTACTATATAAAACAGTGCCTGATGCTTTTGCCGAGAGACCATTTATATAGTACTTACTTCGAATGATTACCTACTTCGAATTGCCCTTTGGTCCATTTTCATATCTAGTTACGAAAAAAATATAGGTGACTATACTTTATTTCTTGAAGCGAGCTAATAGGAATAAAAATAAACACATGTGATTGGTCGTCGAAAATAATTGTATTTCTCGCGATTCGCTAGATTGTCATATCAATTGTCAATAGTCAAATCTAGCCAATCTAATTATTTTCAACGACCAATCACGTGTGTTTTTTTTCCTTCCTATTAGCTCGCTTCAAGAAATGAAGTATAGGTAGCATAACTAGCAGCAAGCTAGTTATTACACGTGTCGATCACAGCTCCGTCTAGTGTAAATTTTGCTGTTGGTTATCTGCCAGTTCTATTTGCCTGCCAAGTGCGAGTTTGAAATGTGCGGCGTGTTTTGCAATATTTATAGTTGTTTATTCATTTATGTTTTTCTAACCTATTTCGACCCACTGTTAGGCAAAAGTCTCCTTCCAGGCATGGTATATTAGAAGCATCAGGCATTGAAGGTAAACTCGCAGGACTAAAAGGTTAATCAGTTTTGATATAAATTCGTTTGACTTGTTACCTTTTCGAACTGCTATTAGACTAGAGTGTTGTGACACCAACCTTTTCATTCCGTGACTGTACACTGAATAGGCTAGTTGACTCTATTTTTATGTAGCTCTTATATGATAAATAATTGTTCTTTTAGACCAAAAAAAATACTACCATATTTTTTTGGACCTAAGAAACCGCAAAATTTGATTTTAAAAGTTCTACTTTTCAAAAACAGGTGAAAACGCTACCGCCATATTGGTCTATGGATTTATCTGTGCTGTGACGTCATTCGTATTCAAAACAATAATTTTCGTGATTTACGTCTAGGGAACATGCACATTTTGAAAAGTTGGCATTACTGTAAATTGGTTTTAGTTATGTGACATTTGTTGTTTTCCGATACTAATGACGTCATCATAATGGCCGTAGCGTTTTCAGCGTTCCAATTAAAAAAAAAAAGAAACCGTTTTTTAAATTGAAATTATGCAAGCATCATGGACTTTTATTAACTGAAATTATTATATTTTGGTTTTGCAAGGAAAGTACTTCAGGAAATACTAATTTATTGGGTCAAATTTGATATGAGTCAAATAGCCTATTCTTCGAATTACCCGTCCAGACATTTAACCTTTTGCGGTAGCTAGCATGCTACATGACAGGTTGATAAACCATCGCCATATATATTCCTCATGACTCTACTTCTGTTTTAACTAACCTAAAACGTAGTTACCAACTTAGCTTTATATTTTGTAATAATACAAGACAGGTCTTAGCTTTAAGATATGTAAAAATAAAATAGACATCATGTTTTTTATTATTCAAAAAGACCTAGGCGGAAGGTTAACATTTAAAAAATGTAAATGTATTTATCCGTGAACTAAATGATTTACCTGTTATGTCGTTATTCGTTTGTAAGTTTTTTCTGTGATACAGAAATGTGCTAATTTATTATTATATTACAATAAAAAAATATAATGACCTTTGTGTTTTTTTGCCCGGCATCAGGAACTAGCAGGCAGATTTGGAAAACCTGAATTTCGTTCATTGCTTTTTGAGATAGGTTATAGGCAACTTTCCATCATCAAAGCCATAATATATTTAAGCCAGTAACGCCCCGAGTAACAGTAGATACCTAACCTTCAATAGATAAGATGGCACTTTTATCTTTATCGGAAAAACTAGACCACTTATAATAATAACAGTGACTCTGTATTCTCAAAACTACGTTAAACTGATAAGGAGATCAAATTTGTAAAGCAGTCTTTTAACCCATTCAAGGCCCAAGCCCTCCGGCTAGGGTAGTGCGTCCGGGGCATACAACGTGTTAAGTCACAGAACTAACGGTAATAAAATCGTAGTTCTGCCGATAGAATTTATTTATTTCCACAAAAAACATTAGTGTACAGGCGCTAATCTAGTAAGTACAAAACATAAGGATAAAAATGAACGGAGACAGAGTTAATCATCAGAACAGCCCCCTTATTCTCCAAATAACCATGTCTTGACTTGGCACGATATGGCTTTGTTGAATAATGCGATAGATTTCCGAAAACAAAAGCTAGATAACGCGCAATCTCTTAACGCGTCATGTTTTGAAAGTCGTCGAGAATCGACATCCAGGTGGGAATAAACAAAACTACTGAGAAACATGGTAACTATGTATGTACCTAATAATCATTGAAGTATTCGTCGACTGATAATGTTGAAATATACTCGGCGACAGAAGTCTATAGACAAGTAGATGACTATAAAATAAAAAAAATGTCATAGGATATAATACTATAGAAAAAGAGCATTTCTTATTTCCATTATTGCCTTTATTTTGTCATTACAAGATATGCTTGGAAATTACTTATTTAAGTTCAATCAAACGGATAGAATACAAAGATCAGAACTAAATAAAACACACTAACCAGAAGCGCAGTATAAATAATACCACAAGTAACTGAACACAAATGCAGGAATTTTAAATTTATATTGAATTTTGTAAAACAGCAAAATCATCTTGCTAACTCTAAAACATTACAAATAACCAGTAACTTTGGAATATTTGTTAAGATGAGTATGATTTTATACTCGTAATTGTTATAGAAGATCAAACTTTTTAAACTATCATGATTTTGAACCTTATAAACACTTAAACGGGATTATAATTTAGTTTAATCGTGATCATGGCGCATGCAACTGTACCGAAATATCGGGAACCACATAAATCTACGAATCATGGTAAATATCCCGTTTTAAGTGTTTATAATATAGAAGATCTAAAAAGAGACAAATGCCAGAGGGCCTAACATGTGCAACACGAGAAATCATCTCGTCGTCGACAAAACATTCTCTCCTGCTCTAACATTACGTTAGAGCAGTCTGACATGATCGAGACATTTCATTTGTCGTGTCGAAGTGTTGCACATGTTAGGCCTACTGCTCTAACTAGTACGTTAGAGCAGTCTGACATGATCGAGACATTTCATTTGTCGTGTCGAAGTGTTGCACATGTTAGGCCTACTGCTCTAACTAGTACGTTAGAGCAGTCTGACATGATCGAGACATTTCATTTGTCGTGTCGAAACGTTGCACATGTTAGGCCTACTGCTCTAACTAGTACGTTAGAGCAGTCTGACATGATCGAGACATTTCATTTGTCGTGTCGAAGTGTTGCACATGTTAGGCCTACATAATACTGGAACGCCAATTAAAGTAAGTGTTAATCTACGACATCATTTTGATGGTGTCTATAGAAATAAAACAAGTAAGAAACGTCCTTTGTTTTATACGGACTTAAATATTTAACTAACGTTTCGAGTACTCAGACAAGTCAATAAACACAAAATTAAGAGTTAACTCGGCTCAAATTAATAAGTTCAATGGAATCTTGGGACGCCATAAAATCAATTTTGTATTGTAACAAAATTCTTACCAACAAAGTAATACTGAAAATTTCACATAAAACATTACATCTAATTAAACAACAAATTGAGAATCAATCCAAACATTTTTTTTACCTTTTATATCTTTTTTTGTAATAAAATAATGATATTATATCAAAGTGGTCGCTTTACTCCCACTGTACGTGCAGCGTTTGGGTGAAAATAAAGACAGTCAAGTCCATAACAAAAATAGAACGAAAATAGGAAGACATGTTTAGGGAATACCTCAGACCAAATAAAAAATAAAGACGGAACGCTGCGAACAACGAAGTGAAGCAAGTTAAAAGTACGCCTTACTGTTTTTGACACACTTAAACACACACACGCAAAACGAAATACAACTTAACTTTTTAAAAAGTGACGTGCTCTCACGAGCCTCGGTAGCTACTGACAAGTTAAAGTGTAGTTTCGTTTTGCGTGTGTGTGTTTAAGTGTGTCAAAAACAGTAAGGCGTACTTTTAACTTGCTTCACTTCGTTGTTCGCAGCGTTCCGTCTTTATTTTTTATTTGGTCTGAGGGGAATACATTTGGACATTAGGTATGGCTTACACGACTGGGCAGTAGACTTGTTTCACAGTTCACATACTAAATACCTAATGGAATTAAAAAAATATCACTAAGTAATACTTAATTAAGATAAGAGCGCAGCAAACTTATATTAGTAGGAAATAAATAGTTAAATACTACAAAAGCCGTACCATGTTAGTGTTAGCGATTCAGTTTAGGTTCTGCCTTACTGTCAAAACTTTACGTCAGCGCCTTACTTTACGTCAAAACTGGTTCGTAGTTGGACCTAAACTGAATCGCTATAAACGGTCATGGTAAGCCCGCTGGATAAATTTAAGTACTATTGACTAAGTGTCTCGATCACTTTCGTCATGAATTTTAAGTACTTAACTAAAAAAACCGTCGTGGGCCGGCAGTGGATCAGGCAAGCGCAGGACCGTGAGAAATGGCAGAAACAAAGGGAGGCCTATTCCCAGCAGTGGGAGAGATCAGGCTGCGGATGATGATGATGAACGAATAAAAAGCACTAGAATGCCTTTTATCCACAATATTTAAAAGACACTTTCGGATGTTTCTGGCATTAAAATACTTGAAAATGTCTAAAAGCAGTAGGTAGCATTATTTTCAGAAGCATTAAATACATGACAAGTATATTGTCGTGTCAATACCGAGATTTGATACCACGACCTATCTTATCAAAAGTCCACCACACCACTAAGCCGACACGGCTGAATGGTCCAATTAAATGTAACTAAACTAAACTAAATTAATTAATTAAACTCAAGACTCAAGACTCAACAAAGATTTTCAAAATTAATATTCTTGAACATTTCACACGGCGTCATCTAGTCCCAAGCTATGCAACTTAATGCTTGTGTTATGGTAACCAGATGACTGATATAATACTTACATACATTTTTTACATATAATTACATATAAGAATCACAATTGTTGACCGCAAGTAGCACTCACAACTGAGCTTCTGTGCTTCGGGCACGTTAAATTGTCGGTCTCAATAAAAATTTAGAAATATTTTAGGTGGATCGAAATCACAAACAAATAATAAATACCATTAAGGATAATACTGTGGAACAATGAACATAGCATTTTAAATATATCTAATTATATAGTAGGCTAATGCCCGAAGTCTATAAGTAACGTACGGATGTCCGTAGCTCCATCACCATAGCAACTTTGTTTTTACAACATAAAATGTATGAAACTTTTTGACAGATAGCAACGTTGCTATGGCGAAAGTCCTACGGACATCCGTCGGTTGGTTATAGGAACCGGGCGTAAACATATTAACTACTTATAATGCAAAAGTATTGCTTTGTACAGTCATCACACAAACTTAGTGTACTGGACAATGTTATCGAGACATGTATTATCATTATATCTAAGTCACACACAATTATTAACACAAATAAATGGCATACCATATTTATTTAGCGCAATATTTTCTTTTTAATTTAGTTTCGTTTCTATTGGTTCTATGTGTGTACTCATGCGTAAACATACCTCCAGCACTCCCTCAGCGTTATTTTTATATGACGCGTATTTTACCTCCTATTTTTCTATCACTTTGCCTTATTTTTTAATGCTACCAAATATTATATTATCAAGACGTTGTTTATTAAGAGGGACGTAGACGTGGCTTGTTACCTCCATATTATAGCGACGTTAGGATCGTCCTCTATTATCTGATCCAGCGTGGGTAGGTCGACGCGGGCTAGACAGCAGATTTCGTCCGCGCAATGTCGCCCAGTGAATAGTCGACGAATGCCGGCCAAAGACTCTAGGCCGGTGAAACCCTTCGGACGTGACGGGTTGCGGATGTACACAGGGTATCTGTAATAGAATAGAATTAATAAATATAAATAATAAATAAATAAATACCCTTGGACATTCCAAACAGCGTCATCTAGTCCCAAGCTAATAAATAAAAAATATCCTTGGATATTTCACACTGCGTCTAGTCCCAAGCTAATCAACTTAATGCTTGTGTTATGGTAACCAGATGATTGATATAATACTTATTTATTTTTGTAAATACATATCGATCGAGTCAGAGTGTTTTCTTTGTATAAAGAATAACAAACATTCTCACAAACTTCCACATTTATAATATTAGTAGGATAGGATTGTTTTCTTTCTCCTTCCGTCCCTTATGACTTACCTCTTAAGACACTTGATGAGATCATGCACCTGTGCAAACACCACCAGCCGCCGTATATCGAATGGGGCGGAGGGCGGGGCTCGCTCGCAGGCCGCGCGCAGCGACGTGCCCTGTTGTAGGGCGCATAGGGCCGCCAATACAGCCCCTAGCGACGGCTATAACAAGTTAAAGATATTCAGTATATCTATACTATCCCATCCCACTTCCCACTAATATTATAAATGTGAAAGTTTGTGAGAATGTATGTCTGTATGTATGTTTGTTATTCTTTCACGCAAAAACGGCTGGACCGATTTGGTTGAAATTTGGTATGTAGATACCCTGGATTAACACATAGGCTACTTTTTATCCCGATATTCCCGCGGGAACGGGACTTACGCGGGTGAAACCGCGGGGCGCAGCTAGTATACTATAATATTATAAATGTGAAAGTGTGTGTCTGTCTGTTTGTCCGTCTTTCACGGTAAAACGGAGCGATGAATTGACGTGATTTTTTGTGTGGTGATAGTTGAAGGGATAGCGAGTGACATAGGCTACTTTTTATTCTCATAAACCAGCGGGAACGGGACTTACGCGGGTAAAACCGCGGGGCACTGCTAGTAAATAAATAAATAAAAAGCCTTTCTAATCTATACCAGGCCTCACCTCGAACATAGAAATCACTCCTATTTTTATTCGGGCTATTTTTTGGTGTTTGATTTTAGCGGCGTCACCTAGCGGCGTTTAGGCATCCGACTACATGCTACTTAGCACTAGATGGAGTTACTTATTTTTGATTGCAGGCAAGACCTAAACGCCGCTCGGGGCGTCGCAAAAATCAAACACCAAAAAATAGCCCGTGGTTATAGGAACTGGAGGTAAATCATCTATACAAATTTTTTTGATTCGTGCTAATAGGAACAATAATAAACGTAATTGGTCGTCGAAAATAATTTACTTTCTCGTGATTGGCTAGATTGTCAAATAAATTGTCAATTGTCAAATCTAGCCAATCACGAGATAGAACATTTTTTTCGACGACCAATCACGTGCGTTTATTTTCCTTCCTATTAGCTCGCTCAGACCAAATAAAAAATAAAGACGGAACGCTGCGAACAACGAAGTGAAGAAAGTTAAAACTACGCCTAAAGCTACAGATACACATGCTACTAAAAAGCATGCTTATTTGGTACTAGATAGTATGCTCATGTCAAAATAATTTCATTTCATATATTCACAAGCATGCTCTTTTCGTATACACGTGCTCATTGTATGCTACTAAGTAGCATCTGCTCAAAAATAGCATGCTTTCGTGCTACTTTCGAGCATGTGTATCTGTAGCTTTACTGTGTTTGACACACTTAAACACACACACGCAAAACGAAATACACCTTAACTTTTTAAAAAGTGACGTGCTCTCACGAGCCTCTGTGAGCTACTGACAAGTTAAAGTGTAGTTTCGTTTTGCGTGTGTGTGTTTAAGTGTGTCAAACACAGTAAGGCGTAGTTTTAACTTGCTTCACTTCGTTGTTCGCAGCGTTCCGTCTTAGCTCGCTTCAATAAATATAGTATAGTAAAGATGTAAACGCCTGATATTGTGAATGTATTACCTTCTCCTTGCAATCGCCGCCCCGACTGATATAAGTCAAGCACGCGCGCTGCAAATCTTGATCACTGAACAATCTGTTCAGATTCGGAGTGGCTCGGTACATGTTGCTGAACTTTAGCAACGGAATCAGGGTCACCTGGAATGTTCATTGGTTAAATAAATAAATAAATATCCTTGGACATTCCACACAGCGTCATCTAGTCCCAAGCTAAGCAACTTAATGCTTGTGTTATGTTATTAGAATAAAGCTAATTTTGACTCTTTGGCACAGTATATGCGCTTTAACACGAGCTTTAAACGGTAAAGGGAAAGCATCGTGAGGAAACCAGGAAACTATACCTTATTTCTTGAAACGAGCTAATAGGAAGAATAATAAAGGCCTGTGATTGGTCTTCGCAAAATAATTGTGTTCTCGTGATTGGCTAGATTTGACAACTGACAATTGATTTGACAATCTAGCCAATCACGAGAACACAATTATTTTGCGAAGACCAATAACGTGCCCTTATTTTTCTTCCTATTAGCTCGTTTCAAGAAATGAAGTATAGTTAGCTTTCTAGCAGTCACGTATGGAAAGTTAACTTCTGCAAAAAGTGAGTTTGTACCAAATATGACATTTGGACATACCTCTGACTACCCCATTAGACATTTTCAGAGGATCTAAAGAATTAAATAAAGATCTGAAAGAAAATTGTCTACCGCTCCTGGGATAAAGTCGTGATAATATTTCAGGATCGTAGCAAGTGGAGATCCGTGGTCTCTGCCTACCCCCATGGGAAAGAGGCGTGATTATATGTATGTATGTATGTATGTAATATTTCATTTTACTGTGGCGCATTGGGCAAAGGTCCGCCTGAGACGCGGAGGCAAATATTTGTAGATTGATGAAATGATTCGTAGATTTATGTGTATATTTCGGCACAGTTGCATGCGCCATGATCACGGTTGAACTAAAAGTCTTGCGAATATGTAGGTGGTCACTGGCAGACGAAACGGTCCCCCTGTGTCGAAATATCGGGAAACTGATAAATCTACGAACCATGGTAAATATCCCGTTTTAAGGCTCGTATTCAGAGACTTCACTCAAACTTGAGTCTAAGTTTAAGCATCGATTTTTGACAGTTCTCTATGAAAACTGAGTTATCAATCACCGCTGGAGACACGATTTACGTTTGTGTATAGTCTCTGAATACGGGCCTATACTTCATTTCTTGAATGGAGCTAATAGGAACAAAAATAAACTCACGTGATTGGTTGTCAAAAATAATTTTCTCTCTCATGATTGGCTCGATTGTCAAATCAAGCTTATCCGAGAATATACAATTATTTTTGACAACCAATCACGTGAGTTTATTTTATCTTCCTATTAGCTCGCTTCAAGAAATGAAGTATAGGTGTTTATAATTTTCAAAACCATGATAGTTTAAAAAGTTTGAAGGTGGACGTACCACGCCGTAGTAGACCAGATTCTGAATGCAGGACTTCACCAGGGTCTTTTCAACATTAGTGTCTGAAGCTATCCTCGACACGTGGTTGTATCCATTGATGAATGGCAGTAACTGTTAAGACACATACAAAAACAGTTCAATTAATTAAGTAACTAGCGACTGTCCCGGCTTCGCACGGGTCCAATAGTTATACATTAACCCCCTTATGCATATTCGACCAGTAAACCTGTATTAGCTAAAACGCATGTTAAATCTGTTGCCATCTCTTTTCTTTGACATATGGGTGACAAGAAAAAAACGTTCTTTAAATTGACAAGTTTTTATGAATAAGACCCTAAACATATTGAATCACTCTATCTATTAAAAGAACCGCTTAAAAATCCGTTGAGTAGTTTTAAAGATATTATAAGCATATATAGGGACAGAGAAAAGACAGAAACAAAAAATACCTATACTTCATTTCTTGAAGCGAGCTAATAGGAAGAAAAATACACTCACGTGATTGGTCGTCGAAATTCATTGGATTGGCTAGATTTGACAATTGACAATTGATTTGACAATCTAGCCAATTATGAGAAATACAATTATTTTCGACGACCAATCACGTGCGGTTATTTTTGTTCCTATTAGCTCGATTCAAGAAATGAAGTATACACTACTTAAAAACTAATTAATAAAAATAAACTGTGTTCTATCCTTCTGTTATCATGTCTTACACATCGATACCATCCATTCGCTAGTCCCACTTCCCACTATCCCTCTAATCCCACTATATATATATATCCCACTATCCCACTTCCCACTATCCCACTAATATTATAAATGTGAAAGTTTGTGAGAATGTATGTATGTTTGTTATTCTTTCACGCAAAAACGGCTGGACCGATTTGGTTGAAATTTGGTATGTAGATAGGTGATACCCTGGATTAACACATAGGCTACTTTTTATCCCGGTATTCCCGCGGGAACGGGACTTACGCGGGTGAAACCGCGGGGCGCAGCTAGTATTAAATAAATAAACATTAGACATGACAAGGTATATAACACACCTGTCTTGTAGTAAGATCCCAGTCAGCATCTAGATCAATCTCGAATAGCTCATCATCCTCTAGATCCAGATGTTCCTGGCCCTGCGTGTCGTCGCCCTCGGGCGCCGGCGCGCGCCTCTTGCCCGCCCGCGGGAGCCCTACCGACGACACTAGCACGGGCACGTCGCACATACCTGTCTTGTAGTAAGATCCCAGTCAGCATCTAGATCAATCTCGAATGGCTCATCATCCTCTAGATCCAGATGTTCCTGGCCCTGCGTGTCGTCGCCCTCGGGCGCCGGCGCGCGCCTCTTGCCCGGCCGCGGGAGCCCTACCGACGACACTAGTACGGGCACGTCGCAGTCATCGACGGGTAGGGGATCCTTGCGGACTTCTAGCACTTTTAGGTGCATCACTGTGTCGCCCTCTGAGTGACAAAAATATATATCCTAAATTTTTAGCATATATATTTTTATAGTGTTATACCACACTTAGGCATTTCATTTATAAATGAAAAATCTTACTAAAAGTTTGGGGCTTAGACGGGATTCGAACCCGCGAGATACAAGCGATCGTCCTTAAGCCGGACTTGCCTTAACCACTCGTACTCGTACTCGTTACTCCTCGTCCCGGCTTCGCACGGGTGTACTAATAAAACTATGGGGATAAAATAATAACCACCCGGACAGTCAATTCTACACATCCGTGAAATAATTTTTGAAATCGGCTCAGTAGTTTCGGTGATAACCTCCGTCAAACAAACAAACAAATTTTACCTCTTTAAAAGATTAGTATAGATTTCAGATGCTAAGAAAAACAATAATTTAGGATACTGGGAACAAATAAAAAACAGACAGAAACAAAAAAATAAGTAATGTTACTTTGTTACTACTGCTCAAAACAACCAAAATATAGACAACGCACAAACGCGAGTATTGTAAGGAAATATAGGATATTAGGATAAAGAAAATAGGGTGACCTTTGCACAGCAGTGGGATTTAGTTAAAAAGTAAAAACACTATGATATGAAACATTGCAGTAACAAGCCGTCGATTTTAACGTAATAAAAAAATTACTAGGTAATGTGGATAGGAGTAGTAAACATATTGGGTTGTGCATGAGTGTCTGACACAATAAATAAATAAATATCTTTGGACATTCCACACAGCGTCATCTAGTCCCAAGCTAAGCAACTTAATGCTTGTGTTATGGTAACCGGATGACTGATATAATACTTAGATACATTTTTTTTTGTAAATACATACATTAGATTTCGCGATATTTCGCATGTTTAAATTTTAAGTAGGTACCTAAACGCAAATGAGCGGTCTTGCATCACTTTAGCCCACAATATAAAAGTCCTTTGCCCTGCAGTAATAATAAAATAAATTATAAATTCGCAAAAAGTAAGTACTATACGAACTTAGTACACTCGCTTTGAAAAAAAAAAGCACTGTCTTATCCCACTAATATTAAAACTGTAAGGGTTCCCTCTTCACTTCAGAACCCTAAGGGGGCCTTTCCACCAGAGATGTGCTACGGTACGTTGCATGGATGCGTTTAATATCCACCAATCATGTTCGTTAGGTGGCGCCGCAAAAATCAAACACAAAAATATCCCGACGAAAAAAGGAGTAATTCCAATGTTCGAGATGAGGTATCTGTACTGATGTAATCTGTGATAACATCTATACTTCATTTATTGAAACTAGCTAATAGGAAGAAAAATAAACACACGTGATTGGTCGTCAAAAATAATTGTCTTTCTCGTGATTGGCTAGGTTAGACAATTGATTTGACAATCTAGCCAATCACGAGAAAGATAATTATCTTCGACGACCAATCACGTGAGTTTATTTTTTCTTCCTATCAGCTCGCTTCAAGAAATATAGTATAGGTTGCATGTTAGTGCTCCCACACAAATCCGCGATGCGACGCGATGCGAGCTCGCATCGCAGAAATTCGCATCGCAAGTTTCTGCGATGCGACGTCGCGCGAATTTGTGCGACAAGCCGTTTAGTAGGGCGATGTAGGAATGTGCGATGCGAAGCAGATCGCAAATTCTTGCGATGCCATCGTGCGAATTCGCGCGATATCGCAGATTTTGACAATGCGACGCGACGTCGCGGTTTTGTGTGGGAGCCCTTATTCCGGACAAGTAAGATATAATTATGTCTTACCAACTAGAGTTGCCTTCCTGTGCGTGTTCAAATCGTGCAACAGATGAGCGAGGAGTGTGGGCAGCTTGCTTGATGCTCCCGACACAAAGCCAGCTTCCTCTTCCAGTATCGTCTGGAAACAAGTTCATTTTAGATAGATAGATAGATGAACACTTTATTGTACACAAAAGAAAACACATTACAGACATTACAACTAAGAAATAAAAGTACAATGGGCGGCCTTATAGCTAAAAGCTATCTCTACCAGGCAACCTTTGGATGGACTGGATAGTGACACAGAGAGAAAGGGCAGTGTACAAAAATAAAAAAATAAAATAGCTTTAAAACACAAGAAAAAAAAAAAAACAATCAAAAATCTTAAAATAGGTAAAAAATAAAAAATAACCATAATACAGATTTACAAAATAAAAGAGCAGCAACCAAATACTACTAATCTTCAATGTTATTGCTTATACTTTCGCGCTTAAATAAATTTCAATGTTATTTCTTATACTTTCCCAAGGGGGGGCTATAGAAAAGTAGGTCGTCCGCCTGCTCGATGGGTCGACGACATTGTCAAAACAGCAGGTCGTACATGGGTCAGACTGGCGCAGGATAGGGGTTGGCACAAGCGAAGAGAGGCCTATGCCCAGCAGTGGGATGAGACGGGCTGCACGTGATGATGATGATGATGATGATACTTTCGCGATATATTCATATCTCAGCCGGGCCTGCGTCCACTGCGCCAAAGAGGTCTTTTACATATCGATTCTCGACGACTTTCAAAACATAACGCAGTAAGAGATTGCACGTTATCTAGCTTTTGTTTTCTGAAATACATCGCACTATACAAAATAACCACGCCGTGTCGTACCGTCAAGACATGGTTATTTGGCAAATAAAGCTGATCGCACATATGTCAGCACCGTACGCGCCGTATTTTGAAATTTGGTCGCATATTTTTACGAAATGCGGCGCGTACGGTGCGGATATATGTGCGATCAGGTTAAGGCGGCAGGTAATTAGAACTTACCAGGTGCTCACCAAGCTTTTTAACCACCGGCTCATACTGGACGGTTTTGGACCAACTATCACATACAAAGCAGAGGTTGAACAGGTACACGTTGCGTTCATAGCGGGAGCTATCTATTCGGATCGGGTACCCAACTATCTTGTGGCCAAGGGCATTTCTGAAAAAGATAAATATATTAAAATCAAACATGATAAATTCATAATTAGTCATCTTTTAAAATATCTTTTATTTAGGTGACAAAAACACAACATGATCCAACTAAGTTCATACTATTGGTCCATTGAAAAAAATGCTAGAGCCGCACCACCAGGTTCTTGCCTGCTTCTTTCTCTGGTGTAGGGAGTCGTGTTGGAACAGGCAATAGAATCCCCTAGTCTTAAGAACATGACTATTTGAAGTGGTTGGAATGCCAAATCAGAGTGTTATGAAGTTGTTTAACACATGTATTTTCGAAAGGGCTCTAAAGTCATTGAATATGTATAACTAATACTGAAAGATGGATGGATTGTGTGAGGGATGACATGAGTAAGAAAGGTGTGAGTGCTGAGATGACGTCTGATAGAGGGAAATGGAAGAAGAACACATGTTGTGCCGACCCCACATAGTGGAATAGGGGCAGGAAGAAGATGTGTAACTAATACTATGGATAGAAGTTAGGATAAAACTTACATAGTCATAGTACAGTTCTGAATCTGGGGCTTGGGTATAATGTAGGCACTGATTGAATCAAACAGGTCCTTCGAGATGTAGTCTTCAGGAAACTGAAACGGAAGTTAATCTTTACCAAACAAAGTTTTCAAGTGCCACAATCATGGTATAACTCCAGAAATGTCTCTCTCTGTAATATCAGGAAGCTCATAAATCTACGAATCATGGTAAATATCCCGTTTGAAGTGTTTCTAATGTTCAAAACCACGATAGTTTATTCAAGTTAGGTACAAAGGTAACACATGAAGCTGTAAGAATTTAAATAGTATGCTAGAAGTAAAAGTTTGTACAGATGTGCGGACGCATGTTGCTCTTTCACACCAAAACTACTAAATGGATTTGGCTGAAACTTGGTAAGTATACTTAAATTTGTGACACATAGCTACCATCAGTTATTCAGGCCCACGCGAGCAAAGCTGCGAACGAGTTAGCTAGTAGGATAAATCGAGAATGTGATGTGTAAGGTCTTATAGTAGAGCGTAAAGTCAACCTCGCGTAAACCATGAGTACCTTTCCATGAGTCATTTGACACAAACTCACCTGGCATGATATCTTAGGGCCAGCTACAGGGTGAAACTCCCCAAGGAATATACAACGGATGGGACCCTCTCGGCCGCAGCCCTCGTAGTACCGGGTCTCCATCGAGCCCCTACTATCGCCTCCAGACACAGAATATGATTCTATATCCCCCACATAAGTCGATCCCGAGATATATCTTAATATTGGCTCTTTCATTTGATTTAAGCTATGGCTGCATTACTGTGTGTAAACAAACAAAACTTAGAAATAAAACGCAACGCTCGGGAAGTTTGGAGTGAAATCACCATGGGTTGAATAAAAACAAATTCATCAAAATCATGTTTTTTTTTGTTGCGATTGATTGAAATTATTCATAGATAATCTATATGAAATTATTTGACGTAGAGTGAATGAATTGAATGCATGAATGGATGTGTGAATGAATGACCACCCACAGATTGAGTAAAAGTGACCGAGTGAATGAACTGAAGCTGAGTCGGACGGAGCATCCATCCCGATCCGTGCTCGTGCTCCGACAGCCGACTCTTATCTATGGCCGACTCCAGTCTCCACCGACTGAAACAGATGAAGAACTGTCTGAGATGAGACGATTGATGATGGATGGATTGGATGACGGAATGACTGACTGACTTAAGCGCCCTACTCACACACCTGCCGCAGGGGCAATCTTAGTGGCAACTAGGGTGATTTTGGGCTGTTTGTATATTCCGGTACAACTGTAAAACTGTTAATCCAATCTTCATGAAGCTTGGAAGGCATATAGATAGTGATAAGAAGTTTCCCGGCTAAGCTAATGAGCTTAATCGGTCAAGGGGTTGTAGTGGTTATATTGGCTTTTCAGTGGGTTGCATACGTGCCAATCATTATGTAGTCAAACAAATTAAGGTATAGTCATTGGCACCCATGAAAAAGCCGGTGTATTAAATTGACAACGCTAAAACAACTCTTAGCACGCCATAGATAGTTTTATGTATTGAATAAATAGAAAATATTTTGCAAACTTCCCAAAAAACACCTATTTTTGCAAGCCAACTCTACCCACTACACTTAATAAAATCACTAAAATTCAGCAACTTTTCCAGACATATTTTTTAAATGACCATATTTTTTTCGTTATTGACGTTTGATTTAAAAATAAGTGTTCTGAGAATAAGAAATTGGATATTCGGCCAATTATTTATGTTTCCACTGTTGAAAAGATGAAAACTTTCTTATTATTCAAAAAAAAATGCTAGGCTGCCCATCATTGGGGGGGTGCCAACAATAGTACCGTTTACCCTACTGGGTGAAGAAATGGCTACTGAAAAGAAGTGAGTTATGCCACATGAATATTATAAAAGAACTGGAAGTAGATGACTTCAATAACTTTTTACGGATGGATCTTGACTCTTTTGAAGAGCTTCTTGCAATGGTGGCACCATTTATAGAAAAAAAAAAATACATTGATGCGGAATGCCGTAAGCGCTAGAGAACGATTAATTGCTACGCTTCGGTTTTTGGCCAGTGGACAAACCTACGAGGATTTGAAATTTAGTTGTATCCTAACACCACAATTGATGTCAACAATGATTCTGACTGAGAAATTGCCCCAATCGCGCTACACACGCAGCGACGGCAGGGACGACTTAGGGATCAAGGATGGTCTCGCGCTCCTGCCGCCCTGCCGCAGGGCCAATCCTCCAAATTGCCCCTGCATGCCTACACACATCACAATTAAGGATGCAATTAAGGGTCATCCCCACTCCTACACCCTAGATTGCCCCTGCGGCAGGTGTGTGAGTAGGGCGCTTTACATACCTACGGTACCTACTACACGAGTGTGCAAGAAGGGCAGCTGTCAGGGAGGAGTGGAAACGCGCTGTCAAACTTGGGACGAAACACAAAGGGAGAACCAGATAGATGACCACGACCACTCTGTCAAGAGTGTACCGAGCGAGAAGACCTACGGTACCTTCTACTAAAAGCTACGCTTAAAATTTTCCCTATTCTTTAATGCCCGAATACCTGTTAATATAGGTACCTAAGCTATAGGTTCCTATGAAGGTATTTCTAACAAAAACGTAATAAATACCATTCCAATTCACTCCAATAATGACGGAATGGGTAATCGTTGGACATTATACCTAGGTACCTACCTAGGTACCTACCTACCTAATCGAACACTTATAACCATCTCTGCATTTCAGGTAGGCGGGCCTTTAAGCGGCCTAAAAACTCTGTCACCAGATTTGGTCACTTGTTCATTATGAACGAACGACCAAACAAGAAAGTTAGCAGATCTCATTTTGTCTTTCTTCTATTCAAGGAAAAGGAAAATAGGTCATTAAATTTTCACCAATTTTCAAAAAAATATAGGTATTTCGAGAAGGTTTCACGGACGGAACGACACCTGCTTTGTTGAAATACCTACCTACCTACCTACTTTTTGGGTCTTCCTATTTTTCACATTTTTAAAAGGAAGTGTTTTCATTTCATTCTGGACAGAAATGAGACAAAGGCGACATGGAATAAAATATTTGCAGCAGATTTTATTTCTACCCACCTAGTAGGTACCTACCTACCTACCTACCTACCTACTCACCTAAGACTTAGCAGGTCCTATACTATCTTAGGTAGGTTATGTACCTGTACGAACGAAGGTTATGTAGGTAACTTACTTCTTAAAAGTAGGTCTACAGATCACGTGGTGCTCACCTTAAGCCATATTGTTCAGAAAATATCTTCATACATAATTCAACGAGTGTGACAATGAGTGACAAAGTAAGCGCAAAGCTATCTTCTATGATGATCATTCAGTTGAGTTCATAAGTGCGGTATAATACGTTGACCTAGAAGGTATGATCTGCCCCTGAACCAGGAAGCTTCCTCAAGGCCAAAGTGACGCGTGCGCTCTCGCACTCGCACCCCTGAGGAGCGATGTAACGTTGTCGTGGGGTGACTTTAATTAGGTAGTACATTCACTTATATTAGTGACGTGCTCGCGTAAACACATCTTATAATTATTGTCTTTTTAGCAATACTTACTGCGATTTGACTTAGTACCGTACGACACGGTTTTTATTTTAATAATTAAAAATGATTCTCAACAAAAAAATACTAAATTACCTAGTTACTATTTCACTTAAGTAAATGTGTATTTAATTCTTTCAAGTAGGTACTGCTAATAAAAGAAATAATCAACTTAATATTTTAATACCTACCTACCTCATTCAAAGGTTACGTCGCGTAACCGACGGCCTCACTGAAGGCCTACCACAGATTTTTACTTTACAACTGAAACCCGGCAAGTACCTATCTTCCTGACGCGAAAAAAAATTTATAACGGAAGTGAATAATAAATAAATAAAAAGTGATTTAAAGAGAAGTGATGAAGATCAGGAAAACAATGCACTGTTCGGTGATCGTGGAAGCGACGAGCTCATCACAAGATGATGACCTATACACGTAAGTAGAATAATATAGATTTTGAAGGCATTTTTGAACTGTGCCTATTAGAATTTAAAGATGACCGTGAATCGATAAACAGCTGAGCCGGGGCGGCCTTGAGACCGCGGTGTCCTTGAGTTTCCGGGAGCTCGAGGCTGTACTACTTACATACTGGAGGTAAGCCTAGCTACGCTTCAATACTATGATTCAATACTAGGTATATGAATCAATGAGGTAGGTTCTTCGAACTGAGACAATGTTTGGATTGGTAGGCTTTGCTTCTTAGCTAAGTTAGCCTTCGGACTCATGAGTTTCCGTTGTTATGGCAGCTTAATCAGCTTAGTTATCGCATATACTCGTAGACTACGTAGGTATCTAGGAAGTAGTCTACCACATGGTATGTAGGTAAGCGATGACTGATGAGCTGACTAAAGCAGCGAGCTTCTTCATTTCCCTGAAAGTTGAAACACTGCGCATAAAAGTTTCAGAGATGAAAATTATATTTTAGAGGAAATACCTATCTAATTCCTGAAATTCGACAAAGTATGAAAAGACGCAGCGTGAAGGTGACGAATATCATTTTGAAATTGTGGCGGCGTCATACCACCTAAGCTTCGACTACTACAATATATAAAAAAAAAGACGTGTGGCACTCGGGGACTGCCGCGGTCCAGCTATTGCATGCCACCTAGAGGTGAGTTGCTGAACTAAAGTGACAAGCGTTAGGTTTTTTCGTTACGGAATTTCTGGAATCGGTCTCCACGCTCAAGGCCCGCGATAGAGCCTATGCAATAGCTTAACAATCTAAAATGGCGGAGAACTAAGCGGCCTAAAAGCTCCGTCATCAGAGTTGACTGCTCATACGAACGAACGATTTACAGTAGGGTATGTAGGTAGATAGATAGATACATACCTACTTAACTGTTGTTGTTTAACCCTATTTTTATGAGTTTTTGGGAAACTAAAGTACTTACCTACCTAAGTTTGTAATAAGCAAGCCACTTTCTACTCTACGTAGGTAGGTACTACATAAATAAATCTATTCTGTAAATTGTAGCAACGTTTTTTGATAATGCTTTGTTTGAAAATGTTTTTCATTTTCATAAGGATTCAAACACGTGAATTTGTGAGCTTACGCTTCAGTTAAACGTGGTAAAGCGGAGGTTTCGCAATTCTATTTATGTTCTTAGAAACCGAAATCTATACGGTTATGAAAATATCTTTTCTAATAGTGGACTTTATGAGAAATGTATGCTGAAAACCTGAATGGATGCGCTTTCAATAGATTTTAAAACTAACAGCATCGTTAGCCTAAAGTGCCATTCACACGATGCAGCTTTCTGCATACCATTGAGGATGAAGGAAGATAATTGCTCTGAGCTGCATACAATTAAATTGACTGTCATCATGACTGACATGTCAGCGAATAAGTGCTACATAATATATAAGAACACAAGAACAAAGTGTCTTCCCCTTTAATAGAGACAGAGAGAAACGTGGCACATTCTTAATAATTAGCAATTTTATAAAACCAAGTTAAAATCAAATTGCTCATTAGCATACACACACACACACAACACAAAACTATACTACCAAATTTAAGCTTTTATAAAATATGTACATCTTTAGAAAGTGACTTACAAAAGGCAAGAGCGAAACCCTCTAACACAGGTATCTTTAAACTTAAAGGAGGGTTACCAAAGAAAAATCAATTATGTATAGATTATGTTGATGAATAAACGATATTTTTTTTTTTTTTTTTCATTTTCATGAGCCTACTTGGCTAGGTTGTAATTTTAATAGTGTAGAATAAATGATTATGCTCAAAATAATCACGTCTTACCTATATCACTACATGGTCTATGCCACAGATCTAAGCATTGTTTAAAACTTTTTTCATTTTATTTGTACGCAACAGACAGAAACCTAGCATCGTTTGGATAAATGTACCAGAGGCGGCCTCCTATTATTTATCATTACCTAGTTGTTTCGAATGTTTTACTACAAACGCGGTGTGCATATGATACAAACGCGTCATTCGACAAACGTGGTGTGGAAGTGGCTCTTCACCTTGTTCTATTACTTAGTTTGTGGTCTAGTTTAGATTAATGTAGTGGGCAGCTCAATCGATGATGCCCTTGGACTTGACTGGCGACGAAGGTCTTGATAAAAGGCCAAGGTAGCTGGGCATTCAATGCCTGGTTCGAGTTAGATTATTTGACTCGTCTCGTTTCGACCCTAGTTATCAGGGACGAGTTGGTACTGAAATAGCCTTGAGAAGGTGAGACAAACTTGAGAGAGCTGAAATAGTTTGAAAAGAAGCCTACTTGATTATAGAAGTTTGTTTTCTATCAGAATCAAAAACTACAGACACTATCCATTAGAGATCGATATAAAGCTATAGGTGCATCCTACCTACAAAAGTAATTTGATAACCTTGTGTTCGTAGGTAGTCACACTTTCAGGGCAGGCTTGACATATTGGTAACCTACCTCTGCCTACATAATGAAAATGAATTGCTTGACAATGTTGATCCAACATGAATGTAGGTGTAACTAGGTTCTCTAGGAGGATGTGATGTCTTTAAGCGATGCCTAATTTAACTAATATTTAGAGCCATCGCAAACTGGGCGACTAGTCGCCACGTCTTGTCGCCGAGCCTGGCGACGCTGACTCCAATTTGTGTTGCGTGCTATGCTATTAACAAAATATGAAAATAGTCGAGCACTCTTTCGTCGCGTTTAGTCGCCGAACAGTCGCTGTCGCCTGTCGCCCAGTGTGAATTTATTACTCAACTTTTATGATGAATGCTATTTACGGTGTGGCCCGTGTGGCTACGTGGCGAAAAAGCCTTGAGAAAATGTAAAAGGTGAAAGTTCGAGTAGGTACCTACTCACTCGCTCGCTGCTTCGCTTAGGCCCACCTGCGCTGCCATAAATGTACCTATCTACCATTTGAGTAAGTACATGGCATTATTCATTTCGGGAATACAAATTATCATTAAAGATATTTAGATCGTAAATAGGTAAATTAATAAATCCATTGACAAATAAGAACTTCTAAGATTCTTCTAAGATTCTTTTACTTCTGTGATAAGTTTGAACAACATAGAAACCGAGTCAAATTTCACAAATATATTTGGTGTTGACGACAGGACATTTACATGAAATCTAATCTCAAAAATATAAAAATATTCGACACCGTCACGCGCCGTTTTCACATTTATTCAGATAAGCTTTTTATTTTCCACAGTTGAATTTGTAAATATAATTGTGTGCCGCGGCTGGCGAGGCGTATAGGTAATGCATAAGTGATTTTCGTCAATTCGTTTTGCAATTCTAATACATCTTTTTCGATCCCCGGTATCGCCCGGTCTGATTGTAGAAAAAAGTCGAATAAAAAGCCGAAGTCGTCCTTGATGGCGCGGGCCCCGATAACCCAGTGGCCGGGTTCGGACGTCGCTGGTACGTCTGCTTGACCCAGAGCCGTTCTGACTTCTGAATGGTGACATGGATCTTCAACAGTACCATCCAGGAGGGTTAAAAGGCCGTTTCGAGCATTTCTGCTTGCAATTCATAAAGTGCATTAATTTCATTAATTGTTTAGCATTTTCACCAAAATTAGGTAAAAGGGCTTTTTTAAACCCCCAGGAATTTGGATACTATCATAGAGTTTCTATAAAGGAAAAAACTATAAAGTCAGTTTATTTTATGCAAAATGTAGCAGTCATTACCAACTCTCTGTATCGATTCTCTTTCTATCGTCGTTAATTCTTTGTTTGCTACATGGTTGCGACGTATCGCCAGGTATCGCTATCGAATGCCAAAATTATTTACATATTCTTGTTTTTAGATGCGATAAAGAAAACAAATGAAAGCAGGTACCTATCTTAAGGTAGAGCACCTATAGAGTAATTTTTCTATAAGTAAAATGAACAAAAATTTTAATCAAGGTGACTGTGTAGACATTATCATAATAAAAGACGCATAAAAGCAAGTTCAAACCCCTGAGGCTGTCCAAATCTGTTTCACCCAAGGTGTTTTGATCTTGTGCAAACTTGAGACAGGTGAATCACGATAGGGTTATAGAGGGTCACCCAGGACTCACTGATCTATGGTTAATGAGTGCGTGACAGTAGGTATAGGTTGCAAAATTATTTTTCATTACTCATACACGGAAAGTACGCACGAAGTTGCCTGATTATAGGGTTCAAAGTAGCATTTTCTGTCCCTAGGGAAAACAAGAACTTTCCTGCCCTAGGGCAGGAAAGTAAATAACTGTCAAATGTCAACTTCATTTTTGACATTTCTTTTGTGGCATGTCGATGCATGCTAAGTGTTCAAGTTCTTCTAACTCAATCAGATGCTAGATATTATGTCTCTCTTGCACAAATTTGTGCTTCTCTAGCACTAATTATATTATATTTATTTATTTTATTTTATTTATTTAAATTTTTTCATCATCAAAAAAAACTACTGGTAGAATGCCTACTACTTTTATAGCCATTCTACCAGTCAGTATTTTTTTTTAAATCTGGAACGCAGCTATGCCATGCCATCGTTAGCTGCTTTTAGTCAATATTAAACTAGTCGATTTAAAAAAAAAGCGAGACAGCTAATTTTCGTGTGTGAAATTTAAATTTTACATCAATTTTTTTGGTAATTTCCTCATATTCGTAATGAAAAGCAGAGTGCTTACCTCGGGGAAAAGGCTTTTCTATGCACTCGAACCATTATCGCACTCGCTGACGCTCGCGCGATAAACCATCTCGTGCATAGAAAAAATGCCTTTGCCCCCTTGTATAGCAATCTACTATTCATCTTTAAGACTTAAATTTTGTAAGAAGAGAAAAAAAATCTTGCACTCTCGAAGTGTAGAGGTACGTATTTTTGTTCACAACTCCGAAGATTCTAGTGAAATGCTCAATTATTTCGATTGCGTCCACCACGGAGGTTTAATCTTATACAAGAAATATTATTTACAAAAAGTTTTTACGTTCCTGAGCCAACGTTTTCCGAACGAGCGTCATCTGCCTAAGGTTTTCTCGAAGAAAATGGGAAAACTAGAGATAACATGGGAGATGATGATGATTTAAACAGTGAATAAACACGCATTCATTTGTTGCAGGTTCAAGGAGGAGCCGTTGTCGCCCGCCCCCTCACCAGGTATGTAACCTTTAGCCATGTTTATTTATAAACGTTTTCACTTCAGTTTTCCATTGTCACCCCACTGCGTCAACATCTGATTTTATAATGTGTTATTTGCTCGGTTTACAGCTGAGCGATCGATCTTAAACACTCCAGACATTATCTGATGGAAAATTAATTTCTATAAGTAGCGTAGGTAGCTGAAAATTATATGAAAACACTTTAATTTGTATGAAGGGAGGGAGATATTTCCTGCATATTTGTATTAATACCAAGTACTCATTAGTGCTACTTACGTGATGTAATTTTCCTACCTGTTGCATCCAATTACCTATTCCTATAGGCCGTTTTGGCCAAGTACATTGATACTTTGACTTTCATTCTGAAGGTCGTGGGGAAATAAGCACTTTAACACGAGCTTTCAACGGTGAACGAAAACATCGTGAGGAAAACAGTTAGCTTTCTAGCAGTGTCGATGGGCTTGCTACCTGTCACGTATGGATAGTGAACTTATGCAAATAGTGGGCATGTGCCAAATATGTATTCTGACTACCCCATTAGACATCTTCAAAGGATCTAAAGAATTCTATAAAGATATGAAAGAAAATGTCTACCGCTCCCTGGGATACAGTAGTGATCATATTTCCATGCAACAGGCAAGAAAATGGCATCATGTAAATGGTACTTACATAACAAACAAACATAGGAAGTGCTACATCCATAGGAAGTAGGCTTATGAATGAGGCGGGGCGGCGGTGGTCGGTGCATTATGCCCAAGTGTCAAGGGCTTCTACATAAATTTCAGAATATCAATGAATTCCGACCGGTTTCATCACTATTCGAATATAAAGTCGCATCAGTTCTTTATTCTTACATGTGCTACCTTAGCACATGGCCTGTGGTCGCGCTGAGTCGCGAAGAGTGGAAGAAGGGAAGGGAGGCCTTTGCCCTGCAGTGGGACGATTATGGCTGAATAATAATAATAATAATAAATCAGCTGACAACTTGTAAGTTACAAGTCAAAACGCCTTTGCATCTGACGTGAAGACATTGGAGAATAATTTGAATATTTTTAGGTTCCTATTTGAATGCTTGTTGTACGTCTTGTCTAACTCTGAATATTTTTATCAAGTCTTCAAAATTTAATACCTCGTGATTTTTTTGTTTTAAAGAATATAGGTAAGTATAAAAGAAATATAATTGGTCTACTATTGACGGAGTAATCACTAACCAATACTGACTTAAGTTACTTAAAGCGATGATCGACCGTTCTTAAGTGATGTAAGTACTAAAATGGTAGAACATTATAATCCCGACGTTAATGACGTATTATTTTATCATGTGCTATATACGCTGTTATGGTGTTAAAATTGTTTTTAATAAATAAATAAAATAAATAAATAAATAAATGTGTTCTGATCGCGAAAGTTTAAAAAAGACAAATGTACCTACTTGCAAAACTTTGCAAAATCATCAAAATTAAATGTACCATGTCAACTGTTGGCATGGTATATTTGATGGTGTGTGCGGAACACGTCTGATTAGATGCTCATATTCACGTATTGTAATTGTGATTTTCCTGGGTGTGGTTAGGGCTGCTTTTAAATTGACACAAGTTTTCTTCTAAGCTCGGTCAGGGTCGAACTAAGACTAAGGTGCCGGGTCACACAAATCGAGGCCTGAACTTAGATAAATATAGATAAAATATACTTTTATCCAGGCTTCGTATGTATCGGCAAGTAATGAAATACTCAAATTATTCATTAGATGGTTTGGGCATGCAGAAATAAGGGACAGCTAGAAGCTTAGGATTAGGAACATACCTGGCTCAAATTACTAGATGCGCCCCGCGGTTTCACCAGCGTAAAAGTAGCGTATGTGTTATTTCAGCTACCGCAGTCACCTATCCAAGTAGTGACCGCTCAGAACATTGCTTAACTTCGACGATCTATCAAGAACGTCTTAAAAACCTTCGCCACGAGCACTTCAAGCAACTCTGAGTCCGACACTGAGCTCGGTTCAGTGACTCGAAGGTTCCTGCTTGCGAAGCCGATATACCTATGTTTGTACCTAGGTAGCTAGCACCCAGCAAAACGCGTATTAGATAAAAGCTGCCTCTTGCTTTTCTTTGTTGAGTCAGCGGTCTACAGGCACGGGTACGCCACTTTTGGTATTTCTTTATCTAGTCGTAAAACATCCACCTACTGCTGATTTGGTACCTAGGCATTAGACCTTAATATTTATATATATACTTATATTATGTGTGGTGCTAACCTATGTCTATCATGTACTTAGCACAACATAACACTTTTCCAGAAACTTCCACGTTGAAAAGTTCTACTAAAAATTATATCCTACTTCATTACTTAACTTATTTCACAATATAAAGACAATAAATGTGATTAAAAATTATTTATTAAAATGACTACTTTCAACCCACAGTGTTATAGTGGTAAACGAAAAGTTTCTAAGGCTTCACTGACATTTTGAAATCATTTAAAAAAATAAACATTTATAATGCTTCTTTATACAACACTTGAGAAAGTAACATAAAATGTTCTACTAATTTAACTGAACTAATTAAAATAAAAAACCTTAGAAAAACTTTAACTAGGGCGTTATTTCCTCTGAAAGGGCTTGCGAAACTGAAGAAATGAGTTGCTCATTCTAATTAAACTCTACAGAAATAAACATCACGTGCACTGACACGATGTTTTCTTTGGACGAAGCTTATTTCCAATCTTTACTACATAATTTATACAGCGTCAGGAGGATCTTTGCCTACACTTAACGGGACACTGTAGTGCCTAGGATTGTTGGATTGTTTTAGAAGGAATAGGATTAAAGAGTACCATATTCAATTACCTACAAAATACTATTTTCTTGACTGTTGCATCATCATCATCATCCACAAACCGATTTTACCTACTGCTGGCCTCCCTAAGCTTGTTCCATCCACTATGGTCCAGTCGCATCCATTGCCGCCCTGCGACGTGGACTTCGTTAACCCAAAGTAATATTGGACATCCATTGTTATCAGTGGACTATCTATGCAAGTCATTGTCGACAGTCAATTTAGGTAATTGTATGGAACAGGCAAGAAGTCATGTAAATAGTACCTAGTGATGCTCAGACGGTGGAAAATTCCTCTATTCTATCATGCATCGTTAACGGGGCACCTCCTACGTAATCCATCAATACAACACGTCTCGTGTGAAAGCTTTTATTAGAAAGAAAAATATAAGTCTACTTAGACCTTGTATTTGTATCATTAGTGGAATCAAACAACTTTAAAAAATTTTTTCCGAGTCGTGTTTACAATATTTATAATTTTATATTATTACTAGCCGTCCCGCGCGCGATTTCATTCGCGATGACTTTAAAAACAGGCACCTACAATAGTTATAAAATGAAGCACTTATGTTCCTCAAAGAACCAGCCTGCAAATTATTATTAATATTAGTACTTACCTAAGTCATATGCGCAAATAAAGGGTACCTTATAGGTATCTATCTACTCACACTTTATTATAAAAAAATATGAAATAAATCTAATGAGTTTGGTCACTCCTCGCGAGCGCGTCTCACATTGCGGACGATGTTTTCTACGATATTTTTACGGAATTTCCCGTAAATATATTATGTTTATAATATGTTTCGTGTGCTCATAGGTATAGGTATATTTTGCCGGGATGCCAAAATGCTTGAAGAATTATTATAGGCTCATACAACACTGAATAAGTATCTTTAAACTGAATATGGAGATATAATTTAATTTTATGCAAATCTTTTATTTTCTAATTAAACCTTTTTAATTGGTAATCTATTGTGTAAGTGTTAGGCGCGTGTTGCACAATGGTTGATGTGCAACTGCACTGAAAACCAGCGCTTCATCATCAGCCACAGTGCTGCTGAAGCACATGCTGAGGGGTTGCCTTATTTTCCTGCCACTTGATTGTAAATATTTTTGATTTTCTTAATTTATGTTGATTCATGTGTTGATGGAAAATAAAAAAATTATATCCTATTCTATTATTTTTCTATTTTAAATAGAGATTAGAGAGATTAGATAAAGATTAGGAACCTAACGAATAAAAGTATTGTTTTAAGATTACACATATAGCAGCATCAGTATAGGCAAATGGAAATATCCTAGACGGGCTATTGTGCGCTCGGTTTGAATGAAACGGATAGAAACTGAGTGACGTAAAGTTGGATATGAAAATCTGTTGAAATTCTAATGAGGTGCCACTGGCACCCGAATCCGTGTCTACATGCGCACTGTGGATGTTACAGTCTTGTTTCTAAATATCTAGAACACTACTATCAAACGGATAAATATTTTTTATGGCATCTATGGCATGACGGTTCAATATACGTCATGGTAAGCCTCCTGTCCTAACTTTACGTCAGCGATTTAGCTTACGTCAAAAGCAGTTCATTATGGGACCTTAAACTGAACCGGGGGCATAGTAGACCGGCAGGTCCTGAAATGTAAACTAACTGAACTAAATTATATATATATATATATAAATGAACAGTTGGCAAGATTTTGTAATGGTGGTGGCCCCTGAAATCACTAGACTTCTTGGCAGACCTGCCAGATGGATTACCAACAGTTGCAAAAATTACAAATGTTTGGCGGCAAAGTCAAGGCACGACGATCTGTGCTTCTAGGTATTCACTCAGGATCTGTGAGACCTATATTATAGATATCTCCTGCTTATTAGGCAGTACAATCAATACGAGTATTCGTTCGTTCGTTCGTGTGAGTCAACGATTCTAGTGATGCAGTTTTTAGGCCGCCTTAAATGCTTCCATCAGTGTAGTGAGCAAGCTACTTCCATTACAAGCTGCGGTGTTTAAAGTAAATCGGTCAAGAACAGTCTCGGTTCATTGTCAAGAATCGATCAATCTTTTTCTACGTTTAAACAGTTCCAAAATACTTGAATCACTGCACTGGTTTTTTTTTTACATCGGCTTAGCTGAGATTATCTTTTTAGTATAGTGTTTTTACACCCTATAGAGGTGTAAAAGACCACTACCGAAAACGAAAGCGAGTGGCACAGAACCCCAACAGCAATATATATACCTATAATAAAAGTCAGTTACCTAAAAAAAATCATATCAAAGCCGAAGAAAACATTATTGAAACGCTGCCGGTCGCCGTTCGAGCGTAATCTGATTATTTTACAATGATGTTTCTTTATTTTACGTGTTTTGTTAGACATTAATGTTAGATAGGTTCTTATTATGTTGTAAGTACTTAGTGAAAATAACTTTAATACCATTGACTTCTCTTCTCTTGAGATAAGGCGATTTAACCAAATGTAGGATAGGGATAGTCAAAAAATCTCCTGACGTAATTATTTAATGGACGCCCAAAGACTTGCAAGCCTCGGCGGTTGTGTGTGTCTCAAGAAAAAAATCTAGTCGGGCAGAAGGAAGATACAATCAAACAATCAAGAAGCAAAAATTGAACACCATTCCACAGGACCTACAGACTGAACGTACAATACTACAGATTTGCTGGCACAAAGCCACACATAGCCTAGGGCCTAGAATAAGTAAATCACCATCATTGTCATCATTATCTACAGCCCGACTTTACCCACTGATGGATATAGACCTCCCTAAGTTTGTAAGTAAAATATAAATAAGTCCTATCCCAGTCCTATGGAAGACACAGCGGTACAATGTACAGACGAGCACAAGTACGTCATGGGCACTGAACACGTTAATCAGTTACTGGTTAAGGACCGAGTGATACATTACGTATTCCGCGCTACGCATCCGGCAGTAACGCAGCGCAATTATCGGAAAAAAGCTATGCTACCGATATCGGAGGCTGTGCGCGGGCGCAGGTCCGCAGCAGCTTAGAAAGCTCAGTGCGCTGCGCGAAGCGATCGCGAGTGGACGTGGCGTCCAGCTGACATGCGCGGAGTATGGACGTGTGGAGCGGACATCCGGCGCACCCGCCGCTGACGTTAGAAGGTGTCGACGACGTCGCCATCACCTTCTACGAGACCACGGACGAGCCGCCGCCGCAACCCAAGCAAGGTACACCTTGACAGCTTTTCAGATACCATCGCGTGAATGTACCGGTACTTCTAATTGTGAAAGGGACGGCATTTGCTTCTTGTTTAGAAAAGTCAACGGTTGAGGTGTCTCGCACCGAAACACTTGATGATAAATGGTAAAAAAAAATTTTTATTAAACCGAGTCGAACTTAGTAAGAAGAGAGCAGTTTTCTGCACTCTCGCCTTTAGCCTCGAAGATCCTCATGAGATCTTCAAATATTTATTATTAATTCAAATTTTTTTATTGAAGTACCCCCGGTTCCTATAAAACTAACATGGCCGTAGGATTTTCGTCATAGCAACGTTGTTGTCTGTCAAAAAGTTTCGTAAATTTTATGTTGGAAAAACAAAGTTGCTATGATGATGGACTACGGACATCCGTACGTTGGTTAGAGGAACAGAGGTAAGAGATGTTCTACCATGTGGAGATAGTTAAGGTGTTTGATGACGCAGATTCACGTTAGACAAAAACATGTTATGTACATTTTTAAGTGATCTTTGAGGTCCTACAGAAATAAATTGTCTTTCTTTCTTTATCCTAGCTCCATCTTACACAAGTACGTTACCAGTACCTACTTTGTTTACTATGTTCGTCAAATTCAGTATAATTGCTTTTGTTTTGTATATTCCAAGAAAGACAAATATTATTATTGGTACAAAATGTTATTTTTCTTTAGGATCTTCTAAGATCCTCTGTAACTAGGTACCCAATAATTGGTCCTTAAATAGTTTGTTTGCGTAGTCAAGCTCACTTCTCCTAATAAACTACAATAATAATTCTAACGTCTAATTATCTCAAACGAAATAATATTGTTTCTAAATATTTTACGGTTTAAGAAACTTTATTCTCATAATATTTTCTAGTCATGTTTCTAGGCATTTTCTAGTATGGCTTCGAGCTAATTAACCAACTTAAAAGAATAGGAGGTTCCATGCTCCACTGTATTATGTATTTTTTTATAATATCCTTCGACGTTCCACTCAGCGTCATCTAGTTCAAGCTTAATGCTTGTGTTATGGTACCCAGATGACTGGATATAAATCTTTTTATTTAAGTAGGTAATTTTTTTGTAAATACATTCATATTATAAGTAGAAACACCCAGACACGAAACAAATAACTGCAGAACATACAAACATTTATTCCGTAGCGGAGATCAAACCCGCAGCCTCCGCGTCTCAGTCAGGCCTTCGCCCACTGCGCCACAGATCGACGAATTATATTGAAATGTTATACTAATTATGCACTAAATACACAACTAAATACACTAAAGAAGTAACACAAGTCTAAGTTTTACAACTTTTAATCTTTCATTCCGGGTGTTTAAGACTCAGACTTGAGTGGTCACGCATCGATTACCTCTTTCTCTAGCTTGACTAGAGTATATGAACTACGCATAGGTACGTACCTACGCTAAAGTACCGTTGTATGTATTAAAAAAAAGTTTTCTTGTCTGTTGCATATTATTAACTTGACTGGCATCTTATCTTGCATCTATGCAATGTTTAAACCATGGACGTGAAGTACCTATTGCTTTAAATTGTCGTGCCTGGAAATATCAATTAACGTAAGGGACAAACCCCTGATGTTCAGTAGAGCCAAAATAAGATTTTTTTTTTTGGAAATTGATCTGTATCTTTTTTGTCTGACGTCCTATTGAGATGCTTCCAAAAGAAAAGTATCTTAGATTTTTGGCGGCTTTCTTACTATGTTTTCAAAAATACGAAAAAACTTATGGTTTTGGAGATAGCCTGTCCCTTACAGCAAAATTTTGAGTAAAGCTGTACCTTACGTTATTTAAAATAGAACCGAAAACAGACTACGATGATGTAAGTCACAAGTCAAAACATAATGCAATGAGTTATTTTAACGTAAGGGTCTCTACCTAGTTTTCAATTTGTTGTAAATATACTGCAATCTATAAAATCAGCCTTATAGTTATAGTAATTAAGATCATTTTCTTGCCTATGAGTGGCATAAGATTTTTATGAAATAAAACCATAGTAAGTAATATATAAATCAGCTCGTTTTTAATTAGATATCACACTAATTTACTATAATTAAAAGGTATTTATTAAAACAAATAGTAACATAATGGTAGGTTATTTAAAATTATCATTATTTTGTGCAAAATACGAGCCTATCATTATTAAGTCAACGTTTTTAGTGGTTACCTAATTAAAATCATCGGACATTTGGCATTTGATTGCAAAAAATATACATAATGTTATTATTTAACGATGATAGACGAGCAGCTACTACTGGTATGTCTATAGATAATTATCATACAGTCTTTGAATAGTCTTTATAGTTTTTGTATTGTTAATCTTTTTGAGCACTGATTTGTTATATCGTAGTCAGTAGTCAAGCCTGTTTTTAAACGCATTGGTAGAAAGAGCTCTGTCACAACGTCGTCTGGTAGTGCATTCCAATTGTGGACCACCTTGTTGCTGAAAAAGTGATATGGAGCAAGTTAGTGGGTGGGGTCACAGATCAGCTTAAGTTGGTGACCACTTAAGTCTTTGGTTGTCTTTTTTTCTCAACATGTTATAAATATTTGGCAAATTATACTGGTAAGTCACAATCTTAAATGTTTCAATGAGATCTCCTCGAAGGCGTCTAAAATCCGTACTCTAGCAATGGTTTTACATAGGTTTTATTATAATTATCTTGCGAAAAACATCTATTGATATTGTTTGAAATGATATTTATATGACATACAAAAATGCACTTTATTTCACCTAGGAAATAAAGTTCATTTTCATTTCATGTAACTGACGAATAATTTCGTAACATTTTAACGTAAGGGACCAATTTGAAATAACTCAAACACGATAAATAGCGTAAGTAGAGTTTTGTATTCAATTCCTCAAGTGGCTTTAGTGTAAGGGACAACCAATTTCTTACTTTATACGTTTAATGTTGCTTACTTTATTTATATGAAAAGAACTTTGATGAAAAGTCCTTTACGTTAATGTTTTAAGAAGTCTACGCAAAAAAATTGTTAAAAATGTGTACTGTAAGGGACATTTTTTTGAAGATATCAAAATTCTGAGTATGCCATTCGATAGAGCGCAAAATTTTAAGCCGAACTGCATATTTATCTCATTTTCGACCAAATGTCCCTTACGTTAATTGATATTTCCAGGCACGTTGTATGCAACAGGCAATAATCTTGCATCGTGTAAAAGAGACTTTAAGTTTTAATTGTCCAAGGATATTTATATTTATTTATATTAAATACCCCTTCTATCATAATATTTAATCATATTAGTGCTATCATTAATAAATATGTAATACGAGTATAAACAGAAAGTTGTTTTGGCTTTTTTTTTGTTTTTCAATTTCTAACTTTATCGTAGAATTTAGTTGAGAGGATGCGTCCAAAACTCATTCATAGAATCAAACAAGAAGTCGAAAACCCGGAAGGAACCTACTTTAATTAGTTAAGCCATGACATAGGTCTTCAATGGCTTAAAATTTAGTCACCAAACTTGATATCTAATGATATTTTTTAAGGTAAATCATACTACATAGGTGATTCTTAGTCAGTGTACGTCAGTGTACGTTTATACTATGTATACCTTATAAAAGTATTATTGTTACAATTGTTGGTAAACCTAAATAAATAAATAAATAAAAATTCTTAAAAGTTGTGAATCTTAAGCAATGAAAACGATATTATTATTGTAAAATACAGTTAGTTTGTCGATCAAAACCTGTTAGTGTTTACATAATGCAAATACCTCGGCATAGGGTTTAAATTTGCTCTCGAAATGGCCTATTGATAGACTACTGTCTATACTAATATTATAGCCGTAATGTTGGTTTGTTTCTTTGTTTGATTGTTTGATGGAGGTAATCTTCGAAAGTACTCAGCCTATTTAAAAAATTCTTACACCGATTTGTAGAATAGACTGTCGGGATGGTTATAGGCTATGTTTTATTCTGGTAGTTTCATTAGTACACCCGTGTTAAACCGAGACGTGCTGCTAGTTATATACCTACTTTCCTTTTTTTATTAAAGTCTTACTTGCTCTGACCACCGATAATCTTTATTCATTTTAAAGGCCTTAGTATTGTCACCCACACTCATCAAGAGACAACAATAATCGCATTTTTAGACACGGGACAAAATAGGTTTCTTTGTCACGGGACAAAATACCAACAAGAAACTGGTACGAGGTGTGATTCGCGCGTAAAACCGTGAAGAATATAAATATCCACACTCCTGTATCGGTGGTTGTATTGCGAACCGCGGGGGAGTGTGTAAATGTTAAACGTTATGTTTTATTTACCAATTTCATTTCCATAATAACCTTTTACAAAGTGTTATAGAAATCTAAAAAAAAATTAGCTTTGTTGACCTAGGTAAGTAAATACAAATTCAGTTAACCTACATAGCTGAAATTTGGCTACAAACATGGACGCAACGTGATTGGAACTAGCAACAAGATTACTTCATAATTTTGTTCCCAGTTCCAATCACTTTTTAATTGTCCACTGCTGAACCAATTTCAAACTGTTTCCACTTGCGAAAGTGTTGATGATTTTTAGTTTTCTTTTTTAGTTCAACTTTTCTTCAGTAGAGATATTTCAGTATACACGAAACTAGGGGCGCAGTAAAATCAAACACAAAAAAATAGCTCGAAGAAAAACAGGAGTGAAAATTAATGTTCTAGATGGACCATCTGTACATAGTATTATTTTATCTGTGTTGTAGGTACGTTTTATATTTATTTCTGCAAAGGTCACATGTTACAAGTAAAGACCTAAAAATATATCATTGTTAGTATCCATGCATTGTTCTCGTGATTTTTATTCAATTCTAAAGTCTAGACTTCTAGACTTATCTTGTGTAGGCTGATGTTAAGATAAAACATCCACGAACGTCTTAGAATTTCATATAGGTAGGTACGCGTTTGTATTTTGAATTTGTGTAGGTAAATAAATACGAGTATGTAAGTACTTAATTTCATATAATATTAGCTGATATTATTATTAAATCATAAAAGAAGCATTCACTAAACGAGACAATTCTCGCCATCCAATTTTTTTATAAATTTTGGGGGAAAGTCAACACCAAATCAAACCATGCATGATGATGATAATTATTATTGATTATACAACTAATAATGAAAAATAAGAAACTAAAATGAATGTAATGAGAGTGAGTGAGGTGAAAGAGGTATGTCAGGATCGTAGCAAATGGAGATCCGTGGTCTCTGCCTACCCCCATGAGAAAGAGGCGTGATTTTATGTATGTATGTATGTACTTATACAATTATACTATACTATAGAATATTATACAACTTTGCGGGACCTTAAACAAGAAAAAAACATTGGATCATTCAACACAATTGAATCGGATTATAGACAATTTTAGACCATGGTTTTGATAAATCTGGGTTTTGTGTAGTATATAAGACCGCGTAAGTTTGAAAACTCAAAACTTCTTTCCTTTTCACAGACTCACTCAGATTCAATGCCTAATCCATTATCATACCATAATTTTTTTTTATCACGACTGTATCCCAGGAGCGGTAGACATTTCCTTCAGATCTTTAATTAATTATTTAGATCCTTTGATGATATCATACCGTCAGCTATATTATAGCAAAATGTTACAACTTAAAGGCTGTTTAACTTCTCAAGTTTTGGTTTTTACCAACTACATAATAAGGACTATTTCTATTCATCTCCTCGGCAAGTAACGCCTCAATTTGCCCCTATTTATAGGGTCCATTAGTTTCGTAAGAGCTGCGAAGCCATTGCGAATCCCGTGCAATGGTCGGGCGGTCGGCGCAGGCCCAGGGGTCGTTGACCGCGTGTTATGCAACGTGATAAAACCGTGATGGCGACTGTTGCTCCACTGTGGTCTGCCAGGAACCGGACCGGAGCGGCCTGAGTTAGCGTAGGTTAGGAATAGAACTTTTCATGCCTTTTCTTGGTCCTACAGTGATTAGATACCTAATTATAATTTATTTTTAGTACTATTTTCACAGATAGATATCTAGATAGATAGATAACTCTTTATTGGTTACTTAAAACTATAATGGTAACAATTTCGAAAAACATATATTATGAACCAACTCCAATATTATGATTCAACCTACTGCCAGACGGAAGCGTGCCCAAAACTGGTAGCATACTTATTAATTTTCATCATTATCTACGTCTCATCAGAAATCGGTAATTATAAAAAAAACATACAGTAAAACATACTCCTACTTTTTTTGAATTCGGTTCAAATTACCTTTAGCGAGTAGGACCTACTTACAAAATCTTTAAGAGCGAGTATCATCATTACATTCCATGAATCATTTTGAACAATCTTATATTTTGTCTCATGCTGTTTTGTTATTCGGTACAGAGTGAAAGCTCGGCGTCAAAGCCTCACGATACTACTGCGATAACACACCATGTCTCCGCATTCCGATACCTCTCACTAACTCTCACAGTTGTTTGCAAAAAATGCCGTAAATGATCTCCCAAACAAGAACAAGTGCATGTCGAAGCAGTTGTGTCGTAGGTGTATGTTGCCAAAATTTCGGAATTTTCTACATCAAATAGATGTCCGTAGCATTTTTCCTAATCATCTTCAGGTTGCACACCGCAATTTTGTTCTTCGCAGCGCCTCGTTCCTGGCAGAATGTAAAGCAGGGTACTCACCTAGTTGTGTGGCATGTACCGATACTGTATCAAGTGAGTAAGGGTCGCAACTCATTAGAGCCACCTCGCACCACCTTGTCGCACGACGGGCTTGCGACCGGGGCGATGCGGTGACGCTACGGAGTTGACGTAGTGAGCGCTTACCCATACAAGTTCATATTAAGAATACTGACCGCATGAGGCGAGGCGGTGCGGAGTGGGTGACGGGTGGCTCTAATGAGCTGTGACCTTTTAGTAGGCTCGTCTGGTACGGCTCGTCCACAAGTGCGTACTCACTTGATACAGTATCAGATACATTACATGCTACACGAACACGACTAGGTGAGTACCCTGCTTAAGCCAGCACGCGTCAGCAATTTCTAATAAACCGACCATAGCTTCGTCGGAATTCTGGTCCAGTATGATCATATCTAGGTATTTCGCATACTTCATTTTATTCTAGACTTTTCTACTTCATCGTGCCATTGTTCTATTTGCAAAAGCAAATGAACTATGAATTTCAGTCATTATCAGAACTTTAAAAAGGAAGGGTCAATAAAATCATTTTTACCTAACCTACCGAATATCTAAGCTACCGAATATTTTTATATTAATAACATTATAAAAATATGTAGGTAGCGCTAGTTCGACATACCTATGCAATCTACACTAAGAGGTTAGATTTGCTTGATTTTTGCTTGTTTGTTTGTAACGAATGGGCTCCGAAACTACTGAGCCGATTTCAAAAATTCTTTCACCGTATGAAAGCTACATTATCAGGTAATAACATAGGCTACATTTTATGCCGGTAGTTTCATTAGTTCACCCGTGCAAGGCCGGGACGTGCTGCTAGTATTCGATACAAACGATTGGAATATCTCTGAACGCAGAACATTTGGTTTATTACACACGCAACGTTAATTGTTAACGTTAATGTGCTAACGTCATAGTGAAACGTTGTATCTGTGTGTTTGGCTTCGCAACGTTACTTTCGCTCTGCCATGTTCTCGCCCTAATCTCAGTCCCTTCCGCACTTTCCATTTATCTATAAAACTACTTTCGCTTCGGACACAGATCGTACAAATGCTGCTAGGAGTTTCTTAAAGCTAGAAAATATTGTTCTCGTAACACGTATGGCAAACGAACTCCATTATGTCTAGTCTGAGTGTTCCTATGTAGGTATAATACTAGCATAGCAACATGTCCCGACTTCACACGGGTGGGGTGTACTAATTAAACTACTATACTTCATTTCTTGAATCGAGCTAATAGGAACAAAAATAAACGCACGTGATTGGTCGTCGAAAATAATTGTATTTCTCGTAATTGGCTAGATTGTCAAATCAATTGTCAATTGTCAAATCTAGCCAATCCAATGAATTTCGACGACCAATTACGTGAGATTATTTTTCTTCCTATTAGTTCGCTTCAAGAAATGAAGTATAGTATAGATATCAATATATATTAGTATAGATGTAGGTACCAAAGAGTATTATCTATTCTAAAAAAATATGTTTCTTTCCATATGTACCTATGTATTTACAAAAAAAATGCATTGAAGTAGTATATCAGTCATCTGGTCACCATAACACAAGCATTTAATTGCTTGGCTTGGGACTAAATGACGTTGTGTGGAATGTCCAATCTTAATTTTTTTATTTTATTTTCTGAGCATTGAGAACTGACGTTGTTGGTTGGACGAGGATAGTTGACACGAAGTCCCATTTACACGATGCATTTATTGCATTTTGCATACAATTAAATTAAAGCAAGATTTGACTTCCATTGTTTAAACAATGACAATAATAAACAACAATGTTTTTTTATGACCATGCAAGGCATGATGACAGTCAATTTAATTGTATGGAACAGGAAAGTTGCATCGTATGAATAGGACTTGCCTTAATTTGCCTAAATAAAAGCTAAACAGAGTGTTTGGGTCATTGGATTGAATTTTAAAGTTTCCGACCAATCTCACGCTGAATTTTAAATTTTATGAACATCAACACAAAACTGTGCATGGATCAATTGATTGTCAATCATTTTTTAAAAGCTTTGTGTTAGCGGCCATTTTGGGAAGTGCTCGAACGTCAATGATGTTAGTTGGCATGGATCATACCTTGGAAATCCATTTCGGGGCCAATTTAGTGTCCGATAGCTTTGTTTGGTAGGTTTATAAACTTTATAACCGACTTCAAAAAAGGAAGAGGTTCTTATGTTCAAACCGTAAGTATGTATTTTTCGTGAACAGAGATAATCTTGCATCATGTTGGTAAAGAGACTTAATTTTGATCGTTGTAAAATGCTTTTTCCACTTATTACTTATTATTATTACTTATTTGAACTTAATTAAAATTATTTCAGTTCCCGGCTGCGAATTGATTTAAGCCAAGCTCTGCTATGCGAATTACATTTTTTGTGCAATGGCTTTTATAATATTTTTGTTATATTTTAGCATAATCTAGTTGTAGCTTAAATTATTTTATTTTAGAAAGAAAAATATTTATTTTGTCAAAAACACGTTACACACAAAGACACATTATAATAAGTTGGACATTGACAAAATTGGCAACTACTCAGCGTATTGCTGCGACAGAAACCAGAGAATCTGTAGCAGCGCTGGTCTTCCTTTTTTCAGTAGAAACCGAATAGCGGAATAATATTGCTTAACCATTCTGAATGAAAAAAAAAACAAACAAAATCAAGGTTGCTTGTTATGCAATCTTTCCCCTGTAGGTAATTTTATCTGTAACTTTCGTGTGTTCATAGATCGTCTTGGTCGTCTTGATCGACGAACTTGGTCGTCTCTGGTGCCCAGACGGGATGCCTAAAGCAGTCGCTTAAATTGTTTATACGCTAATCCAAGCACTGCCAAAACTAGCGTCTGACATCTAACTCAAACTAATACTCTAAAGTAATTGATAGTGGGACCTCAAGGATCACTATATAGGTCTTCTATTAAACTATATTCTAGGTGATTTTACTGGCTGTTCTATCGTGAAGATTTCGTGTACAGCTGCCTTATTCGCCAAATAACCATGTCTTAACGCGGCACGTCACGGCGTGGTTATTTAAAAAAATTCTATGGATATCAGAAAACAAAAGCTAGATAACGTGCAATCTCACCGCGTCATGTTTTAAATGTCGTCAAGAATCGAGCAGCAGATCGACTTGAAAGAAAGAAAGAAAGAAAGAAGGAAAAATATGTTTATTTCGTAGGACCTCAAGGATCGCTCAAAAACGTACAGTCTTAAAAACTAGTTGACTCTATTGCCTGGAAATGGAAATGGAAATGGATTTTACGTCGTACCCTGCCGAAACGACAGATAACATCTAGATTCCCTATATCCGACTGTTGAATTGACCTATTTGTGCATTAGGCTCGCCTGACACTACTCGTAGAACAACAACTGGATCGCTGGTCAGGAGGTCAAGAGGTCAAAGTCACTCTTATTTAATTTGAACACAATATGCTAATGTTTTTGCAAAAATAAATGTTTCTTTTGTAAAATCATCATGGTGTTCACATTCCCAGAAAAATTATATAATTTAACATTGCATTAAAAAAAATGTATCTAAGTATTTAATCAGTCATCTGGTTACCATAACACAAGCATTAAATTGCTTACCTTGGGACTAGATGATGCTGTGTGGAATGTCCAAGGATATTTATTCATGGTGTACCATTACTTACTAAATAAATTAGTTTATAATCCAGTGGCAAAATAACTTTTTCCTTACCTTTCAAACATAAACAGAAATTTCAAAATCGATTTACTGTTCAAAGCTCCGTAAATACTCATCAGATCCTCAAACTTTTTTTATGGGACCACCTCGAAGGTGTATTTTTCCAACAAAAACAAACAGTGGAACATAGAACCACCTTAATTTTTGTTTCGTCGGTTAAAAAAGGCACAAAAGTGTGAGATATAAAAATATACAAAAAGTACATAGATAAAACTCCTGAATGCAAACAGTATGCTTTAGAGACCCCCAGATCATGCTAGTCTTCCTTTATTTCCACTCTATGTTTATACCGAAATCCGGCCGAAAATCGCTTAATAGACTTTATTGACTCTATTAAATGGAATTTTTTTAGGTTTTTAATGGAATCTTAATTGCAGGCAAAGTAAGGTTAAACAAGCGGCGTGCTTAAGTGCAAGCCAGCCTTAAGGTCAACTTCTAAAATTGTCTTCCAAATAGGTCGCGATGCTCCAAGCCTACTAGCTGTTCTATTTTCCTAACAACCTTCTCTTGAATTGCGTTCCAGTGGCGCAGGTATAAGCTAATTCATGGCTAACTTTAGAAATACTGGCTTGATAATAATGATATATGCTAATCTTATATTGTTAATTAGGCAATAAGTGTTATATCTACGTAGTTTTTTGTGAATTTCATGTCTGAAATACTGAAATTTATTTGATGTAAGGCTGTTGTGTCCCACTGCAGGGCAAAGGCCGCCCTTCTCTCCTTCCACTCTAATTGTTGTTTCTGTTCCCAATAAAGACTTTATTTATTTATTTATTTATAATTGATATAACATACTCTAAATACAGCCATATTCGGAACAATTAAAATATCTTTTTTGTCAATTAACACAGTTTAACCCTCTGCGACTGAGGTGGTAGTCTGTCAGACACCGTGAATTATAAATTCGTTGCCATTTTGCAATACCGCGTGATGTAGTCCTATCTCGCTCAGTACCTTCCTATATTGGTTCAAGGCATAGGACAGTGAGATTTTAGCGGTCAAAAAAGCTACATGTTTGGCGCTACGAGCGTTTGGTGTCCCTCAGACGTAAGTACAGCAATAAGATCTGATTCTGGTAGACGTCACCTCATAAAGATCGACTGTAGTTCCATAGTGTCTAGGATTCGTCACCTCATAAATATCGACTGTAGTTCCATAGTGTCTAGCATTCGTCACCTCAGTTTATAATTTACCTGTTGTTATATTTCTTCTCAAATTATGTCTTTTACTTCCTTTTTGTCCAAGAGACCTGGTAAGCGCTTTTTATGGGTTAACCAAGGACTGCATAATCGTATCCTATGTTCTGAAGATAAAATAAAGCTGTGATTTTGGATACTTCATACCACGCACCAAGCACTGATAAAACGAACAATAAACCGATTATGAGTGTTAACTAGGTAGGTATGAAAATACCAAAGCCGGAGTCTATGAAATCGACAAAAAGTTATCGATCTAATCAAGCACTCGAAGGACACGTCATTGGCCAATGAGAGTATTTTACAGATTTTTAGATCTTGTTGGTGTGAATGCCTTGAACGAAGGTTGTCCGTGCCTAATTGCAAAGAAGTTACTCCTTCCTATCATTAGCAAGACAGTTGGTTAGTACTTTCCTGCGTGAAAGAGCGCATCTTTATTGACAGACTGCCGAGATACCTTCAACTGACAATCAGAAGGGGTTTAGGTACCTAAGGATTGCTTCCTCCTCCTCAACCTGAACCATCAGCAAGAAGACTATGTAGCAGATTGAAAATGCTAACAAGATTCAGCTGCTGTTCTTCCAAAAATGCTATTTGCTTGCAATGCTCTGCTCAAATACGTGAAAACTGCATGTTTTAGATACTAAAATTAGGGTTGACTTTGAGACTAATTTGTGGCTAAACCTATCATAGGATTTTGCTGATTTCTTTCAAGTAGCTTTCACATTTAATGTTTAAACAAATTATGGTTGCTTAAACATATAATAATCATTACATTTTTTTTTATATAATATTTTGCACCATCAGGTCACGAAATGTGTAAAATATTGAACTCAACTAAAGTGATTAATCTAGGTTACTGTATTGTTTCATCAATTCAATCATTTATTTATTTTGTAAGTTAATGAACCAATAAAACTTATAAAATATGCAAATGTATAATACATCGTAAAATATAGGCAATTAAGGCAAGTATAGTCGACGTCTGACAGACACCACGTCAGTCGAATGTTTACAAAAAAGTCACCTCAGTTGCAGAGGGTTAAATTATATTTTTGTGAATTTCAAATGAAGAGATACATGACACATTGTTACCGTTTGAGTCAGAACAGAAGAAACTTAAATGTATGAATTAGGGTGACAAACCTGACTCGTTACCAATATTTGCAGATCATACCTATACTGCCTAGGTAATACAAGACTTTGCGACGGGAATCTGACCCCGTTTGCTTCTGTGTTTCACTACTTTTCTTCGCTTTTATTAACACAATAGTTAGGTAGGTACCTAGTTCTTTCATTTCTTGCATCCACCTATGCAGCTAATTCGACCACACAATTCTAAACAATGGGTTAAAAAACTGAATTCTATTTCCAGTAAGAAATTATCTGCTGCGTCCGTCTATAAACTGCAATAAAAACATTGCAATATTAGTTATTTATGTTTAATACATGAAAGTAAAGAGAATGGTCGAGTGAACTCTTGCACGTAACTTTGGTTATTGCTAAGTCAATGTTAGATATCGATGCACATCGCGCGGCCGATTTGCTTTCCGCCGTTTCCCATAGAACAATAACAGCGATGGTCGCGCGCTAAGGCGGTATATGGCAGCGCTGAAAGAGAGGGAAGGTACTCGCCCACGCGCGGGAGAGGGACGCACGAAGCTTTGTCGAGGTTCAACGATCGACTCTCGCGCAGTTTGTTGAACTGCAATCATTGCTTTGGAAAATTGTTAGGGTTGGTGGTTTCTGCATCACAACTTACTTGTATCATCTAAAACATCATTTGCTCATGCGTGCAGTCGCCAGATTTCCCACTAATCACTGTACCTACCTACGATAGGTATCTATATAAAAAAGAACAAAAGCACACTGTTCTGAATCTTAATCAATTGGATTAAAACTCAATCATCTTATTATAATTAGTAAGCATGCGTTAACCTCTAGCATTTGCATTGTTTATGAATGTAGGTAAGGCAGGTGGGGTCAGGAAATTATGATTTTGATAAAATTATTGCGGTCGCACTACGCCTATATCAACAAAATTTGACCAACATCGACTTACTACCTATGTTCTGAAAATTAGCCTATTGCTAAGCTTTTACTGCTCTCTAAACAAAATTGTAAACGAATAAGTGTTTATTGCAATGTGCCTGCATTGCAATTAAATGCAGACAAATTCATGCAATTGCCATTTTCTGCATGTACTCGTGCGATTTCACTTGTTGTTTGTTTGGTGTGTTTTTGAGAAACCTTTGTTTTCGTCAAAAACTAGGTCCAGATTTTTTTTTTTTTTTTTTTTCATTATTCACACAATACATATTATTTTTAATACATTTACAGGCTTAAAGGTATGTGTAGGAACAGTTTTAGCGAACTAACTAATATCTAAACTAAGATAACTTAATATCCTGTAATATAGATTTTACTTCTTCTCTTTTATTAAGGCGCCTTTTTGAGTTTCCAATTTTTTTTTGTTAGTATCTAATATGTGTGACAGCCCTATATTCTACAGTCTCCGGGTGTGCGCATCCATCTCCCTCATAAAGCTGTACAAAGAGCGAGACACACAATTCGCGGAAGAAAGCACGGCTAGTTACGTAACTGGTTACTTTATCACCAATCACTGACTATACTTGCACGATTGTCAATTTAATACGTATTTTATTGTTATTATACGGATGTTGAGTTGAGTGGACGCGTGGGTGCGTAGTGTAGAGATAAGCGAAGCTTTACACGAGATTTTGTTTATGTAATACCGAAATACAATTTTCGTCTTATTCATATTGGTGTAGTAAACCTGCTATTAAATCTCTTGCTAGATATCTCTTTTCATTGACATAAGAGTAACAAAGAAAAACAATCTTCCCTTCTTAAATTGACTAATCTATGCATACGGGGTTTATAATTAGTAGCCTTATGGGTAGGTAGGTATAGTCGACAAAGAAATTGGTTTACCACTCTAAGGCTGAATATCATTTGCACGTACAAAACATCAAGGGCTATTTTCGCTTGACAGATTGACCTGCTATGTCAGAATCTGTCATTCAGTAATCCTTAGCGAATAATTATGTTACTGGGAGATGTCATCAAAAGTGGTAAACCAATTTCTTTGTCGACTATACATAGGGGTACTAAACATAAACTCCGTTAGGTTGCCCAATACTCCAATAAACTGAAGCTTAGGCTTTGTTGTCAGAACCACGATTGGATCCATCCATCCAAAACTTCACTGCTGTGCTGTGACGTCAATGGTCAGTAGCGTAATTGATCGAGTACCGGTGAAGGCAGTATGCGGGTTGCTGTACAAACAATACAATAACCAAAACAATCCCTAAATAAAAATAACTATGTAGGAATCATCATCATCATACCTATGTAGGGTATATCTTTAAATTACGCATCGTGAAGCGGTTTTTTTAATGGATAGATTGATTGCACCCGTACGAAGTTGGGGCGGCTAGCTAGTTATATTTTCAAGGTGTAATCTACACTATTACTCCAGAAAATACGGGAAAAGCTCTGCTTAAAACATCTATTTATTACTACCTACTATGATCTAGTCCATTCGAAGAATGTAATCTGGGTAAAAGGGTCAGTCTTCGTGAAGATTATTATCAAGTAAATTAAGTTAGGATACATTAACTATCACTCACGTAATTGCGTCGCAGTACCTATTAAATATTACCTACGTATCCACTAAATGTCATTATCTTTTACTAGCAGCACGTCCCTACTTCGCACGGGTGTACTAATGAAACAACCGGGATAAAATATAGCTTATAACCTTCCCGACAGTCCATTCTACGCATTCTTTTGAAGATGTCTAATGGGGTAGTCAGAGGTATGTCCAAATACATATTTGGTACATGCCCACTTTTTGCAGAAGTTATTTTAGTATTATACGAGTAATAACCCTGTTATTAATATAGTATAGAGGCTTTCTAGAGCAAAAATTACTACAAAAAAAAATGTCTACTTACTTATTTTTATATTGCTAGATTTTTGCAGGCAGTAATTTACACGAAGGGCATTTTATAAAAGATAACTAAGGGAGTTTTTTAAACTTCTTTGCGCCATCTATATGTCACTCAAAGAGACCTCCTGTTCATAGAGTCACCTGTAGATGGCGCTAATGCCAAATACCTTGGTTCGTCCTTGTAATTTGCAAAAAATATGTACTTCACATGAGACGGACGGATATTTTTTTGGAAACGAATTATGTAAGTACTTATGCTTTATCCCAACTAACCCATATATCTGATCAGCTCAGAGTTTGTCCCTCCCGAGCGCTACTACATCGAGGTCAAACCAAACTAACCTGCAGGTCGATTCTCGACGACTTTCAAAACATGACGCGGGTATCCTCACGATATTTGTTCAGCTTCTGATAATGCGCATATAATTTTTTCGCTACGAAAAATCAATCACGGCCGGACTCGAACCCACACCTTCGGAAGGAAAGTCGGGGCAATTACCACTTTTTTTTCGGTGGACTGATCTGTTAAGTGGTCTTTGGGACGTTTATAACTTCACCGGACTTTAGGCACTAACCACTTAACTATCACGGCACGGCACATAGTTATAAGTAGATTAATAGCAAGGTAGCTACGCCGTAGCAGCTGCTACGCGCGCCCGTTGATGTCTTTTGAGGGCGGCGCGTTACGTCGCTACGCCGCTACGGCGGGCGGCAACGGTTACATAATCTACTACGAGTATTATGCAATCGGCCATTTATAATATTATTTTTCTAAAATTTCACCAACTTAGCTTTTGTTTTCAATACACATTTTTTTGTTCCTTACTTTTTTAATACAGCCAGCAGAAATAGCTACTCGTATAAACAAAACGAAAAGGGCAGGATCAGTTAGCCAACTTCTTGCAAACTGTACATTTTAAACTTTCGCGATCTTTAGACATAATTTGTATGAAATTACGGGACATTTAATATATAAATATATATATATATAAGCCTTAATATAAGGTAATTACGTCATAAAGTCCCGTAATTTCAAATTATCTTGCAAACTCCAAAATTGGTAAAGAGGAGCTTTTGCTGATAGTAAATAAAAAATAAATATAAATATCCTTGGACATTCCACGCAACGTCATCTAGTTCCAAAGTAAGCAATTTAATGCTTGTGTTATGGTAACCAGATGACTGATAATACTTAGTAGTAATACTTACATTTTTTTTGTAAATACATAATATACTCGTATATAGAAAACACTCAGACACGGAACAAATATCTGCAGAACATACAAACATTTGTCCCGTAGCGGGCATCGAACCCGCAACCTCCGCGTCGCAGGCGGGCTTTCGCCCACTGTGCCACAAAGGTCGTCAAATACATTAGTTTTTGTGTATAGTACAAGTTGAGGGGCAGCCAGTCATTGTCATGAGAGTTGTTAGTTGTTAGCCACATCGCATTCACGGGTAGGTACCCATTATATTTGGAAAATGTACTAGTATTTAAGTTTATGAAATAAAGAACTTTTGAAATTGAAATTGAAAACCCATTATATTTAAGTGTAGGAGGAATTTCTTTTCAAAATATTCCAAAATAGAATATAACCAGACAATGCGCGTAGGTTGATCTCTGAAGTGAACGACCGGACGGACAAATAATAATTTTAAAGACGTTATAAAAATAATCAAAATCTTTATCTATAATGAAATAAATGAAATATGATCACGACTGTATCCCAGGAGCGGTAGACATTTCTTTCAGGTAGGCTAGAAAGGCCGTTTCGAGCATTTCTTCTAAATATTGTTTAGCATTTTCACCATTTTTGTTCAGTTAAGTCCATTGAAGAAGATTACTAAATTATTTTAAAGAATTACATATGACACGTCAAAAAAAACTATCATTAAATCTGAATCAGCTTTTCACGTAAATGGTAACGATATATATATATACTCGTATATAACGAGCGATAGAGGGAAATGGAAGAGGGAAACGTGTTGTGCCGACCCCACCTAGTGGGATAAGGGCAGGGAGATGATGATGATGATGATGGTAACGTAATGGTTGCATTGCGCCGACACGTGAGAGCAAATGCGGAGTCCAGTACTACGCCATAGGTTTAAAATACTGCCACTCGCAATGCGAGTGCGAGTGGCAGTGCGAGTGTGGTCTGGTGCGGCGGGGCAAACACACCCTGTCTGCAATTACAGAGATTATGGTTTTCTCCCCCAACCGCCAGCATTTCGGTGACATATCAAAGCAATTTTAATTTACTCTGTGAAGGCTAAAAAACGAATATGAATGCTGCAATAAAACCACACGGAGTTACTTCAAAGAGTCTGCATACGATTCAATCGGATGGCTGATTATGGCGAAAACATCCTTTTGAATGCGCTCCGAGAGAAAATTAAAATAGGTTTTATTTTGGTTTGGAATTCAGTTGGGACGAAAAACCCAGCTCGTTAAAAATACGTTTTTTTCTATTCAAGTATTCGAGACATATCCATAATTATGTTAGGTATTATGTACCTCTTGGTCCTGGTATTTTTTGATACTGTAAATAAATAAATATCCTTTTACATTCCACGTAACAGCGTCATCTAATTCCAAGGTAATCAGGTTGCTTGTGTTATGGTAACCAGATGACTGATAACACTTAACAGCTACACTCGAGACAAATTGCAGATCATGCAAAGATTTGACCCTCAGCGGGAATCAAACTCGCAACCGCTGAGTCTCAGACAGGCTTTCACCCACTGCACCACTGGGGTCGTCCGAATAATTTAATTCTCGTGTTGACCGTACAGCTCGTGGGGAAACATGGAGCCTGTTTACAAAGTATAGGAATTAGCGTGAATTCAACCATGAGTTTTTGCAACCGTCGAGTAATTGTATTTACATTTTATTTTATAAAAACTTGACTGTCTCGTGACTTTGTTAAACAGACAGAAGCTTTGCATAGCATAGCTTCTGCACGTTTATACTCGTAGGTATTATTTGATAAATTGATTCAATTGATAAATGCATCGGATTTTTATAAGCCTTAAAAAATTTATCATGAGTTCGCAAGAGAGTTAGTTACATTTTAAAGTACATAGGTGTAGTAAGTAACCATCGACAAATAAAACTCTCTTGATTATAACACCTAATTATTATTATTATAAGCCTGCATTGTCCCACTGCAGGGCAAAAGCATCCCTTGCTTTTCTCACACATTTTTTTAACACCTACTACAGTATTAATATCTGCGCCACCTACCGGGTATACCAAAACTAATTACTGGATGATACTGGGTTTATAGTACAAACAAATTATCAGATAGAGATATGGGTCAAGTCGATTAGAAAAATAATAATGACATTCGCTCACAGGCATTTTGTACATTATGATACAGAAGCGCAGCTTACTCTCCATGCATACATACACATATAAAAGTACGCTGCTTTCCCATAGACCACCACGGGTTTAATTATCATCTGGGCGCTTCCGTGCTTCGGAGGGCACCAAATTATCGATCCCGGCTTTTAAAGCCGTTAAGCCATGACGGAGGCCTTTAGGCGGACCAATAACTTCGTCACCAGAGTTGGCTACTTGCTCATACGAGCGAACGAAAGAACCACGGGTTTCCACTTGCTACTATCCTGATACACCTCTTTCGCCGGTCACTTTCATCACATTATTCATACAAACTCGCCGGTTTATGGTAAGTACTGTTGACCTGGCCCTTCTATAAAGTGTCCCCAATTTGGACCAAATCTATTCGCCAAGGTTTTTGCTTCCCAGCAGTTTCATTATACTGTTTTGTTAAACAGCTTTCAAACTCAAACTGTCAACTTCTCTATTAAATATTGGCAGCACGTCCTAGCTTTGCACGAGTGTAGGAAACTACCGGGATAAAATATAGGCATCTCGACAGTCCATTTTAAATATCAGTGAAATAATTTTTGAAACCAACTGAGCAGTTACTGAGATTACCACCTGTCCATATCTTTCTACTGTATAAAGGTACGTGTTGGTAGCGGTAGAGGAATTTTCATAGAAATACAAGCATACATGCTCGTACATAGCAACCAGTAGTAATTTCGCTACATAACGTCGTCTGCTGCGTGAAGTCGGCTGACAACTTGCACCTTAAAATAGTATATTACCACATCTGATGGAACATCATCATCATCATTATCCAGAGCCCACTGCTAATTGCAAGCTGCCCTTCGTAAACGCCACAATACTCGATCCTGTACTCCAAGCCAGAAAAGCATTTTTTTCTGATGGAACACACCGTAATAAGCTACTATGTTGTTGTTCGATCCCGATGCAATTACGTCAATGATGCGAAGGAAGGTGGTAATTGAGAGCGATTCAATCAGCACCGAGAGCCGCTTCACACGAGATGCACTTCCACACGTTCTTGATGCATCCTTCAAACCCATTGGAGCCCCATTCTTTATTGCGGTCACGAACGATGGGCCAGTTGGTAAATGCAACTATGTAACTGGGCTTGTCTGGGCTTTGACAATTTACGTTACTCTCATAAAGGGTTTTTTTTGGGGATCCTTTTAAATCATTGGGAAAGGAACTGGGATTAACAATGATAATAGGCGCGGGACAAATACAAGGTGCGACGCGATAATCTACCGCTTTTTTCAATACAATTGTGTGTTTTTCAAAATATCTAACTTATTTAATTATATACTTTTGGTGCTGACTGTACAATGTTTTCATCACTCGTCTGCAACTGTCACAACTAATATTCATCAAGCAAAGAAATTGTTAAATGCGTGTCTAAAAACGAAGCAGTGTAACACAGTATTACATCGAATCGCAGTCATGTGCTTGCTAATTATAAGACAGTTCCGCTTATAATTTGCGACTGGGAATACAAACAGATGTTACAAGCAATTGGTAATTAAACCGCCCACTTAAAGAGAAATGCATTTACAATAATTTTTCTATTTAATTGTCATTATTATAATCCTACGGTAAATTACTCAATTAAAAATATTGTCGATTTAGATACCGACAATAATAAAATAAAAATTAAAAATTTTTTGAACACAGAATAGTTAATGAAGAAGTCAGACTACTTTTTTAGTAATTAGTCATCATAAAATAAAAGGATCTGAAATAAGTACATAGAAAGACCTGAAATAGAATACCTACCGCACATTGAGAATGTCATAAACAGTTCAGGATCTAAACCTAACGAAACCTAGGATATATGAAAATTCCCCAAAATAGATCACTCTTTCGGCCAGAACTGTATGCAAACTTTTTTTTTTTTTGTAAAAGCGATTGAATTTTCAACTAAACAACTGAAAATTTCATCCTTCATTAAGATTTATGCAAGCTTTAAGGACTTCACACACAGCAGCTATAATATATATTACGGTATATTACATCCCGGGATATATAGCTGTATATTATCGTAAGCTATCACACACAGAACAGATATCTGCTGTAATATATCTTTTGCACGGACGTAGCTATAGCTTTCCTAAGGGGGGGGTCCGAGGCATCAAAGTCCCCCCCCCTCTCGCCTCTTTTTTCTTCTATTACTTGTAGAAATGGCGCGAGCGGAGCGAGCAAAATATTTTTAGTTAAAAGCAGCGTATTCATTCGGTTCTTATTCTGCAAAAAAAGACGCGAGCAGAGCGAGCAAATTTTCTTTTGACTTATAAACATAATTTTTGGAAGATAAAATCATTGTGTCACTTTGTTTTATTGAGGGCCGGTTTTTATTCTGGTAAAAACGACAAGAGCAATGCGAGCAAATGTTTTTTTTGTTAAAAGTAGTAGTTCGGTCCCCCTGGACCCCCCCCCTAGATACGTCCAGTTCATTTCATTGACATACGCCATTTGATTGGGTATATTTCTGTTTTTACCCACATGTTCTACCCACTTACCTTTTTTTTTGTTTCTCCCCAAATTATGTCGGGTTTTCAACCAACTTCAAAAAATATGATTTTTTTTGTCGTTTATACCCAAAATGTGTTTTATTTTCTACCCGCAATCAAAATAATTGATTTTATACAGTCAGACAAACAATTTGTAGATAAAATTACAAAACTTTGACAGTTAACTGTTTAAAATTACTTACTTACCTGCCTACGGCTACCAGTTTTGAACAACATACCTACCTAAGAAATTATTATTATGGCTAAGATACAAGCTTTTCCTAGTATGTTTTAACTATAATTAAAACAAAATTATAATATTTATATACACATTTTTATAAAACATCTATAATATTTTTCGTTAGTTTTTGTGATATATATATGTATATAATATTTATGTGTATATTTTACTGTATAATTATTTATGTTGTTATTTTATTAAAACATTTTAAAATGCCATCATTTTTTATTTCAACTGAACATTTTTGCCGTATTTTGTTACTTAAGTCATTTTTGTTCTGAGTGAAAATGAACGAAAATGAAAAATAGCAGTGGGTATAAACGGCAAAAATTATTATTACTTTGTGCTTTTGGGAAGAAACTGTGGGTAAAAACAGAAATGCACCCACGATTGACGCGCTCTCCAGCTAAAGTGTTATAAAAGATGTTCTTATTTATTCATACTCATACACGGAAAGTAGGCACGAAGTTGCCAGATCATGGGTTCAAAGCAACATTATCCGTCCCTAGGAAAATAATAATACTTTCCTGCCCTAGGAATAGTAGATTACTATCATCATCATCTCAAACAACCTTCGGCTCACTGAACCAAGCTGCGGCTTCCAGGACATACAGCTGTCCATAACCACTCCTAAGTTTCTAACATTGTTAGAAAAAGGAACAACAACATTATCAAATTCTATTTTAGGTAATGATAGCCAGTTAATTTTAGATATTGTACGGGAACTGCCCAGAACTATAGCTTGAGTCTTAAGAGGATTAACTTTCTATGTGCAAGTATTAATTACTTATATTAATTATCCATGATTTCACGACACGTCCGCTCTTCGGAGGCTCTGGATGGGGACAGCAGTGTAAGCAATAATTCCCACATGTTCTTCCGAAGAACGACTTGCTTTGTGCTTTAGGTAAGAATGAAATAAAAGTATAAAATAATCATCAAATTTTTGAACATCCTGTACGAAGTGAAATATACTGAAATATATTGAGATATACTGAGATATATATTTTCGTATAGCTCAGTATCTTAAGATACGAAGATATGAAAATATATATTATAGCTGCTGTGTGTGGTCTCCTGACGATTTCTATAGAAAGATGTATTGAGATATATCGTGCTATAAGATATATCTTCATATTATAGCTGCTGTGTGTGGTGTCCTTTAAAAATCTGACTTCATAAGCTCCTTTTTCATTTAATTGTAACTTAAGAAGAAAATTTTAAAAGAAATTTTCCGCCTCTTTAAAATATGTCTTAAATCAGTGTGTTAGAAGTAATTATTGACACTGACATCATCAGGCAAGCCGCAGTGACGTAGGTGAGTAGTGAGTAGGAGTAGTTTGCTGTCGTCCGCTCCGCCTCCGCGCATCAGAGCGACGGCACACGACGCCGTGCAACCGGCCAACACGGTGCATCCCTCCACAGTATAATTTTCACGACATTGTGAATCTTTCAATCTCGTTTTAATCCCAATCGGTCAGCGCGTGAAGAACCTTCCGATTAGGTGAGGATTATTTAGGAATCTAAAAGCTTGCGTAGGAAATGAATGATATCTATTTTATTTTATTTGCATGTAATGCGATATTTTTGTGTTTTAGTTGTTTTAGTAAATAAATTATTTAGTTTTATGCCTCTATGTTTATGTTGAAGAAATATATCTGTTTATTATAGGTATTTTAACGAAAGTAGCATTCCTTACTGTTCCGACAGGGCACGCTACAAATATTTAGATATTTATAAAAACTTGACAATTTAATATAGGTTTAAAGAACGTTTTTTTCTTGTCACTCATATGTCAACGAAAAGAGATAGCAACAGATTTAATATGCGTTTTATATAATACAGGTTTACTGGTCGAATATGCATAAAGGAGTTTATTTTTTATCCATATAGTTTGAATGTAAATCCAGCATTTTTGTGTTAATGAAATAAGAGCTCACTAAGCGTAGCAGTCTTTTAACGTTTTGTACGTTTAAATGTCTATTTCCATAAATTGTAGGTACCTAGTAGGACATAATGTTAGGATAGAGTGAAGAAAATATTGCAGCTCCAATATAGGCTTGTGTCATTAGATCCGGTTAGTATAATGATGGAATCTTGCTTTGTATAGGTAGTCATTACAGTTTCTAAAACACCTGAAACTCTTCACCTGTAAGTAGTTGCTAAAGTGTTGCGCCAATATCCTGGCCATCTGCAAAAATCATAACACGTCGACTGGCGGTCTTGCTGTCAAAATTACGACAGGCGCTACTGTTGGTATTTCTGGGCACTTCCGGAAGTACTGAGTGAGTCTGTTGTTTCTTTGAAGCCCCATCATAAAAGCTACCTAGGATGTTACTGTCCTCCTCCCCTTTTCTCTGGAATATGTCTGAGTCTAGGACTTAATTGAAATAGCTCTATCTATCTATCTATCCAGCCGGTAACACCCACTGCTGGGTAAAGGCCTCTTCTCCAATAGCTTAGTATAAGAAACTGTTTATTCTAACTGATCTCATTATTTTAAACCGCTATGTGTAACATAGCATAATATTAAGTACCTAGATACTGTATAAATTTAAAAAAATTAACATCTACTTGCAATGTCCTTACAGGACTCATGTTTCACAAGGAACTAATTTTAAGACCTTTAATGTACCTACCAGACATGAATGCAATAAACGTTTTGAACTTGAACTTGAATTGTTCAATCATTGATAAATTTTCTTTGTCATTTTTTTCAATAGAGTTGTTGCTTTGAAAGAAAGTACAATGGGAAGGCGATACTGTGCTCTTCATACTGTTTGATTATCTTGGTGTGCAATAATCAAAAGGTTGTGAAAGTGTCTTCGGATGGGGTGTGGAATTTTCTAATTGTAGGTATCCATTGATCTGAACGGAGAGAAATTTGACTGGCGTGCAAATTAGGTTCAAATATAGGTTTCAAATATGTTTAAATAAAAATTGTTTGTGATATGCACAAACAATTTTTATTTAAAAAAGTCTGAATCAAAAAAACTGAAGGATCCGAATATTTTTACGTATGACGTAACTGACAATAAATTCTGTAGTATTCCCGGGAAATGCATCGGATAGGTAATTAAAACGGTTTGGAATATCGAAGGTTATCGGGAGGTTGGCTTGGCCAGTCGGCTGTCAACCGTTCGATCGGCCAGTCCTACCTGGACCTTATATTTTGCAACATATTATTTACATGGCTAGTTGGATCATTACACTTGCTTGTTGATCGATTGTTTTATTCAATTCACTGATTATTCTGAAACAATGTTGCGAGTAGCCATCATTAGTCCGATACTTTTCCGAGCACTAACATGGTATAAGCCCCATCGAGGTAAAGTTTATCTTCTACAAACTTTTATCTTCTACAAGTTAAGTAGAAGTTTTAAAGTTTGCTGCCAATTAAATTGTTATTTCACGTAACTATCTCCTACATAACGGGAGCTCGGAACGCGAAGCACAAACTGAAAAAACTTATGATTATTCGATATTTACATTTGAGTGGGTACCTACTTTATTTATATCGACTCTGACATCATCATATTTGGGCATTTTTCACATTTTTCTTAAATCTGAACCAACGGAGTTTTGAAATATCCAGATTAAACTTCAAGATAAAACTGTGTGGGGTTTTCCACACGTACCTACTTTATGTTAAAATATATTGTTGTCTACAGATCAACAGTACCCTGCTGACAGCGCGAGCGGCGGTGGCAAGGCTGCGGCGCCCTGCAAAGTGTGCGGAGACAAGGCGTCAGGGTACCACTACGGTGTCACCTCTTGCGAAGGCTGCAAGGTAAAATAAGCAGTGGAACCTTAACGACTTCAAAGAGTTTCTCAATTCGTCAATGTTATGTTTGATTGTAAATAACTTCGTCGTTTAGCAACCGATTTTGATGATTCTTTATTGTTGGAAGATATTGCAGGGCCCATTATAAAAGATTTGAGGATATAATGAGGATCTTCGGAATTATGAACAAAAATAAATCTCTAAAGTGCAGGTTCCTCGCTTCTCACGAAATTGAAGTCAATGAACAGCATTTAATTTTTACATAAGAGAAAGAAGGGGAAAGAAGGTCATAGACGACTTAGACGGGAAATGTAGGTTCGCTTGTACGTCCGGTCCAGTGGCTAATTCGTTCATGATCATAGCAGAGTTAATTATGTTTGTTACTTGCAATCTTTAAACCGATTTTAAATACCTATGTTTCTTATTTGTAAAGTGCTCACTTCACGTCAGTCTCCCTTCAAATAAGATCACATTCACATCATCACATTAGTATCATGTGTATCAAAATCAAGATTTTATAATAGGTAGGAAGGACCAAAATACCGTGATATATAGTTTCGAACGAATACACAAAGCATTGTAGTTATTAAAATAATAAATATATAAGTATATCCTACTAATATTATAAATGTGAAAGTTTGTGAGAATGTATGTATGTATGTTTGTTATTCTTTCACGCAAAAACGGCTGGACCGATTTGGTTGAAATTTGGTATGTAGATAGGTAATACCCTGGAATAACACATAGGCTACTTTTTATCCCGATATTCCCACGGGAACGGGACTTACGCGGGTGAAACCGCGGGGCGCAGCTAGTTTATTATATAATGCATTTACACACAGAAAATAATTTTCATTTGAATAAGTGGAACTGATGAATTAAAAATATGATGAAGTGTGATAAAACTTTTTAAATTATTATGGTTTTTAAATTATATTATAAACATTTAAAATTGTATCTTAGAAGTGTGGTTTACTCATTACCATTGCGAGTTTAACCCATGAAAACTTTATCAAACAAATCCACACACCGCATTAATACAGTCAGATAGACATTATTTCAATCGGCCATGCTTACTTTGAATGAAGTGCAGCAAAGTTCCATAAAACATGAACACATTATTGAACCTTGAAGATCTACATAATGTTTCCGTAACTAATGCAACGCCCAGCGACGACGCCCGGCGGGCACGATCACCTAATGTACAATATACGAGCTTCCTACTTTAGCCTACTTACCTTTTATGCCATTTGTTTAAAAGGCACTTTTTAAATCAGTTTATTTATACTTATTATAAATATGTCCTTGGTTACAAAAAATTAAAAGCATTATTGCAATACTGCAATACAGCTATTCAAAGTAAGTTGTTCAACAAACAAAAAAACCTTCTTGCTGCTTCCAAAACTCGATGCACGTTTTCAAAAAGATGAAAAGGTTATATAAGGTAGGTATTGTACGAAACGTTTTATTTACGGATGGGTGAAACCTGTAAATAAACTGTTTGTAGAATTTTTTAATCACGTGTTTGTATGGGAAGGACGGTTGCCGCGTGATCGATTTGATTGACCCCCCCCCACCCCTACAGGGTTTCTTCCGTCGAAGCATCCAGAAGCAGATCGAGTACCGCTGTCTTCGCGACGGCAAGTGCCTGGTTATCCGGCTGAACAGGAACCGTTGCCAGTTCTGCAGATTCAAGAAGTGCATAGCCGTTGGAATGTCGCGAGACTGTAAGTGATTATCATTATATGCAGGTAGTTTGTTCATTACGAATAGTTCGTGAACGGAAAGAAGGCTTAGATTTATCTCATTATGATTATGATGTTAAGTTAGGATTTAGTTTACGTATAGGTAACACTGGTTTGGCTTGCGCTGTTATGGTGTTATAATTTATAATAAATAATAGAACTGTCGATCTGTTTTGCGGTAGAGTAATAAGAGTTTACAGATAAGCCAATTTGTCATTCTAGTGGACTAGTGGAGGGGCCGACGCCGCGCCGGGTGGTAGTCTCTGACCGGCCGCGTCATGAAGTGCACCCAGAGGATGAAGTTTTGGTTGATCCACGAACTCCTAGATATTATTTTCTTAATACGACAAAGAATTTTTTTAGTCATAACCTTTTGGTACTTTGCGGTGTCCGAGTTTTATTTGTATTGTATCTAGTGCGCTTTTGCGTCGTTTATTCGTGCGATGTGCAGGCGTCGTGCCGTGGCAAACAGATCGACAACTTAATCGCTAGTGTTTTTTTAAACTCTGTTCACCTATCATCATTATCATGATGTTCTGTAAGTAGTTTGTATTTTTTTTTAATTCTATATATTCATCATCATATCCCTGCCCTTATCCCACTAGGTGGGGTCGGCACAACACGTTTCCCTCTTCCATTTCCCTCTATTATCATTTATTATTTTAATTCTATATATTATTTTTTCTATAATTCTATAAGTACCTATTTTAAATTTTCTGTCAAAAATGTTAATAAAAGTGGGAAGTCTTTAGTTTCAGTAGATAATACCTAACGCTGTGCGATTTAAAATCTATTTGTAAAACAACATAGGTTGTTAATAAGGGCGCGTCAAGTTTGGGAATAGCATAAATTAAATGAGCTAGAAATATACCTCTCTAGCGAGCCCAGGCAGAAACACACGGGCGGTCATTTTAAATGGTCGCACTCTGTCCGTACGTGCTGTAATAAGCCTCACATTTCAGCCGTAAGGTATGGCCGCGTGCCGAAGAGGTCCCGGGAATGTAACGACAATGTGGGTGAAGGGCCCAGGAACCCGTCGCCGGTGGGTCTGCGAGCCCCAGTCATGGAGTTGCCGCCGCCGCCGCCGCCGCCACCCGGCCTGCCGCTGCCGCTGCCCACTCAGCAGGAGTTGGAAGCAGACGCGGTGCGACTCAGCATGGCCCGCGATCTCGCCAAGCTGGTTGGCCGCGCGCATGACGCCACCACCAGCTTTCATGAGACGCTGCGTCACCACACCCGCGGCTTGCTCGTGCATCTGCGCGATTCTGATCATGAGGGTACGTACCACACCTTTTTCTAATCAAACCTTATTACTTTTCTCATATAGGTAGTAAAAGTATTCTATTTAATGTATTGTCGGACATAGGTACTTTCAAAATAGAAACAGTCAATAACCTGTTTCTATTTTGAAATATGGCCCTGTTAGCGTAGTATGCCTGACTCGTAATATCAAGTAAGCACCGTATAAATGGTCCGTACAGAGGCTTGGGGCGGCGACGAAGGCGCCAGCTCCACTACTGACCGCGCGACGGACGCCCGCTGCCTGCTGTGGAACGCGGCGGCGGTGCGCGTCACGCCCGGCGTGCAGCATCTCGTGGAGTTCGCCAAGCGTCTGCCAGACTTCAACAGCCTGCCGCAGGATGACCAGCTCATCCTCATTAAGGTAACTTACCTTAATCTACTTCCCACTGTCCAACTAGGTAATTTAATAAATGAAAGCAGCTAGTGACTTATAAACGTACTCCAAAGGTCTGCTGCAAGATAAGCTGAGCTTCAGGGTAATGTAGCATATAACTGTACATCGTTTAGCTCAACTTTTATACCTACCTATAGCACCTATAGCTCAATATTGTAATCCATATGTGTGCTGCTAAATAAGCTATGTATCCATCACTCAGACGTATGACGTAATGCAACGTGCCCTCAGTAAGCTCCTAGGAATACCTGTATCTAGGATTTTAGGTGCCAACAAGATCTGACCAGGAACATTGACTTATCCTCATCAAAGTAACAATAACACATAAGTGGATCTCATGGACGTTGTCCTCCATCCTACTATATATGAGACGCCGGCGGAAAGAGTGCTAAGACTGGCCAAGAGGAAAAAAAACCTGAAAACCTCAGTGTGTCCTAAGCTTTTAATTGCCGAGCACGCGTGTTGGTACCAAGCAGTAATATTATTTAACTCCTTACCAGTTAACATGAAAATCATTGACAATCCAAATATATTTAAGACGAAACTTGTAAAGATTCTGCTGGAGGAATGTTTTTATTCTCTCAGATGATTATTTTAGTAAATTTTAATGTTTTTTTTCCCCTTTTTATTTTGACATGTATTTGAAATTAATGTTTGTGAAAGTTTGTACCAATTATTTTAAATTATCTAGTGTTACAATTAATTAGCTTTATTCAAACACATTTTGTAAAAGGAATGTTTGTGAATGAATGAACTGAACTGAGTGCCGAGTATGGGCTTTTGTATCTGTCTGTACCTACTAGCTAGAAAAAATATTTATTTCGTTAATTTTATTATGCGTTCTTAGTAACACCAATTATTTTATCTGTGGTAACACAGACAAAGTAGTTTTATCTATGATAAAAAAAAGACGTGTGACACTCGGGGACTGCCGCGGCAAAGCTATTGCATGCCACCTAGAGGCGAGTTGCTGAACTAAAGTGACAAGCGTTAGGTTTTTTCGTTACGGAATTTCTGGATTCGGTCTCCACGCTCAAGGCCCGCGATAGAAGCTATTCGCATACGCGCATAATTGCATCACATGGCATAGGTCTAATCTTGAAAGTAAAGTTTTATCTAAAAAATGCACGTATTTTGATACCTACCATCATAATTATAAGACCACAATAATACTCCGTTAGAGGATATAAAAGGTGGACAATATCAGATGGAAATAGGTGATACAGTGTGATTAAACCCAATCAAGCGAGTGCTTCTATTCACTTAAAACTGTGTCACTCACGGGCGGCTTTGCTCTGTCGACATATTGACGAACCCGACAACCAATCCCCATGGCACTGGATGCTTTTACCACTCTACCTTCATCTTCAGAGATTGCAACCTTTAGATTAAATTAGATTAAAGGATCAATAATATTCAAAAAAAATTACGCAATCTGTACATTTTTAAGTGATCCTTGACTAAAGAAATACACATTATTTTCCTTTCTTTAGTCAGGGCAGCCTACCTATTTTTTTATAGATGGAACTGGGTCATTCTGTGGGAAAATGACAGCTAATGGTAGCGATACGGCTAGAATATCTAAAGATAGCTAAAAATGTTCAATTATCAAATCGATATTCGCCGATATACTCGTAATTGCTCCACTTAGGCCATACTTAACTGTCCTTATAGCATGGAAGGGGTAGGTACAATTAATTACCTTAGGTACCTATAGGTAGTATGCGAGTATTATTCGTTAGAAATGCAGTGTAGGTGAAATACGTCTTGTGCTTTTGTAACTAAACTTGTATCATTCATGATCGAATATAATGAAAAAGTAGTTCCTACATCAACACTACACTTCCTACACAAAAGTAGACATTTTGAATTTAGGTAACCATACATAAGTAATAAAATAAATAAAATAAAATAAAAAGCCTTTTATTTCACTTAAAGTAGGTACATAGTTAATAGGTACAAAGTAAATGAAACAAATTTAATTACAAAACAGACATTTTGTATAGGTAGATATTTGCATGCATTATTATTATTATTATTTTTTTTTTTTAAATTGTAGTTTAAAATTGAATTCATTAAATTATTATTATTATTTATTTACACACAACTAACTATAACATATTGGCACCCAGCCGGGGCGGGTCGCTAGTCTACCTATAATAAAAGGGATAGTTAGCTAACACTATATATTAACATAGGTTATTGTTTTAGCTCGGGTTCTTCGAGGTGTACATCACGCGCGCCCACCGTGCTTCCTCGCCGGACTATCTTGTGCTGGACGACGGTTCCATCGTCACCCAGGCCAACCTCGGCCTCATCTACAATGTAAGTATTGTACACTACAAGACTATTCAGCACGAACGAACAAACGAACTTCCATTCTTTGGTATTTGGAATTATTGGTAGGTATGAGAGATTAGGTATAAAAATAGATGAACTATTTAGATCGTTTAGTTCCTTAAACCTAACGTTGCAAATTCTATTTGTAAATTCAGTTATTACAAACAATATAATAACTTCATTTGATAAACCTATAGTAGTGAATGTTACCTACATTTAAACTCTAGTGACCTGCAGCACTGCAGCTCGGTTTCAAAGCAAACCCCGGACTGGCGGATAATGCTATTGTGGTCTAAGTACAATAGAATGGAGGCTTGGCGAACGTAGATATACCTACCCTAGTTTGAATTCACTTTATCATAATATACTCAAGGGCGGATCCAGGGGGGGGTCACGGGGGTCATGACCCCCCCCTGGGGCGAGCCCAGGACCTAGGCAGGCTATGTTTTTATATTTAAGGTTTATATATTTTTAAGAGTCGTGCTCTCCTCTCTCCGTTCGCCTCATTCAAAGCTCGATTAGCAATGTTTTGGAATTTACTCCAGGAGTCCTTGTGACTGTTGAATGCAAAAATTATGTTTTTCCAGCAGAATGAGAACCTGACCTAGCTTGTTGCTTTTATGTGAAAAATAATTCGCTCGCGTCAAGTCGCGTCGTTTCTTGCAGAATAAAAACCGGTCATAGTAAAACCAAGTGACACGTTTAAAAAATTTTGCTCGTTTCGCTTGCATCGATTCTCACAGTTTAAGAACTTGCTAGTATCTAGCTACCTACGCTGCTTGTATCTAGTTCAGTTTTTAAAGAGAATCAAACGCGTTTAACTTAAAAAAATTTGCGCTCGCTTCGCTCGCGCCTTTTTTACCAGGGTAGGAGTCAGCCTTAAACAAAACAAAGAGACACGATGCTTTTGTCTTTAATAAAATTACTAGTTGCGGACTTGTCGTTTTTCGCATTATAAGAACCGGCTTTAAACAAAACGAAAGATGTTGTCACGACACGATGTTTTTATAGTAAAAAAATTTTGCTCGCTTCGCTCGCATCGTTTCGAGCAATGTCAGAGCCGACCCTGAACAAAACCACGTGCAACGTTGCAAAATAACGGTCGTCTTATCTCGCAGAACCGAACTAGATACCTTGATTTTACCTAAAAAAAATTTTGCTCGCTCCGCTCGCATCGTTTTTACCAGTATAAGAACCGAGCCTCAACATTACCAAGTGCCTCGATGCTTTTATCTTTCAAAATTTTGTTCGCTTCGCTCGTAGCGTTTTGAGCAAAATAAGAGCCGACAAAACCAAGTGCAACGTTGCAACTTTTCGCTCGGGTCATTTTCCGCAGAATAAGAACCGAACTACCTATCTAGTTTTTTTTTTTAGTTAAAAGTAACGTAAATATCTATCTACGTTGCTTTTAATTTTAAAAAATTTTGCTCGCTTTGCTCGCGTCATTTTTATCTGAATAAGAACCGGCCATTAACAATACCTTGTGCTACGCGATTTACAAAAAAGTTAACTCGCTCTGCTCGCATCGTTTTTTACAAGATAAAAGGTACCTACATAATTTTATCTTCAAAAATATTACTCGCTACGCTCGCGTTCTTTCTGCTAAAATAAGAATCGGCCCTAAACAAAACTAAAAAAATGGCTTCGACTTTGTGACCCCCCCCTGAAGCCAAAGCTGGATCCGCCCTTGAATATACTTAGGTACTAATATTGTAAAGAGGTAAAGTTTGTTTGCGTTCGTAGCGGGTAATATCAGAAACTACTCATCCTATTTCAAAAATTCTTTCACCGAAATGTAAGCACAATGGACTTCCCGAATGAACTGCACTATAATATTCTATAGAAGTAGGTAAAGTTGGTTTGTGTTTGTAGTTGGGTAATCTCCGATAGTAGTATCTTTTAAAAATTATTTTACCGATATATTTGAGGTCTGTGGTTCGAAACAATATTTCTCCGTCGTGTTTTAAAACAACGCACGGTAACCGTGTAAGCAGTTCTCTCCCGACGTATAGTTGGATTAACTCGAAGGTTTCCTAGGAAGGCAGGCCAATAACTGACCCAATTCAATCATCGACAGGCAACGAGGTTATTTAACGTCGCTTCGTGTTATCGGTTTCTAGAAGCTAAGCTAAAGCTGATTTTATAATTGACTAGCAGCACGGCCCGGCTTTGCACGGGTGTATCTACTAATGAAACTACCGGGATAAAATATAGCCTTTAACTATCACGACAGTCCATTATTCTATTCATTAGTTTTTGACAGTTCCCTATGAAAACTGAGTTATGAATCACCGCGTAAGACACAATTTACGCTTGAGTATAGTCTCTGAATACAGACCTTGGTACGCTAAAGGTATGTACAATCCTGTATTTGTTGCAGCCGGCGTTCGCAGCGAACATTCTGCAGTACATGTGGTCGCTGTGGCAGATGCAGTTGCACGACGAGGAGGTGGGAGCCTTAACGGGTTTGCTGCTGGCGTCTCCGGTGCGAGCGGCGCTCAGTGCCGCGGGTGAAGTGGCAACTCTTCACCGCGCGCTTGGTGACGCACTTCGCATCGCCGTCATGTCACGTGCACCAACCCCGGCTTTAGGGGAAGCCCGCCTGGAGACTCTGGTGGCTCTCGCTGGCGAAGCACGCTCTTTGGGCGCCCGTCACCCCCACGCTCTTCTCTGGTGCCGCACCAACTGGCCTCGTCTCACTCTGCCCGCGCTCTTTGCAGAGATATTCGATATCCCCAAGTCGGAGGAGGAAGCCAACGAGGCTGAGGCCCTGCCTCCCCTCGCCCCCCTCGAAACTTACGAGCCGATGTAAACGGACTCGCTTGACGCTGCGTACAGATTATTTGCGATACAAGATATAATCATACAAGAACTTTATTCCCCCCCCCTTATTTTGCCTTCGTTTCTTCGTGTAGATTGTTTCTGGAATTAAATATCTTTTTATTGTTCAAATTATTTATCAGGCATACGCTTGCACCGTACAGTAGGTACCTATAACCAGATATAGCAGTCTCATAATTTCCAAATAAAGTCCCCTCTAAGTCTTAACAGCTCTTGATAACATTTTGAAGATGTTGACCGTCTTTCTGTACACATTATCAAGGTGTGCGGCAAAGTTCAGGGATCTGTCTATTGTTAGTCCAACCTTGAGATCACCTGACAGCTCCAGCACTTGCCCTCCCAGTTGAATACCATACCAGCCATACCAGTTCATAATATATAAACATATGTTATCGCAAATAATCTGTACGCAATCAACTACGTGGTGTGCTTCACCTGGGCAGGTTCTTTCAGAACGTCGTGAGCTCCGAACATCTTTCGCTCAAATCAGACAACAACCAACGTGCGCCCTGCCAATGCACACAAATCCTGGTCCCAATCCACACAAAACTGTGTGAAAATCGTTAAATTGAATGTTGAACTTGTTGCAAATAATCTGTACCGGCCTTACATCGTGCCGTATGTCGTAGATGTCAATGTTCAGTAGGGTTCCGGTTCTTTTATTTTAGGAAATTGTCATTGAATGTCGCTTGTTAATTGACCGATTATGTTGTTAAGGCGCTGCGCAAACGTGATGTTTGTTTAATGCGGCGCATTTTCATACAAGACCGTCGTTAATGCCTCGATACTCTGTGTGTAAAAACCTTTATTTGCGTAGCGCTTTTCTGAACAACTCAGTTGCACAATATTAGTTTTATTTGCACTGTTTTTACAATTGGCAAATTCAGTGCGATCAAGTAGCGCTGCATTAGCCAATTATAAAAACGTTTTCGTGTTTTAAGTGAGTTTGACAGTGTTCAGTTCGCGTGGACAACTCTCTGTTAGTTTGTAAGTCCTGACTAGATGTCCGCAGACCTGCCGAGGCAGGTCTCATGACGCTGCGTTTAAAGAATCAGAGTCCAGTACCTTTACCGTGACCGCACGTCTTTATTTTAAGATTTGCTTTGTTTTATATTATTGTTTTGATTTGCCACTGGTTGGCGCATTCGGTTTGTTTAATTATTGGGTTTTGCTAGCCAGCATTTTTAATTTGAAAGTATTTATTAAGACTTACTCGCTGTGAGATTGTTTCTTTATTTTAGATCTCTCTTACTGGAACACTTATTCTTATTTTACTGTGTTATGTTAAGTATCTGCCTTCACTTTATGCCAAGAATATTCAAATACATATAACTTAGGTTAAAGGTACATTTCAAATTGAAGATATTTAACCCATCATGATAGTCTGATCCGAATATTTTATAGTTAATTTAAATTGTTTATTTCTTATTAAGTTGCATGCTATTTTTAAGTGAACAACTGGACAGGTCTTGACTGTGTAGGTATCTTCTGAATTTAAGTTGAAGGGTTAAGTTAAGTTATATCTGGCTCGGGGCTGTCTTTAGATCGACCACAATAAGCAAATTCCAGTTAAGATGTCGTGATTTCTTTGCATTTAGTTACTAACTAGGTATTAATTTGTGTTTATGTTTAGACATACATAACTATGTAGTAGAATATAGACAACTGTCAAATTTGATGTTTGAATTATAGAGTTTCTGCATTATTAAAGTAACTCTTCAATATTGGAACTTATGGAACTTATATAACCAAGTATTAGCTGTCGATGTCTCCTATATCAAAGTTATCTTGATTAATCTTCTTGTAGTTTAGTGTGTAGTCGAACATTGCATGATAATGAATTAAATCATATAAAAAAGTATATTTGGTGTTTCATTTCAAGAACCTATTAATACAATGTAGTACATACGTATAAATACTCTAGTCAGCTAAAAGCTCTTTCATTTCATAATTAGTAAAACAGTTAGTATAAGGCAGTAATAGGTATGTAACTTGAATTAAACATAATTTAATTTCATATCGCTTTAATGCTTATTCATATTGCCACTTCTTAATCACATGGAAGAAACAAAGTATTGAACAAAATACTTTTAAACTTATAGATAAAGAAATTAAATAATTAATATTTTTATTATTATTTTGAATAACAATAACAAAGCAAATAGCTAAGATTTTAATCAAAACGAATTCGATACAACTTCTCCATTTATTTATAAAATAAATTATTTATTTTAAATTTAGGTATACAATTTACTTTGACTATTTTAGCATCCGTCTTTGACAACGACCATTTCGAGTATACGAGTGGGATTTTGTTGAAAATTTAGTAATGTGGTGTTTTTAACATGCTCAAATGAACCAATAAATAATATTTTCACGTTTATAGAACCTAATTTATCCAAATTATTACATCGTAATTTACTTTTCTTGAGAAGAGATCGAGACAAAAACAATACGCGAGTTGGATAATCAAATACACCTATTATTTTACAGAGCCTTCGCAAATTAGTCGACTAACACCGACCAAGAAAACACAATTCTGATTAAACTAACTTCACATTACTACAATCTTGGGATCAATCAAAGTCGTATCACAAAAGACAGAAAGTTATGAGTATGAATGTGGATGGACATACAAGTAAAGGAAGGCCGAGAAAGAAGTGGATGGATTGTGTGAAAATAATGAATGTGAGAGGAGTGAGTTCGGAGTTGAAGAATGATAGAGATGAATGGAAGAAAACATGTTGGGCCGCCCCCACCTAGCGTGGGATAAGGGCAGGGGAATTACGAAACGATACTACAATCTTAGTAGATTGTGATAATGCTTGTTTAGTGTAATGTCAGGCTTGATGACATGACCAGAATGTACGCGTTTGAAACAAGTTGTTTCAAACAACTAATATGGTTCAAACGCGTACAGTACGACCCAACTTGCGTACATTTTTGCAAAATGTATTCGACTTTTCGACTTTACACCTAGCCCGAAAGTTACGATCAAAGACAGATTTTTATCTTTAATAAAAGTTTTATTAGTGCCGATTCATAGTCAAAAAACTAAACTAAAGATTAAATTAGTATTTAGTGGTCAAGGTTTTTTATTGTGTTCAACCGACATTGCCAAAATGTCATTCATAAAATGCCGCTTAAATATATCGATCTTTGCGATTGTGTCTTGTCTCTTGTACAATACAAAATTAAGGTGAGTTAGTCGTTATTGTAGACGAAAGCTAACATTTTCAAAAAACTAAAATAAACCTTGGTAGTTTTTACACTGAATTCAAGTAAGTAAATAAATGTAGAAGTCGTATGCGGTAACGTCTGCCAATAAATTTCAAACACTCGACACAATTCATTTATAACTACTTTCAACATAAAAAAAACGAAATTTACAATGCAGCGAGCTTAATTTAAAAAGCTTCACGGACTGCTGTGGGTAGCTATAATTACAGCTTTTGAGACAATCTAAACTAGAGAAACCCTAACGGTTAGATGAAATATTTTATAATTGAAATTAGTAAACCGGTGAAGGCTGCAGCCATCATTTAGTAACAGCCTCATTACAAGAAACTAAAATAAACCTTGGTTTAAATCTGGTTTATCAAAACCATGGTATAAATTGGTTCGCATCGTATCTAAATAAACTACGGTTGAAGAAAAATGGTGAACCTGGTTTAGCGATAAACTATGATCTAACGCTAAACCTAGGACACCCCTAGTTTAGCGGTGGTTTAATTAAATAAGAATACAACTGCGCGGGACCATAGAAAAGAAAAAAAGTAAATAAATTGGATCTGTCAACGTAATTGAATCGGATTATAGGGATATAAAAAAACATGGTTTTGTAAAACCAGGTTTTTTGCGTAATTTATTGTAATGAGACCGTAAAAGTTTGTAACCTTCGGGAACCTTGAACTTAAACAGCGTGAAAGCAGATTTTATTGGTCTGTACAATAGAACTTATGCTTCCATTTTCGGGCCGTGAAATAGTATAATAATTTAAGCTTAAGTAACTTACTTAATTAATCATATAAAGGAAGAAGATTGAGCCTGAGAGGCATTTTATGACCAAATTAATTCAGTTCAAGGATCCCAAATGGACACGATACTGCCTCAAAGGCATTCCTGATATGTCCGCTCTGCAACGTATAACATTCAAAACAAAAAAACCTGACAATTCAACTAAAACTTGAAATGTAAACCATTCTAAACTACCTCGGGACTGATAGCATCCGTCCCGCGCGCGACGTTCGCGCGCCACACACCATCAAAAATATTCAAAATAATTTAACTAAAATTGTTTTAGTACCTACAACTCATTACACCATAACATAATAATACATTAAATAAAACGCTAAAATCAAAATTATACAACACAGAAAATCCTAAAGTACTTAGAGCACAGGGCGCCGCGCCGGGGCGGCGATGTACTCGCTAACGTTATAGAGAATTTATCAGTTTGTACATGTCGTTACGTAATGACAATAGTTATGTGTGTATCTTAAAATAGTGCAAAAATATTATTTTTAACATTTAAAATATTAGTGTTAGCTATTCAGAGACATCCGTCGTGTTACGTATAGATACGTATGCAGCATCCTATACTTTTAAAAATACATTTTTGAAACGCATCGTCATCAGCACGGCGGGTTGCGCTCGCACTCTCTCTCTTGAACTTACACTATTTGGCAAGATATTCGCTGAAACGGATCGACACGAACCGAATCATTGTCGAGATTGTCTATAAAAGGTTCGTCAACGTGCGCCGAGTGTGATCGGCTCGTGCTGACCCATCTGAGGAACTGAACCAATCAACGTCAATGCCAAATAACAGCAAAAACTTACATTTTTGAGATCTTACGATATAGTATTGAAAATACAGTAATATTTCACATAGCTGTGTCTATGATAGAGAATATTATGAAATAGTGTAGCAAAATAATGGTTTATTAGTAAAGTGAAAAGCACAGATGACCGGCTAAATCTAATATTACTTTTATAATGAAAACAATGTGGTAATATGCCGCGTATATCAGGCATTCTTTAGTCGGTGCGACAGACAGCATTTGGCACCTACGATGCGTAAACATACAGTAATCTACTCGCCCCCTTTTAGCTGACATAGTAAACTTTATTTACATACTCATAAGAATTTTACGGGCTTATTTTTTTTGTTCCAGCAAGGATTTAAATAAATATAATATGCCATTGGTAACATAATTTTGGACGGAATTATTTTGTAATGCAATTTATATATGGTGCGCTATAAGAACGGTTGTTTGCTGATCAATACTGACAAATAATAAGTAGATTTGACTTTAGCTATACTTATAGAGATTTATTTAAAAAGCTTGATTTCTACTTCTATTTGTTACTTTGTATATATTGCTTTATAATATTTGAGTAAATATTTGACACGAATCAGTTTCATATAATTTGTTGGACTGGTACCGCAAAAAGGGACGAGTACTTACAAAGAAATATATTTTATTATGCGTTTCTATTTCTAGAGCGAAATGGAGTTCTAGTGACTTACCTAAAAATGCAGCTAAAATAACTACTTTCATCACACAGGATGTAAAAACAGCTTGATGCCCAGGTGGTCGTTTGTTCGTACAAATATTTTTTAATACTCTAAACTTGTTTTATTTCGATATTTAAATCATTTCTGATATCTTTGTCTAGAGGTTTAAAACACCCCCAATTCCAAGACATATTTTTGTAACATCTAGCTGTTTTTAAACATCCTGTATGAATATCTAACTGATACGACAAACAAGTTCTCCCTTAGGAAATCAACTCTATATTATATTTGGGATAAGTTAAAAACCTACTACTGTTAACAATACTAAGAAATCCGAAAATATTTGCGAAGAAAGTTTTTCACAGTTAGTAAATTCATTATCTAAATACGGCGTATTCGACACGGACCGAATGAACAAGCGATTTGGACAAAATAGAAATATCATAAATAGTTTTCTTGAAACTCTTAAAGGGATCCCACATTACGTCCGATCCGTATCCGATCCCATCTCGTGAAATTACTATTCGAAGTAATCGTAATTACAATTCGGAGTAATCGTAATTACAATTTGTAGTAATCTTAATTACAATTCGGAGTAATCGTAATTACAATTCGGAGTAATCATTTCATTTCATTCATGGATCCGTTTTTTCGAGGATTAGGGACTGCCTCCACGGTCGAGCATATCGCGACGATTCCGTCGTACTTTTTAAGGGTAATTTAAGTGATAAGGCGATTGTCTTAAGAGTTAATTTTACTTGTCAACGTCAGTCGTAGTATCGTCGCGATAATATCGTAGTGTGGAGACGGCTCCATAGAGAGTGTATAGAAATACGTGGCACGACGTCAATATCGCCGCGTTTCTCTCGCTCGTGCAGACAGCCCCTAAGGATCGGACTCGGATTGGACGTAAAGCGAAACCGCTCTTACACTATGATACCATTATGCAAGCCATAGAATAAACAACAAAATTTAATTCAAATTCGTTCAATTTCTTTAAACTCAGTCACACATTCGTGAATCAAGAACTCGATAGAACTCACAAATGCTTATGGGTTGATTACACTTAAGTGGTTAGTCAGTCTCCTCGGCCGAATACTCGGTTGGTATAAACCATCGACTTATAAGCCAGTAGACTCCTAATACCTACATACTCACAATGCAAAAAATCTGGTGTTCGGGAGCGGGAGTGAGCGCTTCTTGGTCCGTTCAAAGTCACGGACAAATCAGAAATGTTTACGGGTGACTAATCTGATCGTTATTGGTCGAACGTAAGGGGGCGTGGTTTGTTATAAGATCAATTTATCTAATGTGTTATCTGAAAGCGTTCGTTATTAGGTGTCTACTGGGTATATGTCAATGGTATAAAAACAAACGAGTGCTCGAATGAGTATTCGGCGTTTCTGTCAGCCCTTAATTACTGACTCACCTCGTTAAGTGTAATTAACCCATTATGCATAGCTCCTCCACACGAAGTGAAACATTCGCATTATATACATTATTTTACAGGGACACGTGGGACTGAGTAGAGATGCAAAAGTATCGGTGCATATCATTATCGAATCTTAATGAAACAGACTACCTATTTAGATTTTAGATCTGCCTCTCGTTGACAACCAACTGGAGACAAAACAGAAATCTAACAATTTTTACTAATAGTTTTAAAATCGAACGTGGTCAACGACGAAGTCTAACATTTTTTAATCTTGTTTTAAATCGTCTGTAAGCCAGTTTAAAATGTAATACTCAAGACACGGTTTAGAATAAGACGCGCGTGTGTCACTCGCTCACGAACCAATAGCACGCGCTAAATCAATGGTGTGAAGTGCGCCGCGTCACCCCACCAATTCCACCTAAGATTCCTTAAAATCGTTCTTTTTACGTGGCGGGACCTATATCTTGTGATCTCCGCTTTAGCTAACTGGGTTCAGAGTAGCATGACGAGTATCGCAGTTAAGTTAAAATACGCAAGTTCGTTAAATATCTATTTTCTAAGCAGTCTACTTATTGCTCAAGCCACACAACACATAAGGGGCGTAATTCATAACAACAGTATAAACCGATAGCTAATATTGCTTTCTATTGCCATAATTTATCATAAAAGGCATTTTTAAACCGTTGTGTTTACGATATTTATCGAACACAAACCGTGTTCGATAAATATCACAAACTTTAAATCATTACGTGGGTAATGTTATGAGAGAAAACAATGGTATTATCGATAAACGCAAAGACAATATTCTGATTAATTTACATTTTGTTTCTTTATTCTATCCGTGACATGAAACTATATTTTACGCTTAATAGTATTTCACAATTGTATGAAAACTTGTCACAGTGCTTGTAGCTGTATGAAATACATACATACAAACTAAAGTCATGGTAAACACTGTAGTTTTGCCTACTATAGACATAAATAACTACAGTAAGCAAAACTACAGATGAGTATAATATTTAAACTGAACGATAACAGTTTCCATTCGTTCAATGACGAATGAATGACGAATGGATACTGTCACTGTCAGTGTCAAATGACATCGGTTTTGTTTATTTTTATAAGAGACCAAAAGCAGGATGTCGGACAATTCGCATATATATAGCTCATGTATTTTATAGAATTTATATAACTCTTTTGCAATAACAATACATATAACCCTCAGAATGCGACACAAGCTGTACAATGCAACACCGTAGCCCAACATAGAAATGTAACGGTTTTACCTAACACTTAAGCCCAAAACAGACAGTAGAACACTGTAAAGCAACCCTTTTGAAATCAATCATTTATTTAAAATGTGATTTATACCGATTTCAAAATACATATAGTAAAATGCATTATAAACACTCGAAACGAGATATTTACCATGATTTATGAGATACATATTTCGGTACAGTTGCATGCGCCATGGTCACGCTTAAACAATATAATTAAAGTTCAAAACAATGATAGTTTAAAAAGTTTTAGTATATGCATTATACATATAGTATGTGTTATATAGTAGTGTATGCACCAGATATAGTACCACTGTACCCAGATATAGTATTAAACTACTGTAAGTCAAAAAAAAAACAAATGAAACTCGAAAGTAACTAAAAATTGCGTTTCACCGTCTGTTTTGGGCCATACTGTAGGTTCATTGTGAACCCAAAATACAGGGTGTTATAATAATGGGCAGGGGTTGATTACAAAGTTCATAATATCTTACTGAAAGTGAATGCTGGTGCTGGTTAACTGCACAAATAGGCCCCTACCTCGTATATCAGTCAGTTCAAAGCATAGTAGTATATAGTAGGGACCATTTGTTACTACTCAACCTACAATCAGCAATTCTATACTTATAAAGTAGTATAGACACAAGGCCACATATTTAAATATTTGTTCATGTATTAAATATCGGGAGAATAAAGCAAATGATTGGTCTATGTTACCATTAATCATGATCCAATTCAATGAAGGCTCAAACACAACTCAGGACATTTTTATAGTACCAACGACTCGTTCTTGCGTTTAGAAAAATCTAATTCATTACAGCGACTAACTAATTTACATTGTAGTAATTTTCAATTAAGATTGTCACAAATTAAGTATTTGGTATGTAAAATCTTCACTTAACCAACAATTACGAATAAATGTCGGAGAAGGGTTTAAAGTAACATAATTAGAAAATGTTACTACTAGTAACACGGGACTTTTGGTACTACAAAAATATGTGTTTCGACAGCACCTGTATAAGGGAAAACGTTTGTACGACCAGAGTTCATCCTTGGTGAGTGACAAGCAATTATATATGGTGAAGTACCGGCCGGGGTGAATGACCCCGCTATCACTTTTTGGTCGGCGTGCCGCGCTGCGTTAGTCCTTCGAACCGTTTGAACGTGTAGTTGATGAAAACCCAGTCCTTGTAAGCTACTTCGCCGTCTTGCGCTATGGGGGCTGCAGCTGAAATAAGATAATTTTCTAGTTAGTATAGTGTAAAAGGGCTAAACATCCAAGCCCTTACACAAAAGTGAACAACTAATGTTTTTTCTTAAACTTTCGCGATCACAATTTTGTCGGGAATCGGGATATAAATAAGGTAATCAACGCGATAAAAACCTGTGCACAAATAGTTCTAAAAAATGTGAACAACTAAGCCATGTCTCTGTAGCCGAAAACGGCCAGGAAGACTATATGTATATTGTGTAAAAGCATGGTATAAAATGAACGCTGGCTGTCGAGCTGTACAGTAGTCGATTTTTAAGTCTGATTGGTGGAAGGGTAAAGCGGCGCACTTCATACTGGCAGTGGTTTGGATCAGTTGAGCTACCTATAGACCGTTTGCAACGGTCCTTAGATGGCTCAACTGGTTCTATTTGTATTTTGTACAGTTATGTATTAGTTTAGTTTCTGTAAATAAAGTATTATTTCCGTATAGAAGATATAGATATAGAATAGATAAGTATAGATATAGATATAGAAGTATAGATATAACTCACGGATCTCTAGCTTCACGTCGGGGAAGTCGTCGAAGTTGGACGTGTCGTCGATGGATCGCACATCGACGCAGATTGCGGCGGGGCGCTCGCGCACGTGGCTCCAGTCCACGCCGCGGAAGAACTGGACAGACTTCACGTCGTCTATGCCGCGCTGAGACCCCAATCTGACATACAAACACATTTACAACTCATCATCATCCTCCTGCCCTTATCCCACTATGTGGGGTCGGCACAACATGTATTCCTCTTCCACTTCCCTCTATCAGACGTCATCTCAGCACTCACACCTTTCTTACTCATGTCATCCTTCACACAATCCATCCATCTTTTCTTGGGTTATTTACAACTTACATTTACAACTATTGTCTTTTTTAAACTTACGTGATACCTTTTTTAATTATTTAAGGTGACGTGATAAATACCCGTTCAAATCCTACTAATATTATAAACGTGAAAGTTTGTGAGAATGTATGTATGTTTTTTATTCTTTCACGCAAAAACGGCTGGACCGATTTGGTTGAAATTTGGTATGTAGATAGGTGATACCCTGGATTAATACATAGGCCCCGATATTCCCGCGGGAACGGGACTTACGCGGGTGAAACCGCGGGGCGCAGCTAGTAATTTATAAAATCAATACTATTCTCTTCTTTCATGTGAATATGGCCGGCTAAGCTGAGAGGATGGTTTAGGTGCTGGGCAAGCCTATTCCATCTCAACAATGTCGCGGGCACTGCAGTGTCCCGTTAAGTGTAGGCAAAGATTGCCTCCTGACGCTGTATAAATCATCTATATTCACGATATTTTCCTTGACCATTTAATGCTCTTGTTAAATCGCATACAAACTTTTTGAAAAGTCCTTTGATGCACGGCCAGATTCGATCCCACGACCTCCAGATCGAAATCGTACCAATGAGGCTTCCGTGCTTCGGTGGACCCGATTGTTAATCTAAAGATATCATAGAGATGGTTTATAAGGTTACCTTCGATCTGGTTCAGAGCAGAACCGTAGGATGGTATCCCTAGCCTCTTCACTGATTGGTATCTCCGGCGGAAAGGTCAATGACTCGCGCCATGACATAACCTTGCGGTAGGTCTCTTGCGGCGACTCCGAACAAAACGGAGGGTAGCCGATCAACATTTCGTACCTGGAAGGAATGTTTTATGAAGAACTTTCGAAGAATTGACATTTATTTAACTCATCGATATTTTAATCTGTGACAATCTTACCGAGCAATTATTATTATGATTATTTTATGCATGTTACAATAAATTCAATTATTTTTAATATTTAAAATCAAATTGCAGCGCCCAACAGGGTGTATGTACCCACTATACCTAGCTCACTTTAGACCTAAGCTACACAAAATGTATAGTCGACAAAGAAATTGGTTTACCACTTTTGATGACATCTCCCAGTAACATAATTATTCGCTAAGGATTACTGAATGACAGATTCTGACGTAGCAGGTCAATCTGTCAAGCGAAAATAGCCCTTGATGTTTTGTACGTGCAAATGATATTCAGCCTTAGAGTGGTTAACCAATTTCTTTGTCGACTATACATACAAGCAATTAATAAATGAATATGAATATGAATTATCTTCTGACTGATGGTAGATCAAAGCCGATGAGTACTCGAGTCATGTTTATAAATCTTACCGGGACTTAATCGTGTATTGAAATCATTTTATTTACCTCCACGTTTCGATGACGTTACAGTCACCGTGGTCACGATAGTATTTTATAAACATGTTTCTAAATCGCGATAGTTTAACCCCCGGTTCCTATAACAAACTAACGGATGTTCGTAGGTCCATCACCATAGCAACGTTGTTATTTCAACATAAAATGTATGAAACTTTTTGACAGATAACAACGTTGCTATGGCGCAAGTCCTACGGACATCAGTTAGTTTGTTATAGGAACCGGGGGTAAAAGTACTTGTGTCATATTCTACAAACATTGTTTTAATTTAAATCCTTATTGTTTTTGTATCGAGCAAGTAAGTCCAACAACCTTTTTTCGTTAACGCTCACGGTTTTAGAAAGAAAGAAAGAAAGAAAGAAAAATATGTTTATTTCGTAGGACCTCAAGGATCGCTCAAAAACGTACAGTCTTAAAAACTAGTTGACTCTATTGCCTGTTCCAAAACAATTCCCTACACCCTATGGTGTAGGGAATTGTTTTGGATTGTTCTATAACAATAGACTACCCTCTGCAGCCCTTTAAAAACGAAGACTGTGTAATAATAATCTTCATATGACTAAAAGAAAGAAGGGATGTCTTCGCAATGCACTGGGTACTATGGGTTTTTAATATCTTAATAATAATAAGTATGGAAGGAACAGGGCGAGGCCTTTGTCCAGCAGTGGGACATAGACAGGCTAATAAAAAAAAAAAAAAGATAGATAAACATAAAAAAGCCATTCAAGGTACAGTCAAGCAAGAGGCACTTCTAAAATATTTTACTTCTAGCCATTTGACGAGTTTGAGCTGTAAAGTTCGCAAGTACAAGAGACATGATAAATAAATAAAAAATAAACGATACTTGGACATTTTAACATATCGTCATCAAGTCTTGTTCAGTTGGTTTTAAGTATATTCATTCGATGTATGAATGTATTTTTATTTGAATTTACAGTATCATACGCTAAGTGTCACGCGAGCGAAGCTTCAATGGCCTTAGATACAAAACACGATCACAAACATTTCAATAATTGTGGTCTGACATAATGTTATGACACCGGCAGGATTCGAACCTGCGTCGATACAAGCGATCTCCCTAAACGCGGGATGCCTCATCACTTGGCCACGGGGTCTTGTCCTACCGGGTCGATTCATTAGGATCTTTTTATCGGTTAATGCACCGCAAGATAGTCGGTATTGTGGTCTGCAAAGCAACATAGTCGTTATGAATGACAGGTTAACCTTTCGCTTTCGCTTGTGAGAGAGCAATACTAGCCTCAGATGCTTCGAATTACATATTTATGTAAAAATCTTAAGATAATAAAAAATTAAATTAAATTGTAATAATCTTAATCTTAATCTTAATAATAAAACTTATTATAACGCTGTCTGATTTAGCTATGCGCTGGGCAAAGAATCTCCTTTCACTTCTTTCATCATTCTTTACGGTGTATTACATAAGTTCACTAGCAGCACGCCCCGGCTTTGCACGGGTAATTATGAAACTACCGGCATAAAATATAGCCTATAACCATCTCGACAGTACATTCTATACATCGGCGAACGAATTTTTGAAATCGGCTGAGTAGTGTCGGAGATTCTCTGTCAAACAAACAAACTTTACCTCTACAAAATTTAGTGACAATGTCTCAGGCACTGCAGTGTCAGCTGTCAGCTAATGGCGCATCCACACATGCCCGGCGGCATTCGCCGCATCTCAGCCGCGGCACGCGCGACTGTGAAACGTTTGTTTAACCGCCGGTAAAGCCGGCGGCCTGCATTCAGCGGCAAACCCGGCGGCATAAGCCGGCGGCATGTGTGGATGCGCCATAAGTGTAGGCAAAATTTCACCCATACCGGCCATATTCTTATTTCATTATTCTCCCAATGTTTATGACACTAGCACGAAACGGACACTGGCAGAGTTGTGGCATCATTAGTCACAGAAGCCATAAAGAAGAAGTGAAGTGAAGTGATGGCCTCCTGACATGAGCCTGGTATGAGAGCCTCGCTCGTGAGGAAACAAAGGGCAGCCGGAAACAATGGAGCCGTGGGTTTTCTCACGATGTTTTCTTCCTCGTATAGTGCTCGTAAAATGTTCGTATTTAAGTTTTATATCAGTCATCTGGTTACCATAACACAAGCATTAAGTTGCTTAGCTTGGGACTAGATGACGCTGTGTGAAATGTCCAAGGATATTTGTATTTATTTATTTATATAAATTATGTCTAAAGATCGCGAAAGTTTAAATTGTACATTTTCTCAATCGCATTGCAAACTAAATTCCAAACAGTACAGCTTTATGTTATGATAACGAACCACTGTTGGTAGGGCATTAAGTTAGAGATGAGATAGGTTTATAAAATGATGTAAAGCAGTGCTACATTTAGCATAGGCAATTTTGAAAACACGCTTAGTGTACTAGAGGTCTTTTTGAATGTTATAGGGCCTATTTTAGCATGGGCAAGTTTGAAAACACGCTTAGTGTCCTAGAGGTAATTTTTGAATGTCACAGGCAGGGCCTATTGAACCTATGATTCAACAAAATAGATAAAATAGGCCCTCTAAAATCACGTCAGTCTAAAAGTCAAAACAGATTAGGTGCTAGGCATGGGCAACAAAAAAACATAAATTCGCAAAGCAAGGCTAGGCACTTTATCGTTACAAAAAGTTTTTATAAATGGCTTAATCATGAGGAAGACTATATCCTACAGAGCGGTAGACATTTAGAAGATGTAATAAACCCATCAGAAAAACTAAAAAATCTTAATAAAAGTTTAGGACGTTTCTTTTTCGCGTTTAGAAAGATCGTATCAACGCAGGTTCGAATCCTGCCGGTAGCTCTTATTACGATTTTTCAATTTTTCGATGTTCAAACCATGTCCGAACTTACATAATAACTCCGAGGCTCCACCAATCAGCCTGCGGTCCGTATCCAGTCTGCAGGAAGACCTCAGGCGCTATATAGTCCGGCGTGCCCACAGTGGAGTAGGCAAGGGCACGTCGGTTCCTCTTCCATGATTCGGCGCGACGCTTCGAGTCCATAGCGGACGATGATGTGGAAACTGAAAGGTTGTATAAAACTTCACACTTTACTGATTATGCTGCTCTTTGGTACAAACATTGGTAGTTAAAATTACATACATACATACATCATACATACATACATATATAAAATCACGCCTCTTTCCCATGGGGGTCAACATCCATCATCCACAGCCCGATTTTACCCACTGCTGGGCATAGGCCTCCCTTAGTTTGTGCCATCCACTACGATCCTGCGCCAGACGCATCCATTGTCGCCCCGCGACGTGAACTATGTCGTCGACCCACCTCGCCACCGGACGCCCGACACTTCTATGACCCATCCTCGGCCACCATACGGTAATGGCTTTGGTCCACCTGTCATCACCTCTTCTTGCAACGTGTCCTGCCCAGCTCCACTTGAGTTCCATTACCCGTGATCCGACATCTTTGACTTTCGTCCGTTGTCGGATATCGGCATTTGGAACTCGGTCGATAAGTTGAATGCCGAGCATGGCGCGCTCCATGGCTCTCTGTGCAACTCGTAGCCTGTACACAGTCTCCTGCGTGAGCGTCCATGTCTCGGCACCGTACGTCATGGTGGGCAGAACGCATTGATTGTACAAGCGGGTCTTCAAACATTGTGGAACTTTAGCCGACCTAAGGATGTCCTCTAACTTGCCGAAAGCTGCCCATCCTAGTTGGATTCTTTTTGAGACCTCCAATGGCTGGTGTTGTTTGCCAAAAGAAAGAACATGTCCCAGATAAACATAACGATCGACCCTCTCTAGCCTCTCAGCTCCCACCATAACAACAGAGTTTGAGTTGCCAGAGAGATTCGCCATAACCTTCTTCTTGGACATGTTCATCCTCAAGCCTACTCTCATCGATGCAACATTGAGTTGCACGAGCATTTCTTGGAGGTCATCAAAATTTTCGGCAAAAAGCACAAGATCGTCTGCAAACCGCAGGTGAGACAGATTGACACCATTGATATTGACACCATTGTTATCCCAATTAAGGGATTTCATAACATCCTCCAGAGCAGCTGTAAAAAGCTTCGGGGAAATGGTGTCACCCTGTCTCACCCCCCTCTCTATCGGAATGGGATCAGTAAGGTCGTGGACTCGTACTTGCATAGTGGCTGAGGAGTAGAGCTCTCGGAGAATATCTACGTAGCGGGAATCGATATTGCAGCGATGGAGAGCGTGGAACACGGCCCAATGTTCGACACTGTCGAAGGCCTTCTCGTAATCGACGAAGGCCATAACAAGGGGCCGGTTAAATTCGTGACACTTCTCCATCAGCTGGTTCACTGTGTGGATGTGGTCGGTGGTAGAATAACCGCTCCGAAAGCCAGCCTGTTCGATGGGTTGCGCTTCGTCAAGTTCACGGGTAAGTCGGATGGTAATAATTTTAGCAAAAAGTTTGTATATTTGGGATAATAGACTTATCGGCCGGTAATTGCTCAGTTTTGTCATGTCTCCTTTTTTGTGGATAATAGTAACGATGGCGTTCTTCCATTGCTCTGGTGTACGAGCTTCACAGAGCACTTTGTTAAAAAGTTTAACAAGGACTTTGATGATGGGTTGTCCTCCGGCTTTCAGTAGTTCAATTGAGACACCATCTTCTCCAGGAGATTTATCCGCCTTCATTTTGTGTAAAGCATATTCTACTTCACTCGGAAGGATAGATGGTAGGTTTTCCGTGTTCCAATGTTCGATAGGCGGAGCACGTAAATCGTCTCCTGTTAAATCTGGTGCTATGGAAGATGATGTGTATAATTGTTTGTAGAATTCTTCTATTATTTTTATAATTTTAAATCGATCGGTAACTAATTTATTATCATTATCTTTAAGTTTAATAATTTGTTTCGTACCTATGCATGTTTTTCTCCGGAATACTTTAGGACCTCTAAACTGTTTAATAGTATTTATTATTGTATTAGTGTTAAAATTTCTAATGTCACGTCTAATTGATTTATTTATAGTTTTGTTAATTTTGTCTAAAGCTATTTTGTCTGATGCTGTTTGATTCGGTAATTTATTTCTATGTTGGATTAAGTCTCGTGTTTCTATGCTAAATTTATTGTTAACCAATTTAGGTTTTATTCCTAGGTGTGTTTTTGCGGTTTCGTTTATAGTCTTGCATAAAAGATGGTTAAGGTGGTCTACGTCAAGATTTAATTCCTCTAGACCTTCAAATCTATTTTCCAGGTCAATTTGGAAAGAACTTTGAAGAGAAGCAACTTCATGTTTCTCGTACCTTCTCTTGGATGATAGTATCATCTTAGTTCTTTCGCCGCTGAAATCAAACTTCAACCTAGCTCTCACCATTCGATGATCACTTCCCGTTTTAAAACTAGAGAGAACTGACACATCTGAGACTACATTCTTGTGGGAGCTTATTATGTAGTCAATTTCGTTACGAACAGTCCCACCAGGATTTACCCAAGTCCATTTTCGAGACTCGCGTTTCTGAAAGAAGGTGTTCATGGCATAAAACCCTTTCACTTCTAAAAAGTTAACTAAATCTTGCCCTCGTTTATTTCTTACTCCTAAACCGAAGCAGCCTACAGACTTTTCATTTATGAGAGGTTTTCCGATTTTGGCGTTAAAGTCGCCTATGATGGTGTTATAGTGGCATGGTGAAATTGCCAAAGCTTTATCAACATCTTCGTACAACTCCTCTACTTCTTCGTCTGGTCGGAGGGATGTTGGGGCGTATACCTGGATTACCTTAAGGGAGTACCGCTTGTTAAGTTTTAAAATGGCAAAATAAACACGTGTGGATATACTCCCAATATCAACAACCTTATGTGTGATATTTTTAGAAATAAGGAATCCAACACCTCCATAGCTTGAGTCATCATGTCCTCTATAAAAGAATAAGTCGCCTGAGGCTAATTTTATTAATTCTTCGCCAGCTCTCCTAACTTCTGAGAGCCCTATTAGATCTCATTTTATTTTCTCTAACTCAAATTGTAGTTCAAGCAATCGGTCATCAGTGCGAATCGTCTTGGCGTTGTAACACGCCAAGGTCAGGGTCGTCGGGTTTTGGCAGCTGGGCGACTTCCAGCGATTCTTAGCACCCTCTGCCCCGCCGGAACCATGGCCGCTGCCAGAGCCAGGAATAGCAGGGCTGCTGGGGACTGAGGGCCTTAATGTTTTGGCACTAATCATAACATAAGGGGGTTTAGCCATAAAACGCCGCGCTGGCCAGTGCGTCGTGGCGAGTTTTTCGTCAGAGCCTCGTTTGCTAGTAGGCAGGGGACACCGCGTGCAGGTGAGGTTGACTTGGGGACCGATAGGTGTTGGTTGGTCCCCCTTATCCCCCTGGGGGTAGGCAGAGAAAATTATCCTAAAACTTTTTAAATAATAATATTATAAAGAGGTAAAAGGACATCATTCACGCTCTATACATTTTTGGACCAAAAATCAAAAGTGCCGGCCAATAAAAAAAAATGTTATTTCTAGGTAGAGCATGTCAAAACTAACATTTTTTATTATGTAAGCAAACCTGTACGCCTAACGGTTTAATTTTTATTTACTATAGAAAAAGTATATTTTGACCGTTTCGAATTGCAATAACACTACTAATACTTAAGTGAATTGCGCTATTATGGCACCTGTATTACTGAAAAAAAGGCGATTGGGTGTTGCTCATCATCATCTCCCTGCCCTTATCCCACTAAGCGGGGTCGGCACAACACGTTTCTTTCTTCCATTTTCATCTATCTTTACTTAGGCCTACCTCTTCCAGTATATCCAATCCATCCACATTCATATTCATCGCGACCATACCACGCCAACATTGCACTCCTCAACTTATCAATTCTCCCGTTTATACTCGTACCTACTCATTCCTTCCTTATCTTAACTATTATCGTCACTCCATATATCCATCTCAACATCCGCATCTCATTCACATGCACTCTACATCTACGACACGCACATCAACAATAAACAATAAACAATAAATAAATATATATCCTTGGACATTCCACACAGCGTCATTCTAGTCCCAAGCTAAGCAACCCAATGTAATGTTATGGCAACCAGATGACTGATACATTTTTCTTGTAAAAACATAGGTAAATGTTATAGATAGAAAACACCCACCACACGAAACAAATATCTGCAGAACATACAAACATTTGTCCCGTAGCGGGGATCGAACCCAACAGAAATAACAATAACAGTTACTTGATTTTTATCAGCCAGTTGAGCAAGCTGGGTTTAGGAGTTGTAACACCATGCACCACTTACTCGCTATGAGAATCGTCATCGAAAAGGCTACAGAATATCAACTACCGTTATGGCTCGCATTTATTGACTATAAGAAAGCCTTTGATAGTGTTGAGATTGAGACCTGGGTAGTTATTCAGTCTTTGCTGAATGCCAGAGTATATCATCGCTATTTAAACTAGATAAAAAAAATATACTAAAATGCTCGTCTAACACTACTACCTTCAGAATAAATCCAGTAAAAGTAGGAAGAGGAGTAAGGCAGGGTGATAAGCTGTCACCAAAACTATTTACACTAGTACTGGAAGACATTTTTAAAACTTAGACTGGGAAAATCGTGGGCTTAATATAGCGGGAACTAGACTGAGTAACCTGAGATTCGCCGACGATATCTTTTAATTCTTGGACAACCCTCACGACCTTGAGGCCATGATACAGGAACTTAGTGAAGCCTCTGGACGTTTAGAAATGAACTTGGCTGGTCACGTCGCCAGGAAACAAGACTCGTGGTGCAAAACACTAGCCAAATGGAGACTATGGGATGAAACTCGCCCAAGAGGCAGGCCGGAAATGCGTTGGTATGATGACAAAAGAACAGCTGGAGTTAAATGGATGGAAACTGCACAAATCGAAAAGAATGGCATATTATGAAGGAGGCCTACACCCATAGGGTTGAATGTGGCTAGGAAAAAAAAGAAGAGAACATTAACAGATTGACTTGAGCATGACTGTAAAACATTTTTATTACTAAACTGTCAATATTTTACAACATATTTTACTACTAAACTGTCAATACCAAGAATTATTTTAGAACAAATTATTATTTTTGTAATAGATATTACGACTCAACTATTATTTGTACGGGTTAGGTGTCATAGTAAAAAATCTCAGGAATATTATGCTCTAACAGGAAACCACATTTTTTTTTTCTGGCCGGCACTTTAGTTTTTTGGTCCAACTTGAATGATCTCCTTTGTGTTTGTTTGTTTGTTTGACGGAGGTAATCTCCGAAACTACTGGACCGATTTCATAAATTCTTTCACGGGTGTGTAGAATGGACTGTCCGGGTGGTTATAGGCTATATTTTATCCCGGTAGCTTCATTACACCCGTGCGAAGAGTTGGGACGTGCTACTAGTTAGTTACAAATGAAAATAGCGTACTCACTGAAATCGGAAGGATTGGCGCGGGATAGGTCGCGGTAGAAATCGGTGCGATGGCTCTTCTTGAGGCCGGTGCAGAGTCCAAAGTCGCTCAGCTTGATGTGACCGCGGGCGTCCAATAGCAGATTGTCCGGTTTTATGTCTCTGTATATATATATATTATACTATAATAACGAACGTCGAAACGTCGGGATAAAAATCCTTCCTACTAATATTATAAATGTGAAAGTTTGTGAGAATGTATGTTTGTTATTCTTTCACGCAAAAACGACATTCAGTTAGGGTCAACCCCTCTACTCTAAAAATCGAAAACGATGCATCGTGACAATCATCACTAGTCAGCCTATGTTGGTTAACCTTCTAAATACAACTTAAATTTATTATATTATATTATTATATTATCCTTTGGAGCAAAAATAGGGTATATCAGCCATATGCGGGCTAAACACCCAAGCCAACAATAACTAACAACTAAGCCAACGTCTCTGTAGCCGAAAACGGCCAGGAAGACTATATATACAACTTAAACTGACCTGACCGATTGATGCCTTTATGATGGTGAAAAGTGAATTCGAAAATATAAACAACACTTAAAGGTGTGACTTGATTTTGGCACGAAAATAGCTGGCCCAGTATGGAGCCGATTAGCAAGAGACAGGAGAACGTGGAAATCTTTAGAGGAGGCCTCTGTCGACAGACAAGCTGTTTAACAAAACAACCAGTTGCCGACCACTTACATTAAAAGTAGAATAAGTACATTTTTAGTTTTAGGAAGTAGGCATATTCATATTCAAAGAAGATGTAAAAGAAACCGCAATAAAGGCTATTTTATTTATTATTTTATTATTGGCACGATGTATCCAACTTGACTGGTCTAACTGACCTGTGTATGAATCCTAGTTTGTGTATACTGTCGATAGCCAGCGCCGTCTCAGCGACGTAGAACTGAGCGCACTCCTCGCTTAGAGTATCCTTCTTCATGAGCAGCGTCATCATATCCCCGCCCGGCAGGAACTCCATTATCAGGTATAGATTCATTGGATCCTGAAAGAAATCGGTGCTTTAATAAAAATATCATCCGACTTATATCTCCTATGGTCTCCTATGGTCGCACCTATATCTCCTATGGTCTCATTCACAGGATCGATCGAATAGGGAGCAAAATAAACCAACTAAATGTTATCGATAAATTTTGTCCATAAATTTTAGTACATTGGAAGGTATTTTGCTAACGTGTAAAGAAACCACTATAGAAGAATACAATTACATAAGGTAATATGAACTCGCCCTAAGCCCGTTTTCGACAATCACGTGCGTTTATACTTCTCCCTATTCAATCGACTCGGTGAACAGAGCCTTACCTAGTCACAGGATAAAGTTACGTTTTTTTTAACATGTATACTGATCGCGAAAGTTTAAAATGTTTCATCTGTGAGATGGTTTACCTGAAAACTGTAGTACATTTTGACAACCCACTGGTGATCAGCCTCAACCAAGATATCACGCTCCGCCCTCACGTGAGCCACCTGAAAAATATAATCATCATCATCATCATCATACTCAGCCTGTGTCAACCCACTGCTGGGTGTAGGCCTCCTCCAATTTCTGCCACTCCTTCCGGTGTTGGGCTGATCGCATCAAAAATATAATATTAAATTTAATTATGCCTAGCTTTTGATTTTGTATGTCGACAAAGTAGAAAATGTAAGTTCGCAAGACAGACGTTTAGGCCGCCTAATGGCCTCTCTGGAGTTAACTTCTGCATAATGTGGGCATGTACTAAAAAGTCGCGCCATGTTAAAAGAACTATGACCCCTCAAAGTTCTTTTAACGTGGCGCGACTTTTTAGGGACGGGAGGAGGTATGTGTTGGTGGGGGGTCACTCGCTCACGAACCAATAGCACGCGCTACATCAATGGTGTAAAGTGCGTCGCGTCACCACACAACCAATTCCACCTAAGATTCGTAAATCGCCTACTGCGCAGCTTTTCCCTACAGCGCTGCAGCGTTTTACATGGCACGCCCTATAAATTACTGTTTTCTATACTTCATTTCTTGAAGCGAGCTAATAGGAATAAAAATAAACGCACGTGATTGGTTGTCCAAAATAACTGTCTTTCTCGTCTTTGGCTAGATTTGACAATTGACAATTGATTGAATCAAGCCAATCACGAGACAGGCAATTATTTTCGACCACCAATCACGTGTGTTTATTTGTCATCCTATTAGCTCGTTTCAATAAATGAAGTATAGGTTAAAGTGAAGCTATTACCTGTTCCTTCTCGAGCATGTCTGCTTTCCTGAGTATTTTCATGGCGTACACGTGACCGGTGTCTTTCTTCTGTACGAGACGAACTTCCCCGAACGCTCCCCGACCAATCACCTGCAAATATCATCATCATCATCCTCCTGCCCTTATCCCACTATGTGGGGTCGGCACAACATGTATTCCTCTTCCACTTCCCTCTATCAGACGTCATCTCAGCACTCACACCTTTCTTACAATAAATATAAATATATCAAAATATATCAGGTAAAAAATAACTTAAGTAATGCAGTGAACGAATGAATGAATGAAACGTTTATTTGTCACAACACAGAATATTGTATAACACTAGTAGCAGGTCCCGGCTTCGCACGGGTGTACTAATGGAGCTACCGGGATGAAATATAGCCTATAACCTCCCGGACAGCCCACCCGTGAAAGAATTTTTTTTCGGTCCAGTAGTTACTCCGTCAAACAAACAAAACAAACAAACAAATTTTACTTCTTTATAATATGATGAGTATAGAAAGCATACAGCGTACCTTACCCTATTTAATGTCCCGTAAGTTCATATAAATTATTTTTAAAGATGGCGAGAGTTTAAGATGTAATGAGGAGGGATGAAAGTCATATAACTAAAAAAGTTATGAGCATGAGTGTGGATGGATATACAAGTAGAGGAAGGCCGAGGAAGAAGTGGATGGATTGTGTGAAAGAGGATATGAATGTGAGAGGAGTGAATACGGAATTGACGAATGATAGAGATGAATGGAAGAAGAAAATATGTTGTGCCGACCCCACCTAGTGTGGGACAAGGGCAGGGGAATGATGATGATGGCGAGAGTTTAAGATTATACTAATTAGCTAATGTCATTCACATTACCTTGAGAGGTTCGAAGTCCTCCACCCCAAGCCTCGATCGCTTGAGTCTGAGGAATTCCGTCTCTTTCTGCGCATGCTGTTGTCTCTTTTCCTGCTTCTGACCTTCCGTCAAACTGTCATCTTTGAGTGACTCCTCTAACTTCTCCAACCTGAAACAAAATAATATTTAATACTTGACTCAAATCACTGATCCACTAAAACTGTTTAAACTATCATGGTTTAAACATGATTTAAACACTTAAAACGGGATATTTACCATGCCGTGCCGTAAATATCCCAATCATGGTATATATCCGTTGTAAGTGTTTATAATATGCTTCATTATTTATAAGTAATGGTCAATTAAAAGAAAAAGAATAAAAAAATTAAATTAAAAAAAACAAGGCTACATCGTAAGAATTAAAACTTTCCAGTGTCACTCGTAGAATGGACGAAAGTAGTAAAACTACATCGTCCTTGCTCGTAGTATAAATAGCGTCACGTAAAAAGAACGAGGGAAAATGTCGGGGGTTATGTTTGCGCATGGATGCACTCGCTGACGAACCAATAGCACCCGTTAAATCAGTGGTATGACCCAAGATTCTTAGCCCCGCCGCACGAGATCACACTCGCACTCGCGTCGCATTGACAGTGGTTGCATTGCGCCGACACGTGAGAGCAAATGCGGAGTCCAGTACTACGCCATTAGGTTTAAAATACTGCCACTCGCAATGCGAGTGCGAGTGGCAGTGCGAGTGTGGTCTGGTGCGGCGGGGCTTAAGAAGACTACACGCAGCTTTTTACCTCGGTGTTCCTTTTACGTGACACGAACTTTATTGTGGAAACACGTTCATAGGGTATAGAAAAACGATAATATATTATCGAGTTGGAAGCGGTTCTTAGGTTAATAAGTATTTTTATTTTATTTATTAGGAAAAACAAACAATTATGTTCAAACATGTTGAGTACATCTAGGTAGGTATAGTCGACAAAGAAATAGGTTTACCACTCTAAGGCTGAATATCATTTGCACGTACAAAACATCAAGGGCTATTTTCGCATGACAGATTGACCTACTACGTCAGAATCTGTCATTCGATAATCCTTAGCCAATAATTATGTTACTGGGAGATGTCATCAAAAGTGGTAAACCAATTTCTTTGTCGACTATACTAATAGTAGGTAATTAGTAGCAAATTATTATGAACATAATCCACAACGTTCTTCACAGATTAGTTTTATCCTCGTTGTTTAACAGAAAGCAGCTAGAGAGGCACTTAGCATACCTAAATCAATTCTAAAAGAAGTAGTTAGAGTAATTTAATGTAGTAAGTAGTGGAGTTACCTCTGCTTCCTCTCTAGATGCTGTGCAATGAGGTTGGTGTAGAAGTTCTCTAGCGTGACCTTCGCTTTGGTGGCCTTGTCGAGCGTATGCCCGCTGAACCGAATGTTGTCTGTCCCTGTCATTTCCAGCACCCCTGTAATAGATATACAAATAGTTAAAAATCATACATACATACATAAAATCACGCCTCTTTCCCATGGGGGTAGGCAGAGACCACGGATCTTCATTTGCTACGATCCTGACATACCTCTTTCGCCTCACTCACTCTCATTACATTCTTCATACATGCTCGCCGGTTAAAAATCATAGTGGCAATAATGAGTTTTTTTTTCTATTCCCCTTTCCTCAAAACAAAAATGTATCTAAGTAATATATCAGTCATCTGGTTACCATAACACAAGCATTAACTTGCTTATCTTTGGACTAGATGACGCTGTGAGAACTGACTCCTACGATGCAGGCATAGCTTTGTTGAAATAAATAAATTTTGATTCATACACTGTTCGAATAATTTCTTTAGGCATGAATAATGCCTCGGTAATGTATAGATTTATACTAATACTGTAAATTCTTGTTTGTAGAGGTAATCTGCGGACTACTCTTTAGATATCAAAATTTATCTCACAGATGTATATAATGGACTTTCCGAATGAACGTAGGCTTGTTGTCCCGGTAAAATCCCGGGTATCATTAGTACACCCGGGCAAAGCCGGGGCTGCTGCTACTTGAAGCTAGTACTTTCTAAAAAGCAAGCCCTATACTAAAATGCAGCACGAGTATGTACAAGCTACTATAATTTAAGCTGTAAGTAAGGCCAACAATTAACTGATCGATCGAATCAATAGCATCGATGTAGAACGAATATAAACCAACCAACACTTTAATCAACCAGCAATTTAACATAATAGAGGCTTTTAATAAAAGACTTCATATTCATGTCGCCGATACATTAATTGGGCGACAACACTAAAATATTCTGCTACCTAGCGAACTAGAAGCTATATCCAGGGTCTTGATAGCGCTGTGCGAAATGTCCGCAAATATATTTAAATCAAAGCTTAAAAAAACTTAAACAAGCTACTGTAGTAAGATAAATGTATTATAATGTTAGTTATGTTTAAAAATGACATAAAAATCCGCCAAAGTTAATTTAGGTCATTGAGGAACCAAGATAAAACATATTAGGCCAGTCAAGATACACTTTTGAAATAACAAAAATTCCCGGAAAGCCAAATTTTGGTGGAGAGCTTGATATTACCATTACAAATAATGTGTTAAAAGTCCCCATCGATCCCATGTGTGCGTCACGAGTTATTCGGGATCAAAGGTCCAAATTTAAGGTTTCCTAGTTTTTTTTCGAAAACGGTAAATTTTATCAAATCAAGTTTCAGCCCAAAGTTGTAGATCTTAAAATTGTCTACAAAAATGGTCCCGATAATATTTTTCCTAAGAGTTACCATTCGTGAGTTATCGCGGTGATAGCGAGCGCACCACGCGGCCTACTAGGATGGAGAAAGACCGCGATTTGCTGGCAGCGAGTGCACCATGCTTTTTTTCCATACTAAATTAGGGGCTCGTACGGAATCTCGCACTGCACAAGGGGCTCTGAAACGTTTTCATAATACATTAAGACTCATATCATGGATTTTCAAAATGAATAAAGATCGGATTTTCCAACTCTTTTATAGTTAACTGGATTATAGCATAATTTTAGGAGAGAGAGAATTAGAGAGAGAAACCATAAAACCTAGAGAATCCATTGGAAAAGAGTTGGAAAATCCAATCTTTATTCATTTTGAAAATCCATGATATGAGTCTTAATGTATTATGAAAACGTTTCAGAGCCCCTTGTGCAGTAAGAGATTCCGTACGAGCCCCTAATTCAGTATGGAAAAAAAGCGTGGTGCACTCGCTGCAAGCAAATCGCGGTCTTTCTCCATCCTAGTAGGCCGCGTGGTGCGCTCGCTTCGACCGCGATAACTCACAAATGGTAACTCTTAGGAAAAATATTATCGGGACCATTATTGTAGACAATTTTAAGATCTACAACTTTGGGCTGAAACTTGTTTTGATAAAACTTACCGTTTTCGAAAAAAAACTAAGAAACCTTAAATTTGGACCTTTGATCCCGAATAACTCGTGACGCACACATGGGATCGATGGGGACTTTTAACACTTTATTTGTAATGGTAATACCAAGCTCTCCACCAAAATTCAGCTTTCCGGGAATTATTGTTATTTGACCACTATTTTTCTGTTTAACTTAACCGGTGTATATAGACAGTTCCTCTTTGTTCGTTTCAATAAATGAAGTATAGACAGTTTGCTCTTTTCCTCTGCATTAATAGTAGAGATGGCGATGGGATAAACTTTTATTACGACTGAAAACAGTACAACACAATCATTTATTTTTATAATAAGTGCACTGATTATTTTACGCTGAATCCGTAGGCGAGCAGTAGTTATAATGTAATACGAATCGCAATGCTTACAACTCAATTACCAATAGAACGTGAATATCACAACAATACACAAACTTCATAGACAATTTCCACACTGCACTGATAGATAAACGAAGCGAGATAAGTACTAATGTCAACAACAACAAATCAAACATAAATATTTTCGAATGAACAATCCATTCGAATTGAATTGCAATCTAATTGATACGAACAATACGTTGCGGAGTGATGACCAGCGATCCTCCGCATCACTGTTTACATTTGCGATCGGATTTATTGTAGACTAGCAGCATGTCCCGGCTTTGCACGGGTGTACTAATTAAACTACGATAAAATAAAGCCTATAACCATCCCGAAAGACCACATTCTACATATCGGTGGTTTTTTGAAATCGGCTGAGTAGTTTCCGAGATTACCTTCGTCAAATAAACAAACAAACCAACCAACATTAACTCTTTATAACTTTTAATTTTTTAATTTTTATTGAGGTAAAACAACAGCGTTACAGTAAATACTGAGCTTAAAATAATATACATAATAATAAGGCCAAATGAGTTTTACACAGATAGGAAACAACTTATGAAACGGATACAAAGTGTTAGGTAGTAGATAATACTAAATGAATTACTTTTAAAACTAGGTATTTTTAATAGGTACTTAGTTTTTTTTTTTTTTTTTTTTTTTTTACTAAACAACTAAAAGAGTCGATAAAAGAATCAGTAGGTACTACAGTGGGTATAAGAGCTGAGAAATACATTCTAGGTGTAACTATAAAAATTAAGAAATAAAAACAAACAGTAGACTTTTCCTAATTCATTCTAGAAGTTTGTGTGTGTGTACGTGTGTGTGTGTGCGTGTGTGTGTGTGGTGTGTGCATTTGTGAGGTGAGTGTGTGTATGTGAGCGTGTGTGTGTGTGGTGTATGGAGTGAGTGTGTGGGAGAAAAGCTTTGGGTATTGGCGTGATTGTTTATTTACTTATTCATTCTTCAAAAGTTTAAAATGTTTAACCTTGATTTTTTGCTTTAATGTTAATTTAGAATAACCGAATAAGTCTAGATCACTATAGTATTCATTATAGGTTCTTGGAGCACGACACAAAACTGAGTTTTGGGCATAGTTGGTAGATACGAATGGAATGTTAAATAATGGAGTATGTCTAGTGCGATAGGTAGGAACCCGAAAGTATATGCTAGCTAGAAGCTCGCTGCTGTCAACATTAGTATAGAAGTAGGTAGACTAGATGCCTGTCCTGACTTCGCACGATGTTCTTTCAAATGACACTTATTTTCGAAATTATCAGTATTTTTGAGTTTATTCGTTAACAAAAATACAAATATTTCCCTCATTACATCAGTATAAGTTAAAGTAAAAATATATAGAAAAACTCGAAGATTCGCAATAATTAAATTCTTTGTACTTTTAACTCAGCACTTTTAACTCATTATGATTCATCCACGACCTTGTTTAGAAAAGTGGCGCAAGCAAAAGTGCCTACTTTTATTTAACCAGCTTGCAAGTCCAACAGCTGCGATGTTGCACGGTCCAAACTCGACCTTGAAGGTTGAGCCGAACCCACACACCGTGAAATATGAACTTCGTAATAGGTACTCTCAACACAGGCTGTTGCGATCATTTCGAATACATAACCAACGATTAGGAAACGCACGATGGCACGCACTCTCCTATAACCTTAGTAATGTGACTGTATGAAAACTCGAATATTAATTCAATAAACAAACAGAATGTCTGGGTGATTTCTATAATATGTGTGTATTAACAAAAAAAACTGAATGGTGGCCAAGAGAAGGATATAGAAATGTGGGTCGTCCGCCAACAAGATGGGTTGACGACATTGTTAAGACCGCAGGTCGGACATGGGTTAGATTGGCGCGGGACAGGGGCGAGTGGCGGAAACGAAGAGAGGCCTATACCCAGCAGTGGGATGAGAAGGGCTGATGATGATGATGATGATGAACAAAAAAAAATTATCTAAGTATTATATCAGTCATCTGGTTACCATAACACAAGCATTAAGTTGCTTAGCTTGGGACTAGATGACGCTGTGTAGAATGTCCAAGGATATTTATTTATTAATTAAATTATTTCTTAAATTTTCTTGTTTTCTTTGTTTGCATTAAGCTAGATGCATGTCCCGGCTTTGCACGAGCATACTAACGAAACTACCGGGATAAAATATAGCATATAACCATCCCGACAGTCCATTCTACACATTGATGAAAGAATTGGTGAAATCGGCTAAGTATTTTCGGAGATTACCTCCGTCAAACAAACTTTACCTCTTATAACATTAGTATTGAAGTATGGATTTATATTAAAAAAGTATATCACATCAGATTTAGGTCTCTAAGCATTTAAGTTACGACAGCAACTGTATACAAACGAACACTTGATGCGCTCAATTCCATTTCCACAACACTTCCTTTGGCCTCTTTGCACGATACAGTAACAAATTGACACATTGTATTGTAATTTTGATAAGTGCGCAGAAATATCAAATCAACGGGCACTGTTTCGGAATCGTTTCGCAAGATTTGAATCATACATCAAAGAAATGATAAATACAAATGTGATAAGGTATTACCGTAACCCTCTATTGACTACAATTTAAACTAAATAAATAACTGTCTTATTGTCTTGGGAAACATCCATACTTCCATACTTTACTTATACTTATAAAAGGGAAAGTGTATGTGTCGGTCTGTCTGTTTGTCCGTCTTTCACGGCAAAACGGAGCGACGATGAATACCTAGAAGTGATTTTTTAAATGCTGATAGTTGAAGGGATGGAGAGTGATATAGGCTACTTTTTATCCCGATATTCCCGCGGGAACGGGGCTTACGCGGGTGCGCGCGGGCGCAGCTAGTACAATATACGTTAAACACAGGACGATTTTTTTTTTTGCGACATGTCAATTGCATTTGCCAATCAGAAAATACTAAAATGAGCAATGCTGTTAACAGAAGTAATAATATAATCAGCAAATGTAACGGAGCTGTGTATATGTGCTATTTGATTGCATCTGGGAATCCACACTAATATTATAAATGGGAAAGTGTGTGTTTGTCCGTCTTTCACGGCAAAACGGAGCGACGAATTGACGATTTTTTTTCAGTGGTGATAGTTGAAGACGCCCCGGTGACACCGCGGGGCCCAGCAAGTATCAGGCCGGAATTATATTTGTCTGACGTGTTGTGAACTTGTGACGTGTCGCATCAGAGTGGCATCGGTTTCATACATTTATTACGCTGAGAATTATACTATTCTGTTGCAATCTGACGTGACGTGACGCAGCGTATTAAATGTATGAAACCGATGCGACACGTCACAACACGACAGACAAATGTGTCTGGTGCTTCACAAAACGTGCTGACGTCTGTATTTACAGTAATCGATTTCAACTGTGAATTGTGATTGCAGTTTTACAGAAATATCACAATATACTGAGTAGGCAATTAGGCATAAACCAAAATTTTAACACGGTTTCTTTATTTAAATCAAAGTCAAAGAAAACAAAGTGTTTCGGGAACGGAGAACCTATGAATCTTTGAGAAGATAGAATAAATTACAGTAAGAATAAAATGAATACAAATAAAGTTCAATTTTTACATACGATTATTTGGGTCATCGAACGTTATCGAGAATGTAAAAGAGCATTACTAGGAAAAACACACACTATGGACCAGGTTTAGTCAGCAGTCAGCACACGAATTTGACAAAAGTGCGATTCTGCCGCCTTATTCTCCAAATTACCATCCCGGCTTTGCACGGGTGTACTAATGAAACCCTGGATTGAAACCGGGAAACAATATAGAATGTGTTCGTTCGGAAAGTCCATTCTATACGTCGCTGAAATAATGTTTGAAATCGGATGACTACTCGTAGTTTCGGAGATTACCCACTGCAACGGAACCAACTTTACCTCTCGAAAATAGAGAAAAAATGTGGAAATGACCTCACATCGTCCCTGTAACATAGATGAAATGGGAGTTCCCATGAGTGGCGGGCATTCCCCCGATCAATTCCATGGATTTGGTTTCGTGACGGGACGCCGGTCTTATGACCAATGCTTTTAACGTTATTCATCATACTCTATATGCTAACTTTATACTAATACTAGCACCACGTCCCGGCTTTGCAGGGGTGTACTGATCAAACTTCCGGGATAAAATATAGCCTATAACCATCCCGACAGTAATTCTAAACATCGGCGAAAGAATATTTGAAATCGGCTGAGTAGTTTCTAATATTACATACATACATATAATCACGCCTCTCCCATGGGGGTAGGCAGAGACCACGGATCTCCACTCTCATTACATTCTTCATACATGCTCGCTCGCCGGTTTAGGGTACTTCTGACCTGGCCTTTCTAACTTTCTTTGGCCTTTTTCTTTCCTTTCTTTCTTTCACTAAACAAAATAAATAAAAGTGCGCAGCGAATGTTTTTAATAGATTGAATTACATACACTGCTCCTTGTTATCGCATGTTTATGTTTAGTTAGACCTAGTCGAATTACTTGTGAGCCTTGCACTTTTACTGACAACTGTTCAGCTTGCACTAGGAAACAGGAAACATGACGCCATGTCTATGGCGACCGTACAATGTATCATCCAGATAACCTTATGTATGATTATTATTGTTTTCTCGTAGCAAATATGACGAGTTTTTAGGTCAGACAAAACTGATTGTAGAATGAGTCGCTACGTCGCATACGTCCCGGAATACAGACTACAAAATTTTATAAGAAATAGTAAACTTCATGGTTGTTCCGTAACTGTAGGTTTTACATTAGTAAGATAATGATGATGGACAATCAATTACGTTGAAAGAATAAACGGCAACTCCGCGACAACAATATACAAAGGCGCGTTTTTCACACTATCAAATGCGAAAAAATAAATTATAAATTACCAACACTTGTCCTTTTGAAGTTTGGAAAACACTTTTTGAACTTTTCATATGTTCCCTCGCTCATTACGGCACAGTGTGTTGTAATCGAGTGATAATTATTAGCGCTGTGATGAAGTGTCGCAAGCCGCGGCACCTGCGTTACTTCGCCGCGAGCTGGCCGCTCCGCCGCTGCCGCCAGCTCGCCGGTCACTTCAATATCGATTAAAACACCCCAAGCTAAAATAAGAATCTCCACCGATATGAAGTTCACTTGCAATCACTAGGTGGCTTTGAACCTCATATTTTTAAACCTCATCGAACGATCTAGCCCAAATCTGCTGTTTAGTACTTTATTTTGACTCATCAGCTTTGGCTTCCCTTAGATTATGACATAAAACGTTACACCATTGTTCTGTAAGGGTTCATTTGCACATTTCTAGGGCAACGCGAGACGCGTCCGCTGAAAGCTCCTCATCTGGACTCCAATTTCCTTCGACAAAAATCGCAGATTTTGTAAACCAAAAATAGCTGGTAATTAAAATGTTATATGACATCAGCGATCGGTCAGCACGGCAGAATTGGCGATTTTAAAGCAATGACATCATTGTATGTACTGTTTACGTGCACGGACAATATTTTAAGAGTTGACGCGTAGCAGGCGCAGGAGCGATTGACAATGCGCAGCGTGCGAGCGATGCCCGGTTGTTACTGCTTGACACAAGCTGAGGCAGGCTCGGCCGCGAAACACAGCGGGGGCGGGGCGAGTATTGCAGACTCGCGCGCTTTTCCTACACCTCCATCCTACCAATCATCACAAAACCTATGACATTGCTATTGAGGAAGTAAAATCTTGTCATGTTTAAGCATAGTCCGTGGTGATATATTGAAATCAAAAAGAAATGTCGAGGTTCCGACCTCGTCAGATGAAGGCAGTATCAACAAAGTACGCAATATAGCACGATTCACAAAAACAGAGGCACTGGAGCTTGTCCATCGTCCACTCGGCGTGTCACGCCAGCGCAATCAGAACAGCTGGTTTAGTTTAATTCGAAATGCGTAGTTTATTAGCGCACTGGCTGATATAATAGTAGTAGTAACTAATAGTAGTAACGAATTATTAAACAGGAATTAAATTAATTAATCTAGTAAGCATTAGCAGCAATGTCGGATTTGCAAAATTATTTGAGAATTTAACAGCCCATTTACGGAGGAAGGTTTAAAAAATCCCAATTAAATTAAATACTAAATAAAACGGCGAGGGAAACCACTGCTATTATAATGCTACAAAAACTAAGCTCGTATCAGATATTTATTATGTCGTTATAAAATTTAAGGGTTACTATCGGAACACCTAGAAAGCAAAATGAACACACAGCTGAATTGACCAAGACGTGAAAATGACCTTTTAGCAAAACGTCTGGAATTTTAAATAGTCCTTTATAATGAAATGTCTGGTACAGTCAGTCTAGTCAAACATAATCCCCCCCGCTGGATTCCAATCTTGTCGCGATGGGGGGGCTCAGTAACCGTGATGAGGGCACGGTGAAGCCAAAAGGAATCCAAGGAGGGGACGCTCCGAGCGGGCCTATGCGAGGTGGGCCTGCTCTGGATGCGTCCAGGGAGGGTGCGGGGGACTGATTTTTCTGTTCCCCGCAGCCGGGAGGGGTCGCGGAAGGAGAGGCGTGCCGGTGTGTCGTTGCCGCTCGCCCTATCTTCCGCGACACAACGGGGGCGTACCGTATGATGCGTTGGCGGTGGGGCCGCAGGGGAAGAGGAGTGTCGGTGTGTCGTTGCCGCTCTCCCTGTCCTCTGCGGCCGTTTCGTGGTTTTGCGGCGGAGCCAAGGAACGATCCGCCGCGGAGAGCGGGGCGCCGGAGGAGGAAATTCCTCCAACATCTCCGGCCCCCATAGCACAGGCCGTGACGGTAGCACCGGGGGATGCTACCGCCCCTCAAAGGCGGCCTGGAGGTGGCGCGCGTGGGTGTTCCGCGCGCCTCTCTCTCTCCGAGAGAAAGAGGTGGGGGGCATTTAAGCCCCACCAGAGGTGGAGCCCTTTTCAGGGCCGACGTCGTCGGGGCCGCGGATGAGTGCATAAGCGTGCCCGTAGCCCCGGCAAATGGCGTTGAGGAGGACCCCGTCCAGTTTTAGTGGGTTAAAGTCCCACATAACCCTTTCGCTGCCCCCGCGGCGGAAGGGTATGCATGGATGCATTTCTGGACGATAAAAAAAAAAAAAAAAAAAAAAAAAAAAAAAAAAGTCAAACATAATAACAACTAAATAAGCACTTATTTTAAATGAAACAAAAAAATTATGTATACCTTGAAGATTCCGCATACTTAACAATTTCGATGAACCTGTAGTACTACTAGTAGGCTAGGCTTGGTACTTATGTTCTTTACGTGTCATTTTAAAATTTATCTCCAAAAAAAATACGCTCTATATGGGTCACATTTTTGAGGAATTGTAATGGTGACACCTTTTGTCGGTTAAGTTTTGTTATTTCGCGTTTATATTATTTATCTAAAATTATAATAACGACTTATAATGAAAATTATTTTTTAAAGTGGCCAGGGATTCGGTACCTCATCAAGAGTTATTTACTTAAATACTTACTTCAGAACTAAAAGAAGGTAAGAGAAAAAGATTTACACAAAACTGCAAATATGACTGTACTTGCATCAAGCAAACCAGACGTTTTGCTACCAAGTCATTTTACTTGTATGACTATATCGAAACAATGACATTTTACGATTAGGGCGTTCTTAGACATACAACGTTTTGCTAAGTGGGTTTTCCGATAGGTACCGAAATTTAATTGTAATGTACGGGCCAACCCGCACATTCAGCATTATCATTGTCCATCACCATCATTTATGCATAGCAAGTAATTTTATTTTACAATAAATTCAGTTCTAAACTCACTTCGGCGACGAGCGGTCGTTTTATTTATCATTTCCCGGTCTTATTATCAAGCATAGCAATTATCATATCAAATGTAGGGATTAGCAACATACCCCTACATAATGGTCCTTCAAGTCCGAAAAAACGGGATCATTGAACGCGAGTGTTACTTTTGACAAAGTTTTCGTGAAAGTGAACCTGTTAGTGAACTAGCATATCATATCATATCAGCATACCGTTACTGGCTTGGCTTAAGCCGCCGTGACGTTCAGCATTGCCTTGGTATAGCAGTAAATACCAGGGCAAGTAGCATCAAATTCTTGGCTGGCTTTGGCCGCCGAGAATAATCATCAGCATTATCATCAGCAAATCCTGGTTCGGTAGCAACCACACCGCACCGGGAGCCATTGGACAAGCAGTCTTCTGGTCGCATCATTATCATCAGCAGAGCAATCAAGTAAGATCTTTCCTTTTATACACTGACGATCTTAATCATTTATCAAGATGTCTACGTTGGAAGATCTTTTAAGCAATCAGCAGCAGATTGTAGACGCAATCAATACGATCCTCAAAAACTTTAAAAAAGACGGGGCGGATCGTAAATCAGCAGATTATCTAAAACGACGTATAGATACATTAGATAGTTATTGGAAGGAATATATATCAAATCATGAGAAACTTATATTATTTCCTGACAAGAGCAATGACTATTTCGTAAGCAATCATTATCAGCAAGCAAAAGATTTCTATTTATCAGTACGGGAGAAAATTTCAACTACTCCTGCAACATCAATCATTAGACCGGGAACACCTTTAGGAAGTAAATCAGCAGATCTTCCTTCAACAAGCAAAACAGCAGATTTTCCTGAGATGCTTACAAAATCTCAGGGAGTCACCAGCAAATCAGATGATTTAATCAAGAAACAAATGAGCAACTTCAAAGCCTTCGTGAGAACAGTTTCCAGCATTAACTTGGATATCATCACGGAAAAATGGGAATTTGAAGATATTATCAAGAATTTAGAGTTCAGATGGTCGCTTATAGATAAAGTTCACTGGGAATTAGACAGTGAAATAGAAAGCAGCAATGAGCAATACGAGAGTACTTTCTCGCAGCATGAGAAAACGTATAATGATACGAAAAAAGCTCTCAACAGCAAACTTTGGTCCATGTCTCACAGAGAAAAGACCACTCCGAAGATGGAAGTACCAAGCTTCAACGGAAACTATCATCAATGGGTCTGCTTCAAAGATCTTTTCACCGAAGCAATTCATCATAACAGCTTTTTATCAAACGCGCAAAAAATGCAATTTTTAAAATCAAAGGTGAAGGGTGAAGCAGAACGCCTTATTCAACATCTCAACATCAGTTCTGACAATTATAGCATTTGTTGGAACATCCTACAGCAGAGGTACGATAATAAGCGAATGATAATTTCATCCCATATCAATATCCTTATGAATCTACCAGTTATACAGCAATCATCCGTCTCTCACATCAAACGCATTCACGACACCACGCAGGAAACAATGAATGCTATCAAAAACTTGGGAGTTGATGTATCGTCATGGGACCCACTAATCGTGCATATCCTGTGTCAAAAATTAGACAGCGACACACACAGTGAGTACATGAAATCGGTCAAACAGCCGCGGGAAATACCTGTCCTATCAGAATTGCTTTCTTTCTTAGAAAATCATTTCACGAGCATGGAGTCTAGCAGAAGAAAGCAAGAAAATATCAATCAAAAGCAACAAGAACAAAAAACGTTCAAAAACTCTAACATACGTAAATCATATCATAAACAATCATATCAAAGTAACAAAGACATTTCGCAATCGACTTCAAGTAAAACATTCCAATCACACAGAGTATGTCCCGTGTGCAGCGGTGAACATGGAGTGTTTTATTGCAAAAGGTTCTTGGAAATGTCACCAACAATCAAAAAGCAATGTATACAAAAGCATAATTTATGCAAAAATTGTCTTTATGATCACAAAGGCAATGAATGTTTCTCCACAAAGCGTTGCCGCGAGTGTGAAGAGTGTCACAATACGATTCTTCATGACATTTACAAGCAAAAATCGAATGAAAATGAAATAAGCATACGCTCGAGTCAGCGTAATAGTAACTCACACGTTGCTCAACAGGATGAAACACCTGAAATTTTATTGGCAACGGCCATGATCAGAGTTAAAAAAGTGGACGGCACTTATCAAACGATGCGAGCTCTAATTGATCAAGGATCACAGACTTCTTTGATAACTGAAAACGCCGCACAGCAATTAGGGTTGCCACGCCGTAGGTGCAATGGCGTAATCAGCGGCATAGGAGCGAAAAATAGCAGTTGTAAAGGAGTGATTAATATCAATTGTACGCCAACAAACAACAACTATCATTTCGACACTGACGCGTATATCATGAAAAATCTTACGAAAAATTTGCCAAGTAGCACATTTTCTATTCCATCGTGGGATTATTTGGAAAACATCCAATTAGCAGATCCTTATTTCAATATCAGTCGTCCTATCGACATTTTATTAGGAGCGGACATATACTCTAATATTATTTTGGAAGGTATATGTCGTTCAGAGCAGACAGCATTGATAGCACAGCAGACCCGCTTAGGATGGATTTTATGCGGGAGTACCAGAACTTTACAATGCAATATTGTACAAGTCGACATAGACGAAATGCAGAAGTTCTGGGAGCTGGAAGATATATCAGAGGAACCCATGCACTCATCAGACGATTTGGAATGTATTCGTTTTTATCAAGAAACGACGGAACGTGTTTCAGATGGAAGGTATCAAGTCAGACTTCCTCTATCAAAAAATATTGAAGCTGAACTAGGGCAGTCGAAAACGAAGGCAATAGCCCAATTCGTTCAGTTGGAGAAAAAACTATCAAAAAATAAAATCATTTCTGAGGAATATAAATCATTTATAAATGAGTATAACAAATTAGGTCACATGCAGTTATCGGAATCGTCGCGTAAACCGACACTGGAATGTTACCTACCACACCATTGTGTATTGCGCGAGGAATCAACTACTTCAAAGCTCCGCGTAGTATTCAATGCATCATCGAAAACATCAAGTGGAAAAAGTTTGAATGATTTAATGCAAAAAGGACCCAATTTACAACAGGACCTTCAGTCATTAATACTAAAATGGAGACAATATAAAATCGCCTACACAGCCGACGTTGAAAAAATGTTTAGGCAGATTTGGGTTCACCCAGATGATAGAAAACTACAAAAAATTATTTGGAGGGATGAACCTTATCAGAGTCTACAGGAGTACGAGTGTACGACTGTCACCTACGGAATGAAAGCATCGCCCTTTTTAAGCATGATGACATTAAAACAATTAGCAAAGGATGAACAGAACAAGTATCCTGAAGCATCCAAGGTCATAGCAGAATCATTTTACATGGATGACCTTGTACACGGTAGTCATACCATAACTTCCGCAAGGAAGTTACAAGACGATCTAAACACTGTAATGAAGCTAGGGGGCTTCAATTTACGAAAATGGTCATCAAACAAAATCGAGTTATTAAACAACAAAGAGGATCAACAACAAAGTATCATGGATTTTAAACAAGCGGAATCTACAAAAACCTTGGGACTTCGGTGGAACCCTGTGGAAGATCAATTCACATTTACATCAAAAATTGAGTCATCAAACAAGAAGGTCACAAAAAGGTCCATACTCTCGGACATTTCAAAAATTTTTGATCCTTTAGGATGGATTTCGCCTATCACAACAAGCCTAAAAATCCTATTTCAGAACGTTTGGGCGTCAAACATTCAATGGGATGAGGAAATACCTAACAACATTTTGCATCAGTGGTTAAAAATCAAGGACGAACTAAAAAACATTGATGAATTTAAAATACCAAGATGGTTAGGTACATCAATATCAAGTAAAATCGAACTGCACGGGTTTTGTGACTCATCAATGAAAGCCTACGCAGCGGTTATATATTGTAAAACACAAAGCGCGGATACAAATCAATCAAAAATTACACTTGTCGCAGCCAAATCAAGATTGGTGCCATCAAACAAAAATGTATCACTTCCCCGCCTAGAACTATGCGGCGCGCTTTTATTATCAAAACTCATGACCAAGGTCAAGGAGTGTTTATCAGAATACAGTATCGAAGTTTATGGTTGGTGTGACTCCACGGCAGTACTGGGCTGGCTACAAGGCGACCCAGGTCGGTGGAAAACCTTCGTAGCAAATAGGACACGCCAAATAACTGAGATAATGCCTGCCAGCGGTTGGAGATACGTTAAATCGCAAGAAAACCCCGCTGACAGTGCGAGCAGAGGTCTATCAGTGTCTCAGTTGCGTAATAATTCTTTGTGGTGGCAAGGACCTGCGTGGCTACCTACCTACAGTACCACCAAAGAAGAAAATCAAGCAAAGTACGTAAATGAAACTGAAATAAAGACACAAAAAGAAGTACATAGCATTATCAAGCATGAGCAAAGCATTATCAAGCATGAGCATAGCATTATCAACATATTATTGAACAAGCATAGTTCAATATCAAAAATTACGCGTATACTAGCATATGTATTACGTTTTTTATCAAGCAAAAAGCAAAAAGGTTCCCTATCATTAGAGGAAATAAAAATAGCAAAGCAAAAAATTATCAAGCATGAACAACAAGAGCAATTCTCACAAGAGCTAAGCAATTTAAAGCAAAACCTAAAAATACAATCAAAAAGCAAAATCATTAATCTAAACCCATTCTTAGATAACAATGGTATTTTAAGAGTTGGAGGAAGATTACAGCACGCGCAGATCAGCGACATGATGCAACATCCTATCATTCTTCAGCATAGTGGACGTCTTACGGAGTTAATCATAGACGACGCCCATAGAACCATGTTGCACGCAGGAGCTAGGTTGACGTTGAGCTTTATCAGGCAAAGATATTGGATACTGGGAGGCAACAGAGCAACTAAAGCTCGCATCAGGCGTTGCGTAACATGTGCCAAACATAATCCTGAAATGAAAGCTCAAATCATGGGAGATTTGCCGGAATCACGAAGTAACCCATCAAGGCCATTCACGCACACTGGGATAGACTTCACCGGACACATCTATGTCAAATCTAGCAAAGGCCGTGGTATCAAAAGCACAAAAGGATACGTGGCTGTATTCGTGTGTATGGCCACAAAAGCAGTCCACCTCGAGTTAGTCTCCGATCTGAGCACATCGGCGTTTATAGCAGCATTACGCCGAATGTCAGCTCGGAAGGGTACGCCTAGCCATATCTACAGCGATAATGGCCGTAACTTCGTCGGTGCTAACAGAGTCCTACAGCAAGAATATCAAGAAATATGTCAAGCATTACAAAGCAACGAAGTACAAGCAGAAGTGTTAAGCATGGAAATCAAATGGCATTTTAACGCCCCCCTTTGGCCCACAGGCGGAGGGTTATGGGAAGCGGCTGTAAAAAGCTTTAAACATCACTTCAAAAGAGTAATAGGAGAGCAAATTCTTACCTACGAAGAACTGTACACTGTTCTCGCTCAGATCGAGGGATGTTTAAATTCGCGTCCGTTATGTCCGATTACAGAAGATCCCGATGAAATGAACTTTTTAACCCCAGCTCATTTTCTAACCGGCACACCCAATGTAACTCTTTACGAGACGGAAACAGACCTACGAACCCGGTGGCAATTAACCCAAAAAATCATAAGGGATTTATGGCAAAGATGGCGAAATGAGTATCTCGCTCAGCTGTCATCTAGAAGCAAATGGAAGCAAGCAAGCAAAAACATTGAATTGAACGACGTAGTCATTATCCACGATGCTAACTTGCCTCCTGGAAAGTGGTTAATGGGAAGAGTTATCGAGTTACACCCGGGATCAGATTCACACGTACGAGTCGTAACCTTAAAAACCAAAAATGGATTTCTCAAACGTCCTGTAACAAAAATATCGACTTTACCTGTACGAGATCAAGAACAAAAGGATCAAAAGTCAATTAACAAATCGACTTTATCAATATCAAAACCAAGCATTAAATTATCAACAATGTTCGCGTCATTGATTATTTTTCTCAGCATCATAGCATCATCTCAATGCACGTTGAACATAACAAACTTTAGAGAAAATCAGCATCTCTATTTTGACAAACTATCAAACATGAATATCATGCGCGATGAGTGGAAACTCGTCGTTTACTACAAAATGCAACCTTATTGGGACGGAATTACGGCACTAAATAAATCAACAGTAATCTTGGAACGTGTATGCAAAACAATGGAAGATAATTCTTATTGTAACACGATATTGTTACAATTACGGCACGAGCTTAATGAGTTAGATTACAACAATCAACTTCTTCTTAGTCAGCAAGACGGCACGCGCCCTGCTAATAAGCGCCGGCGCCGCCGGGGCCTTATCGACGGTGTCGGTTACCTGGCGAACTCGCTATTCGGCGTACTCGACAGCAGATTCGCGGAAAAGTATAAACGCGACATTCAATTGTTACGAGATAATCAACAGCATATTTCAACTTTATCAAAAAATCAAACATCAATCATCGAAGCAGAATTTAATGTACTTAAACGTATCGAAAATACGACATCTCGACAGTACAAGATCGTTCATCAACAATTTATTCAGTCAGAAAAAACGCAAGGACTTCTGAAAACTGAAATCCAACTATCAAACGAGTTCAATATGGGAGCAATTGTAGCAAGCAATCTATTACAAAATATAAAACATTTACAAGAAATGTTGTTGGATACAATCACTGACTCATTTCATGGGAGGTTGAGTCCTTATTTAATTACTTCAAAACAACTACAAAATCAACTCAGCATTATTTCAAGTCATGTTTCAAATGACGTAATGCTACCTATCAATAACATTCATATGGATTTATCAAGCATCTTTAAACTTATTTCGTGTAAAGCAAGAATGATCACTGATTACCTAATCTTTGAACTACGAATTCCATTGATTAGTAGAGATTTCTTCGAAATATTTAAAATCATACCAATTCCCGAGCAGAAGCAAAGCAGCATGATATCTATCAAACCTTTATCAAACTACGTAGCTATCAATTTGAAAAAAGATACCTATATGACTCTTTCAGAAACCGGAATAAAATCATGTCTGGTAACAAATGAAGGAACATATTTATGTCATATAAGTAAGCCTATCTACAGAATCGGCAGTGATAAGGAATTCTGTCAAAGGAAGAATGCAGCATGTGAAACATCAATCAAACCTTGCGAAAACTTTTGGATGGAAAGCCATTCATTAAACAATTACATTTATTTTTGCTGTAATCAATGTCAACTTCGTACAATGTGCCGAGATCAAGTTACTATGCATCAGCTGACTCGTTCCGGTATACTAAGTATAGATACTGGTTGCGTTATAAAAACTGATACTTTCGAAATCATTGCTCACGATCAGAAAACAAGTGAGATTTATATCAAATCAAATATCAAAGCCCCTTTGATTGCCCCTATCAATCATATCATCAATGTCTCTATACCTAAGGAATCGATGAGAAACATCGAAACAGATCAAAAAGAGATGAGAGACATAGAAGAGAAGATCAAGATCGCGAAAGAGAACGAAGCGATTTCTACGAGCATATCATATCATGACATCCACCACTATGCGGTTATCTACGTTGTCATCGGCGTGGGTGTCCTGGCAGGCGCGGTATGGTGGTGTCGGCGCGGGCGCGGCGCGTGGTCGCTCCGAACGCGGCCAGCAGCAGCACCGACCACAGCGCCAGCGCCCGCGGCGCGCGCGCCCCCGCCTCCTCACCAATCAATCAGTGATAGTGTAGTGTATCATAGTGTTAGTGCGCGAGTCAATAAGGCAACGTCGCCTATACTGTCGCGTTGTGATTCCAGTGCACAAATAAACACTAACTTTAGTTAAATAAGATCATCAATTTACTACTATAGATAAGATTTAAATTTATATTCTTTTTATCATTTCTTTTACTTTCTCGTGCGGGGAGCATGTACGGGCCAACCCGCACATTCAGCATTATCATTGTCCATCACCATCATTTATGCATAGCAAGTAATTTTATTTTACAATAAATTCAGTTCTAAACTCACTTCGGCGACGAGCGGTCGTTTTATTTATCATTTCCCGGTCTTATTATCAAGCATAGCAATTATCATATCAAATGTAGGGATTAGCAACATACCCCTACATGTAATATTTTTGAAAGAACGAAAGAAATTCTATATATTTATCTATTTTTTTACAAAAGTACCTAACTAAACTATTTATTTACAGAAACTAATTAATTTTATCTATTTAATTTAATTCAATATATCTTGTTCATGTGCTAAACTGCTAATTATACCTATTATATCCAACGTAAGTCATTTAGAAGTGAGTAAGGTGTTCAGACGGGGCTGTGTCGTGTCATGGTGTATAGAGTGACGGTGGCACTCCGGGTTCCGACCGTCGTGACCTTATGCTTACTCCTCGATACGAAGTGGATTTATCACGATGGCAAAATCTGGAAAATCTTGAACTGGGATAGTAGAAAACAATAGTTTATGGAGTTTTTCTGTTGAAATTACTGTGTAAGAATAAAACAAGTTAACGTTAAAACAAACTATTAATGCAAGTATTTATTGATATTTATTTTCCTATCAATTAAGCAAGACTTCTAAATCAATAATAATAAAGGAGTCTTGCTTAAAGAAGGGGTTCTAGTAAGACGTCGAATAACCCGACAGCACTTGGGCATAGTTTTGCTAAAAGAACATCTTGGATCAAATTGAGCTACAAACAAAAGACTACCAAAAGTGATATAGACATTTTGATTAAATCAGTGTGAATTAACTCATGAAATCTACTGCATCAAAACAAAGACGTGTGGCACTCGGGGACTGCCGCGGTGGAGCTATTGCATGCCACCTAGAGGCGAGTTGCTGAACTAAAGTGACAGCGTTAGGTTTTTTCGTTACGGAATTTCTAGATTCGGTCTCCACGCTCAAGGCCCGCGATAGAAGCTATGCAATAGCTTAAAAATGTATTTAAGAGTAAGTACTTTTATTCATAGTCAGTTGAAGAGTTATCAGAAGGGCAGCCGCGACCTCCGTTCACAGCGCGCCTCGCGGCGATTACAGTTGTTTACCGAAGGCCTGATTAGCGGACCTGTCGCAATTGCCACAAAGTGCTGCCAGATTGTTATTTTCTTGATATATTCAGCAACATTTTATGATTTGACCTTTCATTAGAAATTTAAAAAGATATTTCAATTTGATATTCAAAATAACCTCCTATTGTAAAAGATACCTAAATCAAAATCTTGTTTCTATTTTGTCAATTCTATTTTGGTAATCTTCAGACCCTGGAGAAACCTATGCTTCAAACTTAAAGCTATATTGCTCAAACATTTCTAGAAAAATTAAGAGCGAGATATCCTAATTTTTTTCAATATTTTTAACTTCTATTTCCTGTATTTCTTTATGTTTTTTTTTAATTTAATGTAGGTTTGTCGATATTTTTTGTGAGATAAATAAATTCTTGGTTCAGTGGTCTTGGTAACAGCTGGTCTAATTTCCTAAACATCGATCACTATGAATAGTGTTTGAAAACAGTGAGTCAGCGCAGTTGGCAACACTGGCTTGTTCACAGCGTGTTCACACATCGTGACGTCATCGTGCGATATGACGCGACGCCCAGTGCCCAATTAGACGAGATTGAGTAATCTCAACCAATAAAGTTTTTGTTTAGCTGAATTATTAATTTACGTTTAGCTAGGTCGCTAGGTCATAATATCAGGTCATATAGAAAAATAGAAATAGAAAAGTAAGGACAAAAATCTAAATGCACAAATAGCATGCACAAAAATCTAAATGCACATAATGTCAATAAGCAATATTTAATAACAGCTCGTAATTATCAAGATGGTAGCTTAAACTGCTACCATCTTCCAAGATTGAATGGTGCCTTCTTGAAGGCTTAAGGTGTGTGCATGGACCAGAAGCATGGCTAGAGCTAGATGGACTCGCTGGCTGGAGCTGGTTGGAATAGCTTTTTCTATATATTCCTAGCTAACAGGCAATAGAGTCACCTAGCTTATGAGTCTACATTTTTAAGTGATCCTTGAAGTCCGACAGAAATAAACATATTTTTCTTTCTTTCTTTCTTTCCACTAGAGCTAATGCTACGCTACGTTGATTTAGATGCGTTTGATATACATCACGTTTATTTGTCCACACAACATAGCAACCGCCTATGAATATGATTGGTGGATTTCAACGCATCCGTTAACTTAAATTTGGATATGTATGTGTCGTCCAATGTTGGTATTTTAATTTACTGAGTAGGATATAAGCTAAAAAATTACAGATTACAGACCAGAGATATACCTTCCCAAAAAATTAATGAGGTTTGCACTTACCCAGAGGCTGGGGCGCTGGCGCCGGTGTGTCTGGGGCCACCGTAGTGCCCGGGTTGCTTTTACCCCAAGACACGGCTCCCTCTGCACAAACAGACAAACTATTCATTCAACATCATCATAATAAAGTCATATATATAACTATATTTTTCATAACCTCACTTTTGTGACAGCTCCCTAGCTGAATAAACGATACCTATCGAAATATGCGTTTTCATGTGAAACCAGGACATAATAGCTTTTAGTGACCCACTGCTGGCTGGGCATTCCTTCTATAACCGCCAAACCGCTCTGTTCCGGACCTTTTGCATCCAGGTCTTACCCTGAACATAACTGTTCATTATGTAGTACTAACTGCCTGTCCAAACTTTGTATGGGTGTACACTGTACATTATTCAGCCTAATAATTTATTTATTATTTATTAAACCTATTTTTTGATTCCTTTTACTGAACTGTGGTAAGGAAATAAAGCTCTTTTTATTTTATAATTAAACCAGCTTTAGAGAAAAATATTGAGGACATTCTTAAATCTTTGGTCTTGTGAGACAGACAACGATATGGTACTAAACATAGCAATAGTAACTGTGCCTTGAATTGAAAACAATACCTAATTTAAATGTAAAGTGCTAAGAAATAGAGGTAATCAGGTCATATAAAGAGGTTGATGTATTACCATAAAACATATATTAGGTATAACATAAAAGTTGATAGGTATAAAAAAATCAACTAACTTTTTTCTGTTCTGAACTCTTATTGAGAATTGAGAAATGTATGGTTACACAGTAAATCAGCTTACATTTACATGATAAAAACTACAATAGGTACATAATTCATATAAAATAAATTTAAGTTATTCCGGGCACAATAGTAGAGCACTATCAATATCTCTTCAAATGTATCTCGAGACAGAATCGGTAGGTATGTCTCAAATAAATAATGTCTTTTCATTGAGCAAATAAGGAAACAATTTAAAGTAATGTGCGGTCAAGGACAGTTGCAATAACAGCATTGTAACCCTACATTACAGGCATTGACATTAACAGGTGAGCATTGCTGCTATCGCCAATAAGACAAAGTGTTAGCGACGACAGTGGTATAACCACCTGTTTTGGCACTTTAGACTGAAAGCATCAGTGGTGAGCGCGAATCCATCACTTGTCACAACACTGGGCGCCAGTACCCGCTATAAATAGATACGCATGATCGATAGATAATCGAACAGGGAGCACGACACACGGAATACGGAGCACCTTCTAGCGAGCAAGTTGCAGCGCGTCACGGGTTGATGCCGCCGTCATCTTCTCGATAAGCCGACGCACTTACCTTGGCTTGTACAGTGACCCGAAAATTCTCGCTCGCACGCCAGTCACCCGATACAACTAATAAATAAACAGCATGAAAACAATAATTCTTCTCAGCACGATGACTAAAATCGATAATAATGTAACGAAAATAACTTGGTGGCGCGGTGGCACAAAGAGCTGGATGATAATCTGGTGTTGGTCCACCAATCGCGGCCGTCACACTCTAGCACAAAATACCTTTGTTAGATGAATTACGAAAGCGAAATAACGGGAATTTTCATGAACGACCCGACAGAAATTGCACAAAGAAAGATGTCAGAAAAGATCACCGATCACACCACTATGGCACAGATGATAAAACTGAAAGTTTGACAGCTGACTGATTGTGAGTGATTGACAAACTGACTAAACTGAAGGTTTTAGAGCAGGGCAGACTATCAATCAAATCAAAAGGAAATTAATAGCAATCAAACCGAATCAACAACCCTTGTTTGTTAGTAAAATTTATTTTATCCGACTTCCAACAAGGACGAGATTCTAAGTTCCACTGAAGGGACTGTATTTTATTTTTAATTTATTGTAGTTAGGTATATAGTATAGGTAACAGGTAAGTACTACTTCGTCAAAAGTGTTCCTACCTACCGATTATGAAAATTCTTTTTATGTTTGAAAACTTATATAAGTACCTACCTATTTACAATATATCTAAAGTCTCATTATACATAAATACTAGATCTAATGAGGATCGTAAGGAAAGGTCTCATAAAAACTTACAGGAAAGATTAAATACAAGGACAGTTTAATATTGTAAGTAATTTATTAAAACAATAAATCAGGTTAACTAAACCGGTACCTACAAATAATGTCTCATTAGACGTTTTTACCGTGTTCAAAGGTGGCTTGGACCTGGGAGTCGTGAATCATTTGATATCCTCCATCGCCTGGAAATAAAGATATCAATAAAGTAAGGAACCTAAATGTAGTACGGTAGGTCAGTCATGGTCTGTTCTGTCGAAGTAGGTAATGATCTAAATCTATGAAAGTGAAATAGGTAATGATCTGTTGGAATAAGTTGTTTCTAATTATAGGACCTGTCGATATAAAAACACTATCGAAGTTCAGAGGTACAGTCTAAATAATTCTGTAAGTAGGTATGTACCAGGTACATTATTAGGTTATCAGTAATAGGTAGGTACCTAAAATTAAAACTTTTGAATAATAAACTAGGTATGCTACCTACCTACCTGCCCACTTAGGTACTACGGTACTACATACTTAGATAGATTCCTACTTCCTAGTTTGTGATGCGTCTAAAAGTTTTATTGTGATTAGGTACCTTCGTTCATCATGCTATGGGAGTTTCCTATTAGCACGTCTTCCGCGCCAACTGCATCTCGTGAATCAGATCTGAAATTTGCAGGCTGCACCTGAAAAATGAAAAAAAAATCAGGATAGGTATGTAACGGTTCAGAAAAACTTAGTAGAGCAAGTGAAACAAGCAGCTACCTATGTTGGTAGACAGTAGGTGGGTAGATGGGTAGGCAGGTACTATATAATTGATATCACAGCATAGGTAGAAGACTTGTCTGACATCATTAGAGATAGCACTTCCGTGCTTCGGATGGCATCCTGACAACTCCTTATTAAGAGTTATGGTGCTTAATGCCGATGCATGGTTCCTACCTGTCCATCATTCCTCATGAGGTCTGGGAAGACGTTGCCACTAGAAAGGCGGTTGTAGATGCCGTTAAGATTGTAATGTAGATTCATGTCTGGACCAATATTAGCTTTGAGAAGCTGTTCCCAGATGCCACCTGAAAAGTAAGCAAGTCAATCAGTTAAATTCTATAAAAACTGAGTAGGTACCTATAGGAACCATAGTGGAAAAAGGTCTTTAGATAAGCTGAAGCTGAAGGCTCAAGACATCAATTAACTGGTACTACTAGATTACAATCTGTTGGTAGGGCTTGCCTTTGTCGATGGACGCGATGGGCCTGTTGGACTGCCAAGGATACTCCCCGTGAGCTTGGAAGTAAATGGCATACGTGGATAGCTGAAACAGAAAGATTTCCAATAAAAACATTCTCTCATTAACACAATTGGCATAGGTACACCTACACACTGTAAAGAAATAGCGGCTTCACTACACCCTTGTAGTTTTTGATACGTCCCCATGGGGCTTGGTAGTTTAACTCAGGTCTTTGCATCTATACTAGATGATTTATACAGCGTCAGGAGGCAATCTTTTACCTACACTTAACGGAACACTGTAGTGCCTGGGACATTTTTGAGATGGAATAAGCTTGCCTAGCACCTAAACCACCCTCTCAGTTTAACCGGCCATATCCACAGGAAAGACTGATACGTGTGGGATTGACTAGCCGCGGGTAGTATAATCTACAAAATAATAAATTACCTGGGTGTAATACAAAGCCAGCCAGTATTTCCCTCCATGTCCTACGAAGGCAGTTTCATTGGCGTCCATCAGGGCAGCCGGCAGTTCCTGATGAAGCAGGTCAGGGGAGATGCGAAGATTGCAGCCGTACCTTTAAGATAAGGCCATCGAAATCCATGAGGTAAAATTTGTTTGTTTGTTTGCTTGTCGCAGGTAATCTCCGAAACAACTGGGCCGATTTCAAAAATTCTTTCACCGATGTGAAGAATGGACTGTTGGGAAGGCTATATTTTATCCCGGTAGTTCCATTAGTACACCCGTGCGAAGCCGGGACGTGCTGCTAGTACAATATTATAGACTAATACTTATTTCACAGGTGCATGTTTACCAGTCAGGACAAGCCTTGAGTATGTCATAAGGTGCCCTGTAGTACTCCGCTCTTCTTACAACTGGGTTCCGTATATTAAACCGCTCGTTAGGGTCCGTTAGATTGATCCTTTTTATTTTGATGTCTCTTCGTTCGCAGATGTAGTCGTAATGGAATTTCGGTACGGATTCACCTCTTGCGCAGTAGGTTTCTGAAACGCATACATGTAGATGGTAGAGATGTAGGTAGGTAGGTACGTAGTTATGTGGGTACCTATAGTTATTTACTAGCTAAGAGCTATAAGCACCTATAAGTAAAGTAGGTAGTAAAGGTGAGCCTAGTCGCAAACTGAACCTTTGTAGCGTAATTTGCGTAATAGTGCGTATTAGGGTGGAGCCTAAATTTGGCCGGCCAAGTTATATTGCTCTTACTATAGACAAAGTAGAATGTCTATGCTCTTTAAATAGGCACTAACTTTTGTAGGTTCCATCGAGTGAGTTGACCGCTGCGTACTTATCGATGCAGTAATTGTAGCCAAGAGTTGTCGGATACCTCAGATAGGGTACTTTGCAGGAGAACCGGCCTTCTTGGTACATGGCACCCTGAGAACAACATCATGCTCATATATATATATATTTTTTAAGAGAAACTTTCTTCCAATATCCATGGTCAGTTTTGATTTAACCTGAACTATCTTCACACGAGGGGAAGAGATTTTGTTTTGACCTAATAATAGTGGGAGCCCAAGCGGGGATTTCAGGATTTACTAAATTACACAGGGGGTACCACCACCAAACATGAGCCCCATATTAAAAGGCCGCTCGTGAAGGATAAAGGATCAGATCTGTAAAACCAAAATTACCTACCATTAGAAATTCTCGAACGCGTCAGATTAAGACTCCCCTACTATAACACAGACAGTACAGAAAGAGCCTGCATTGGTCAATTAGATGATTTCTACACATACCTTACAAATAACGCTTCGCCTACCAGGTGGTCTGGAGACACCTCCGAAACAGTAGGTCCTAGTACCGTTGATCATGATCTCTGTTACTCCGATGTGCGAGATCAATGTGATGCCGTTGATGCCGGCCAGGGCAAAGCGCTGTAAGCCAGCGCGCTTGCGAACTTCAACGTTATTCTTCATGCTCATAGTATTTACTATCGCTTGCCAGCCATACACGAACTCGTGCATTGGTCCTGGAACAAGGCACCTGTTTATTGAACTACCTTTATTATCAGGAAACTATTCAGATGTTATTAAAGTCCAAAAGAACAACAAAAAGTCAGAAATGCAGATCCTATCATCAGCTTTAGTTCAGCAGTAGTTGAATTATAGAGCTGTATCAATCAATATGGTTGTAAGTACCTATCTATTACGATTGACAAGGTTTTTTTTTTGTTTTCTGCTCATCGATAAAAGTTTGTAGCGGAAAGGGTCGGTATAGTAAGCACCTACCTAGTTAAAGTTGCAGTTCTCTAGTTGTTTTTTTTCACAACCATGAAGAAATCTTTGTCCAACTCACCAATGCCGAAGCTGTCTCCATCTAGGAAGTTAAACATCTCCCCGAAGGAGTCTGGCATGAGACCTGCAATAACTGTTGACTGCTGGAAGCCATCATCAGGTAGAGCAGGTCCTATCTCATCAGCCGGCGTCGTGAACTCTTGAGCTGTCATATTGTTGAAATGGGCATGGCCGCTCCATACCTTTCACATCAAAAATCAGAGAAAGAAAGAAAAGAAAAAAACATTATTATTTCTGTAGGACCTCAAGGATTACCTAGTTAAAAATGTACAGTAGGTGCTAGGTGACTCTAATGCCTTTTCTAATCCAACGCAATGACGAGATGTGATAAAGTAGAACTAAGTTATTGTCTGAAAATGCCGCGTCAAAACCTACCTGTGGGAATCTAACTGGATAATCTATTCGATTAAAAAAATTACAGATCTAGTTACGGTCATCATAGCTAGCGCATCTTAAGTCTACTCTCAAAGCTTACCGTCTTCAGCCATGCTATTGATAACAGCAGCCCGTAGTGCATGTTCGTCGGGCGTGGCATCTGCCGCTTCTGAGGTAGTGCCTATTCGTTAGTGCTGGTTTCTTATAATTGCCAATTTGCATGTAAATAATAATTGACTGTTAACAAACACGATATGTCGACGACATTGTTAGGACCGCAGGTCGGACTTGGGTTAGATTGGCGCGGGACAGGGGCGAGTGGCGGAAGCGAAGAGAGGCCTATGCCCAGCAGTGGGATGAGAAGGGCTGATGATGATGATGATTATGATGATGAAACACGATATAGCTATGTATTATACAATAACTACCATTGTACCGTCTACCTACAAGAAAGTCTTTACTTCTAGAATGAACTGAGATGCCTGAATGAGGTGTAAGTAGGTAGGTACAGTAGTTTTGGTGTAGGTATTCAAAAACATCCATAAAGATTAAAAATTAAACTAAAGTGTTAGGTTAGCCTTAATTAAAAATGATATATGTTAGCCAGTAAATTGCTATAGGTTCGTAAAGGTCCCTACTTACCTGTAAAGGAGTTCGTTTATTCATCAAAAATAAAACAACCTCAAGAAAACATTGTAAAAGAGTTTCATTGTCTGAAAACAAAATTTTTAAATAGCTTATCAAAAAAGCTTGTCAATTTTATTCTGGCGATTGTTTCTGTTCAATCAAATATCTGTGTGCTTTTCAATATCAGGAAACTTTAAAAGGTTTAAAAAAAATACACTTATAAAAAGCAACCCGAAGGATTCAGTGCTGAAGGTAATATGAACGAATCTCTACTTCCAAAACTAGAAACGATAAAATAGCTCAGATATTTTTTGGTGAAATCAACAAATTTTTCATAGGGACCTATCCCTAGATACCTACTAAGCTTTATGGCCTTTTCTAACCTAGGCGCGATTTATTTATTTTATTTATTTATTTATTACACACATTATAGATTATAACATTACAGTTTGGTACGCTGCCGCTCTTCGAGTGCGGTAATACCTACCAACTTTTATTAGTTAGGTACTGTTCACACAAAAGCGAATTTCGTCATCGAAAGCGAAATCCGTGCTGTAGGCTGTATGTGTAGGTAGGTATGGGTAGGTACTTCTGTGTGTGTCATACTTCGTAAAAGAGGATTTGAATGTGAGAGGAGTGAATTCGGAGTTGACGAATGATAGAGATGAATGGAAGAAGAAAACATGTTGGGCCGACCCTACCCAGTGTAGGATAAGGGCAATGAATGATAATACCTACGTAATATACAATCGCATCGATGATCTTGGAATATGTATCTAAATGAGTTCGATGTTTTTAATTTTTAGTCATAGAATCCTGCTACAATGGGGGACAACTGTCCCGAAATGAAGGCAGAGGAGCAATATCCCTTGTTGAAGGTCGATGGAGGAGGTGACAGTCCCACGACGCCGGCGGTGCTGACCCCGGGCTGGGGCGTGCAGTGCTCTAGGAAGAACTGGTGCTCCAGGTGGCCTGGTTAGTTGCACCTATATCTCCTAGGATGTCGCTACATTATGTTGTTACATACCTACTCACAAACATGTGCAAGGAAAAACTTTAAATAGGTAGGTACATTACATAAGTAGTAAAATACTAATTTAATTTTTTTCTGAAGAGTACCTAATCATAAACCTCTACGTGACTATTTTCTACCTTCAAATTCAGAAAATCTGTACTATATAAGCAAGCCAATTCAATTGCCCCTTTATAATGAATAAATAAATAAATATCCTTAAGTCAAAGAGAATATTTTGCTGTTCTAGAATTTATTTCTGCTTGTTGGATGACGTTGATCCTCTTCGGCATTTCGTTTCTGGTGTTCTATGCGCTGGGAATGGGCGCGTATCGGCGGCAACAGTTCGTCTTTACAAAGTGCAGCACGTGCAAACCGGGCACTAGGGTGTTCTACCATCATCTTCTTCAGCATGCAGCGAAGGTACATGGACGAAATTAGAACTAGTCCAGATTTCTCAGTTGCCTGTGGTGGTGAAAACGTCCGGTTGACGACTTGAGACAAGTTGCGGGTAATTCCTGGCTTGGCATAGCACAGCACCGAGTAGGTACTGTGGCAACATCAAAGAAGGCCTATACCCAGCAGTGGGTATCTATGGGCTGTGCAGATGATGATGATGAATACCTAAAAGTTTATTCCCACCAATCAACCTATTAGGTAGGTACTCACATTTTTCACCCGAAGCGAGGAATCTCTCCGCCAGGGGGTGGTTTCTGTAGAAGAGTAGGTATTAGCTTTTCAAATAGTTACTAAATAAGTATGTTGTTCTCTGATACGGGATCTGCAGATCCCGTATCAGAGAACAACTACCACAGATAGTAACTGTCGTGCATTCTTCACCTAGGTACCTACTTATAAATTATTTTGTGCAGGTGCCGTTTTTGCAACACTCTGAATACTTATCAAGTATGGCCACCCAGTATCCCAACCTGCACTTTCAAGTATACTACTTAGTAGATGACTCCCGACCTGAGCATTTTTTTATCAATAAACGGGTGCCCATGTATAACTTTGCCTATGGAATGGATGAAAACTGTAGGCAAGCTATAGCCGAATTCAAAAAGAGATTCTCGAATGTCAATATTTGCATTATGCCGCTGACCAAATACATGTCTGAAACGCCACTGCGCTACAAATGGAGATCGATACCTGCATCGTACTTGCCTTTCTACGCAAGAGCTTTCGCTGTCTGGGAAAACGGAGGAGTTGGTATGGATCTGGCACTCCACAGTGTCTCTGATGAAAGCTCAGTCGGCAGGAGGAAAGATGCTATTCTCAGACAACATAACGATGGAATAAACCCTGAAGCTTACGCAAACGCTCTGAACAGAATTGATAATGAGGAAGATAAAGCTATGTTTACCTTGATCTTCGGATTTATCAACCGTTTCCTCAATGAAACCCGCTCTTTCATCAACCGAACTCTCACCTATCCGGTGTCGGAGCCAAAATCGGATGTTCTTATTCGTTCGAAAAGAGCCAAGCAAGACCTGATTGATGATTCTATAGTCGAAATTAACAACCATTCGGATGTTTTAAATTCATCGGTAAACACAATGAAACAGAACAACTCGAGCCTACTAGATTTTTTGACTCAGCCCAGGATGGAGCCTTCGAATAAGACTGTTTATAACGCAACCGGAGCACCTGAAGTGATTTTCATTGATTTCCACGTTGTTTCGGACACCGTTGGGCCGTTATATCGTAGTTCAGAGTCGTTGGCTGCCTCAAAGCCGTCAATTGAGAAGAGTCGTAGTGGCAGAGACGCGAAACGTCCACTTGAATCTCATTTACTCTCGGTGGATGCTGAGGGCACGTTTATAGCCGCTTCTGCATGGTTGCATCCGTTCCTGGGGCATATCATCACGACTTGTTGTCAGAGCATGGTTCCAAGAGCCGCCATACAAGACGCAATCTTAGCAGAATGCTCCGGAATGCCTAGAAACGATGTCTATTGCAATAATATTTATATTCTGTAGGTAACTTTTAAATTTAGTTGTATTGTACCTAATGCATGTTTTATTGAATTTTGTGTAAAACTGGTAACGGTAATTACAGTACCTACCTACTTACCTATCTACCGGTACTTTTAATAAATTATTAAAGTAAAATGTGACGAAAATCGGTTTATTTATTTGGGGGGGTGGTGGATCCCATTTTATAATCCCATGTTAATCTGCCCAATTCACGATCTGTCGAGTAACGAAACTGCCGAATTACGAATCTGTCTAATCCAGAATCTGTCCTACACCGAACTAAGGGTCATTTAATCATCACTATAGGTATCATCATTATCAGCCCACATCCAGCTACTGCTAGGTATAGACTGCTAGGTAAGGCCTCCTAGTTTATTTTTAAGTTTATTACCTTCGTCGCTGCTAGCTACGTACTAAGAGCGAGGCCCCATTAGTCCGTTGCGCTGCGTTGCGTCGTAAAAAATATATGGAAACGACGGACGCGTCCGTCGTCGCTGCGACGGTTTCCATATATTTTTACGACGCAACGCAGCGCAACGGACTAATGGGGCCTCGCTCTAAAGGTAATCGCATCGCACCGGCGCATGCATCGCACGCAACGCAACGCACATAATTATCGCCGCCCCCACCGAATAATATCGCAATCGCTAAATCCAAATTCAGCTCAGCCTTCACCTACCTACCTACCTACCTACTCTTTGTTTGGGTAATATAATATATAACCTACATTATTTACACCAATGTACCATAGGTATCTTGATGCACTTGAAACAAAAAACAAACGTTAGACTTCTTACATGATTTATTAGATACAAATAGTAAAAAAAACTCCTAGAAAGATCACAATATCATCACTACCCATACATGACATCACTTTGGAACATCAGGTCTGCTCTGGTCCTGCGAATCATCTCCTGCAGCCGGCGGCCCTCCTCGATCAACTGCTTGATATCCTCTGAAATCATCCTGTGGCTTTGCTGTACTTGCTCCAGTCGTACATTTATATTCTGTGTGAGCCTCATCCAATACATGGTTCTGTTGCTCTTCGCCAGCTCTTCAGCGTCCTCCTCCAATGCCGCATCCACGTGACTTGTTGAAGAGTCACATTCAGCGTCTTGGTCATTCGGTATCTTGTTTGGGAATAAAGCCTTGTTTTCATTCATTTCTGACTTATTCTCGATGATTTTTTGAATTTTATTAGAAGTAGTTGAGTCGGGGTCCATTGTGGTTGAAAATTGTATTCGTATTTGGTTGTCTGTAGCTTGTATTTACTTAATAAATTAATTTTACGACCAGCAGTAGCTTTCCTAAATCACGGTGTAGGTATTGTTTCGTTCGCGTTCCGCATAAATCAATATTTGGCAATTACGCATGCGCCAGGTCTCAATGTATTGTTCTGTCAACCCTCATTGCCAGGGGTAAATAAAGTTAAGATTTTGAACAGTCATAGTAAAATGATTTTGAACAAACAGTCATAGTAAAAAAAATATTAACTGTCATGTCGTCGTTCAAATCATCAAAATCGTTCATGGATATTTAATTAAGTACTAGCAGGCTCAGAGCCTCAGAGCTCAGAGCAATCACTCCTCTATGCTAGCAGGTGTAGGTAGGGTACAAACTCTACGTAGCGCGTAGGTAAACCTACATGTTGGAAAACAACATTAATGCAAGTCGGTAAGCAAATACCTTTAAATTACCTACTTCATTTCTTGAAACGAGCTAATATGAACGTAAATAAACGCACGTTATTGGTCATCGAAAATAATTGTTTATTCTCGTATTGGCTAGATTAGATGACAGAAGGTCCCATGTGGGATCATACAAATATGTTAAGGATCTATAGATCTTCAGAGGACAAAAATGCATCTAATGAGTAGGTAGGTACAATACTTGTAGATAGGTACCGTTATGTTTATAACTTTTTAAAAGTTTTTAACCAACTCATTGAAATATTTGGCAATCTTTACAAATTAAAGTTCAAAGTTCAAAGTTCAAAATATTTATTGCATTCATGTACCTATGGTACCTACAAAGGTCTTAAAACTAGTTTTCCATGTGATAACATGAGTCCTTTAAGGACATTGCAAATATATGTTAATTTATTAGAAGTTAATGTTAATTTATTAGAAGCTTTAATTATTATTAGGTTCTCGATTAATAAAACATAAAAGAAATCATGACTTCTCAAATTCCCGCCAAAAAGCTGGTAGGAACTTTCACTTGAACGAACTACAAGTATCAAAATCAGTTAGGTCCAAGTTAGGTCATCGGGTTGCTACATGCATGTTAGCAGCGCCACATTTATTTTCATGACTGAGTGTTTGTATCAAACTACGGTAGGTTTTTATTTTGTCATCCGGTTTAAAAAAAAGTATAGTCTGTCTATAAAGTCGTGACAATAAATGAGGGCGCTGCTAAAATGTATATAGCAACCCTATAGTGTGACTACTGATTTTGATACTTGCAGTTCGTTCCATGTAAAAGTTCCTACCAGCTTTTAGGTGGGAATTTGGGAAGGCATGTTTTATTTTTTAAATCTTGTGCTTATCTGTGTAATAATGTTGGATTAAAAGGTTAAACTGTTGAGTGTTCATATATAGGTACATAGGTGAAGGCAAATGAAACAAAATTGGATTTCATTGTCATTTTTATAAGAATTTTATTTTTTGCCGTAGTGCACAAATATTAAAATTGTCCATTGCTTTCTTGGCAGACCCTACTGTGTTTCACAGCAGTTTCAAACTTCCCATCATTCTTGAATTCGCCTAACCGTAGGTACTTTCTGATTTACCTACCTGAAAATTAAAAAAAAAATACTGAAAGTAGGTAATCAAAAGCATTTTAAACATAAAGCAATTAGTTAAAATTTTAAATACTTAGGTAGGCAGAAAACGTAGCTAGACTGTGTGCCATTTTAATGTATCAAGATTAGATGGTCTCACTACAACATGACTTACTGTGATGTTCAATCTGACGTAAAAATGTGCAATGTAAACAATGCCTTTTTTGGTCTCCAAATCGTAATTTAGGTCAATTTGTTACTTCAGGCAGATTAGAAACAACCAATAAAACGATTACATACCCGTTATAGATGCTGTTCGCCCATTTAAATCATCCAAATCCCACAAAATATGTCCAACTTGGTATTTCGCTAAACATTGCTTAAAAACTTAAAAATCACTTCCCGCGTGTCACTCTCATTTACTTTACTTATTTGTGATACTTTTGTGCGTAGTTCGGTTTCATTTCATTGCAGTTTAACTAAGAAAACAATAAAAAATAGAGGAAAATATGTTCTTGAACTCACTCGATGACAGCTGACGACAGCTGATAAACCTTTGTTTGGTGCTGCCAGATACACGAATAATTTTAGTTCCTCAAACATTCATGTCAGGACTTTATAGATAGACTATATAAGTACTTTGACAGTTTTAGATGTTTACATGTGCAATGCGCAGTCCAGCTATTGACAAGAAAAAAGCAATACCTACCTACCAAAATAAAAATAATCGGCCGGCCGCCATTTTACCTTTGAAATAGCAACAGCCACCAAATTTTGTCAGAATTGTCAAACTCAATTCAATTCAATCAATCAAGCAAACAAAACCCTCCAACTCCAAGTTCCTTGCTCCAGTAGCTAGCTAGCACCCTATTTTTTATAAATAACGCGTTTTTACGGGATCTACAGACTGATTGACATCCAAAGCGAAGAAATGAATAATCCAGCCCAGAAGGTAAGACGGAGCTACATCTAAAAATCGGTACAACTACTCACGCCGGGCTTGTTGTCATTTACTTTTTGTTGTTGTTTTAGGTTGGAGAAATATTTCGTGAAGCTGCCAAAGCGTTCGAAAAACTGTCCGAGATGACGCTACTCCTTCACCCGATGGGAGAGGCTCAACCTGGGTAAGTGTTTGTCTAGTTAGATCATTGATACTGATGTCTTTCTAAATAAAAAAACACTTCAATATTTTACATACCTACACTATAACAGCTCAGCTATATATCTTTTGTTTAATAAGTGCATATCCTGAATTGTTGCTCTGAGCTATAGTGTGGTAGCCTGCATACTTTCAACTCGCTACTCTCTTTACTGCTATCATGTGTTTGGTCACTGTCACTTCATCTAGCCGAGCAACAGGGATCATAATAATCACTATCTAGTAACGATACAGAGTGTTTAATTTATTTAGCAAACTGCCAATGGGACTGATAATACACAATACAAGATACCATAGCAGTAAATAATAGTAAAGTAATAGTATTACATAGTAAATCTACAAATGCTGAGCATACTTGTGCTTGATGCACCCATCAAGCACAACTGCACAAGTATTCTCAGCATTTGTAAATTTTCTCAAACATTCCATGAAAGTAATACAGTATAAAAGATATAATAAAAATAGCCATAAAACAAGGGATGAAAACAGTTTTTACTTCAACATTCGTGATAAACTCTCTCCTGAAAAATGGTGCTTATTTGTATCAAGTAGCTGTTTTGTGTGTTTGGATTATATTGTACTAGCTGTGCTGTTAGCTGCGGTAAATACTTCAGTTTCTGTAGGAATACACATACAGGATCAAAAGTAGCGTAATATGTGTTAGCGTAATATGTGTTTTTTGCAAGGCCGCAGCACACACATAAACCTACGGCGCTACGGAAGACCAGCGCTGCGACAGATTCTCTGGTTTCTGTCGCAACAATACGCTGAGTAGTTGCCAATTTTGTCAATGTCCAACTTATTTTAATGTGTCTTATGTGTAACGTGTTTTTGACAAAATAAATATTTTTCTTTCTTTCTTTCTTAATCTATACTTACTAATATTATAAAGAGGTAATGTTGATTTTTTTCTTTGTTCTGATTTCAAAAATTCTTTCACTGATGTGTAGAATAGACTGTCAGCTTAGCACGGGGGTACTAATGAAACTACCGGGATAAAATAGCATATAACCATCCCGACAGATCGTTCTACTCATTGGTGAATTTTTGATATCGGCTTACCCCCGGTTCCTATAACAAACTAACGGATGTCTGTAGGACTTTCGCCATAGCAACGTTGTTATCTGTCAAAAAGTTTCATACATTTTATGTTGAAATAACAACGTTGCTATGGTGATGGACCTACGAACATCCGTTAGTTTGTTATAGGAACCGGGGGGTTAGTTACGGAGATAACCTCCGTCAAACAAACAAACCAACATAAATTAGTATAGATAGGTTCATGTCAGTGTCACCCAGCCTTTGAAGGAGGGATTCACGCATGCTCTGTGCAAAGCGTGGCCCAGCCCGCTATACTTAGGAATACCAGGACTCATAATTGTCTAGATGCGAAATCGGCGACCTTTGTGGCGCAGTGGGCGAAAGCTGGCCTGAGACACAGAGATTGCGAATTCGATTCCCATGTTTGCATGATCTGCAAATATTTGTCTCAAGTCTGGGTGGTTCTATGGTATAATAATGTATGTATTTACTAAGATACAAAAAAAAATCGTAATAAATATGTAGTTTAGGAGTCATCTGGTTACCATACCCGAGCGTAAAATTGCTTAGCTTGGGATTAGTTACTAGAACAAATGTAATATGTACAATGTAATTTGGCATGCATATAAATAGATTCCATCCCAGGGAAGAATATAGGCTAGCTATCATCATCATCATAATTATACTATCACCATGCCGGTAATGCCACGAGGCGCAATTAGAGTTTTTTCAATAATTAACTTAAGGTGATTAATACATATTAAACTATAGCTCTACCACCATTTATGAATTAAAGACGAAAAATTGCAACGTCCTACCATGAATGTAGGTAGGTACAGATTTTTGTTACTCTTGATCGCAAAACTTAGTGGACGGATTTGGCTGAAATATGGAAAATACCTACATACTTTAGAACCTGGAAAAATATAAAACCATTTTTTTATCTTGGTTGGTGAGCGACACTGCGAGTACTTGCTTCAAATTATTTTTGAAATGTTCTAAATTTTTAAGAAGCGCTATTTTTAGATATTGCCTGATTCCTCCCTGGCTCGAGGGGATGTTGACGCATGCGGGTTGCAGGCATTAAGTACTTGCAGTGGACAACGCCCTGTCTGGGATAGGTAGTGCACTCTCGGCGTACGAGCCAGGTGGTCGGTGCGGCTCGAATTTAGGCCTCCAAGTGTAATCTTTATTTCGGTGTGTGGACAATTGAAACTGTGATGTATACGAGGTGCGAGGGTACGAGGTACGAGGTTCGGTTCCTGTGGCCTAAGGTGCTTGGGTTGGTAAGTACACTTTTCAGACTTGGAACATGGCGCATGGCGGGGCGTTAGCCGTCGCGGCTGTTTTTTATCAGAATAATGAAGGTAAGAATGTGAGCTGCGATGGTTCGGAAATAAACTTCTTGATTTGTAAGTGTCACTTGTTGTTGGACAGCCCTCACCCGGACCACGTGGCAAGATGGCGGCTCTAGACGATTCCCAATGTTAGTATTTTTACTATATTGTGCACAGAATGATCTTTTCAACTTGATTTTTTCCGTCAGTATGGTCTATCTATCTATCTATCTACTCAGCCGGTATGGTATGGTATATAGTATGGTCTGCTGTTGAATAAACGGGTTATGCGATATCGATGATCCTAAGATAAAATAAACTTAGAATTCTGACATTTAAGAGTAGTCATAGAGGTCCCGCTGATTGAAAATAAATAGTTTGATGTCGCTTTAATCATCAACAAATATTTCGTAAATGTCGGTGTAGTCGGCCATCTTGTGTGGTATGGACGGAATGTGGCGTCATCCAGTTTTTGAAAGCTCGAGCATGCGCAAAGCTGCACTACTCATTTAGACAGCCATCTTGCATTTTACTATGATGGACGTAATGTGTCGTCAATCGTCATCCAACCCCGAAATTAGCTATTTGTGCATGGACCTAGCATATCAAGATTGCTAGCTAGCGTGCCGTCAAAAATGATAATAAAATGCAATAAATTACGGTTTCCTAGTACAAAAGTTATAAATTTCATATGCATACCAAAGAAAAAGTTGATAAAGCACAACAAATATTTCGTTTTCTCTTTTTTTCTCAAGATATTTTTACTAACTTTTTTGTGTGGCTTTAAAGTAACGTTTCTAGCTGTCTGTACTACTTCTAAATCTATGCATTTGTAATCTTTGTTATGGAATAATGTTACGGAAAGCCGCAGGCGTAAGCTTGTCACAAATATAACATCTCCAACATTGTTTGTCATGTCAAACAAAGAAAAATTAAATCATTTTTTTGAATTATCATTCATTTTCACCCCAAGCTTAAAAAATTATAAGTTTGAGGTTTGACCGAAATGTGTGTCTGTGGCACGGTAGAATGATTATTTATATGATACTTTATCATTTAAGTGCATGTTTTCTTGCGGGGTTTTTTAAACATGTTTCATGAAAATCGCTAAGTCCTGTACAAGAATGTTTCTAAATATACAAAGGTTTGGTATCGAATGAAAGGAAGTGGTGTGTAAAATGCTTTATTATTTAATAACTAAATTAAAGAGCAAGTTATCTAGCAATGATATTTTTAACTATGTATAGTCGACAAAGAAATTGGTTTACCACTTTTGATGACATCTCCCAGTAACATAATTATTCGCTAAGGATTACTGAATGACAGATTCTGACGTAGCAGGTCAATCTGTCAAGCGAAAATAGCCCTTGATGTTTTGTACGTGCAAATGATATTCAGCCTTAGAGTGGTAAACCTATTTCTTTGTCGACTATACATAGTTACTAGCCAGGGGCACTGGCGTTGGGTTGCGTTATTGCGTAGGAAGACATGTCCGCAATCAATAACTGATGAAACAACTGCTCCTATTAGAAGAGGATAGCAATATGTGCTTCGTATAACTTAGGGATCATTCGGGAACCTTCGGCATTCGGATAATTCTTCGGGAACTCTAACAACCCTGAACAACCCACGTTTCTGAGTTATTTTTAGACTGCTTCGGTAGAAAAAGTTCTGAAATTAAAATGTTTAATAAAAGCAAGAGACTTGTTAACAAAAGCCACAAACTTGGATGTATTTTGAAGTTTACAAAAAAACATGCAAACAGTAGCAGTATTTTTTTAGAAGCAAAAAATTATGGTTTACTTAACCAAATTCATACTCACTCAAAATAGACCTTTGCGTTTGCGATCGTAGTACAAGTTCACAGTCTTCGTTGTTAAAGTTCTCTCGCCCTCTAGCAGACCAGATAAAACGTTAACATAATGATGTTTAGAATTGCGTTGCCCTGAAAGTATTAACTACACAAGCTTTAGGTGAGCAAAAAAAGTAAAACGAAAAATGCTTAGCTCTACAATTTTACAAAACATCGAACTTTAAAAGAAAAATACGTTAGGAAGACGCCACTTCCTAGACGGTGACTTCGAACCTTACTACAAAGGGATAAGAAAACTTGAGGCTTATATTCTTGATGCGTAAACGTGCATGTGTACGTACGCATTAAGTTGCGTAGCGTGGGCTGCGCGGTATCCTCTTTCGCTTCTACCCATTGCACGCACACTTTCATAAAATGCGTGGCGTTACCGACGCGGAAATAACTCCTCGCTAGGGGGGTTGCGGGGTGTATACCCGCAATGCAGTATCTGCGTAGCGTTACCTGCGCAGTATCAAAATTTGAGAACAATCTGTGAGCGGTACTAAGGTACCTCGCCCACTCTTTCCCCTTCTTCCCGCCTTGTCTAGACGGGATCAATAGTTCTCTCGCGATTGCCGTTGCTAATGGACCATTGCGATTCAATACGCGCGCGTTAATGAAATAAAAAGCGCGACCGCTTTTGTATCCAAGTGGTAAAGAACTAACTCATTGTGTTAACCCGTGGCTTTTCATTTTATAAAAATCGTTTTATCATGGATAGATATAATGGTACACGAGCCTACGGCTAGTCTGTGTCTTCTATCTTCTGGTGAGTGTCTAATGTTAATGGTATTCTCATGTTTGTGGGAAGTTGATTGTCAACTTGTTTCGTTCCTTCGTCTGCCGTATTTAATTTTAGTTTCCCAGTACTCTGCAACTCTTACAACTACTCTTACTTCGTTGCTGACAGACTATTATGATCATTCTTTATACCTAAACATTACGAGTACTGTAACAAAATGGCTGTCATTGGTGTTTCTAAACTGTGATCAAAAATAGATTTTCCAGGCAACTCATCATTTGAGATCATTTGTATAATGATGATTAACTGATTGAGACATTAATTAGTGTACGTAGAGTCGTACTTCGTTCTTGTAAAACGTATTATTCCACTGCGTATTATATTATGATAAACAAATACATTAAGACGGGTCTTTCAGTTAAAATAATTTGAAGTAATAAGCATTTTTGGAAGCAATTATGAATTGTAGTATAAAGCCAAGATAAATAAATAAGAAAACTTGTACTTACTCGGAATATTTCTTCGGTCCGCAGTGTTTGTTATCAGCTTGAATATTCGTAGTTCGTACCAGAATATCAGGCAGGAATATAGCAGGATATACTGTAAATATAAATCATGCAAACGTATGGTCATAGTTTTTCGATTACACCAGTAAAGAAAATGTTTATTTACTTTTTTGTTTCATTGAACTTGAGTGAAAAAAAACTCCTCTTAAAAGGTAACTTCGAACTTGACTACAAAAGGATTAGAAAACTTGAGGCTTTTATATTCTTTGTGCATAAATGTGTGAGTCCGTGTGCACGCACGAAGCCTGCGTAGCGTCACCTGCGCAGATTCTGCCTTTGCTTTAAACTTTGTTTCAACTATCATACACCAGTTTAAAAACATGCGTAGCGTGCCCGGCGCAGTAAATTAATTCTTCGAGCTCGTTAGAGGGCCACACCTGTATCTGCGTAGCGTTACCTGCGCAGTACTTGTTTTCTAGTACATTCTGTGATCTGCGAAGGTACTTAGGTACCTCGCCCCCTCCTGCCGCTTCATCCCGCCTTGTCTAGATTTGATCGATAGTGCTCTCGCGATTTCCATTGCTGACGGACCTCTTGCGATTCATCCCGCGTTCTAGTCTCTAGTGTTAAAACTAGCTCATTGTTAACCAGTCACTTTTCATAAGAATTTTATTACCATGGATAGATATAATGGCACACGAGCCTATGGCTAGACAATATCTCAAAGTGTTAAAACTAGCTCATTGTTAACCAGTCACTGTTCATTAGAATTCTGTTACCATGGATAGATATAACGGCACACGAGCCTATGGCTAGACAATATCTCAAAGTGTTAAAACTAGCTCATTGTTAACCAGTCACTGTTCATTAGAATTCTGTTACCATGGATAGATATAACGGCACACGAGCCAATGGCTAGACAATATCTCAAAGTGTTAAAACTAGCTCATTGTTAACCAGTCACAGTTCATTAGAATTCTGTTACCACGGATAGATATAACGGCACACGAGCCTATGGCTAGGCTAAATGTCAACGTGTTAATTCAATAACTCATTATTGTGTTAGCCAGTGACTTTTCAAAAGAATTCTGTTACCATGGATAGATATAATAGTACGCGAGCCTATGGCAAGGCTAACATCTCTCATCTGGTGAGTGTTTGAGTAATGAATGTTAACTATGTTCCTATTTTTGTTATGATTGATTGTCAAAGTAGTTTTTTCTTGCCCTAGGTTTCCTCTTGATCCAAAATCCAAGATCCACGTGTTGATAACAAACTTGATTTCTTTAGTGAAAATCGGCCATCTTGTACTTCATTTAGTTATCTTTTAAATGGCCGCAACGATGTCGTACAGTTTCGTTGGTTTACTTTTACCAATTGACTTTCCCTATTGATTCTATTTTCGACTAGTTGTTTCTGATCTTTTTTGCACCTGAGTTGGCTCTTGCTATCTGGCATGTCTTTGTTCCTTCACTAAAAGTCTTCCGTTTTCTGTAGAGTATCCGTCTCATACAAATTACGGCATTTGTTTTGTCGTTTTCTGTTGGCAGGTTTTATTTTATAAAACTTAATAAACTTGCGTGAAAGAATCCACCTCCTACGCGATAACTTGACAACAAAAGTATATTACTTAGGTACTTATATTATTTTTGCAAATATAATGCCTTCAAATATAGCCTGTTCTGGTCAGGAACAAAGGAGTCCTTTGTTCTCGACGGCGTCAAACACGTGCTTTTAAAACATGCGTAGCGTGCCCGGCGCAGTAAATCACTCCCCCTCTCACCTGTAGCTGCGTAGCGTTACCTGCGCTGTACATCATTTCTCATACATTCCATAATTAACGAAGGTACTTTACCTCAGGATCAATAGTGCTCCCGTGATTACCACTGATGGACCTGCAGTGTTTCATCCCGTGTTCATGCCCAGTGATTGTGATATTTGATTGGTTTAGAAATTGTTTTAATATGATTTGATTGTGAAGTGGTATAGGGTTTGCGTACCAGCATTACATCCGGTGAGTTCAGTTTGATGTGCCGGCCGGGTAACGGAAATTCCACAATTTTGGGGATGATACTTTTCTGAAAAAAATGTTCTAATATTAGTTTAAGTTTTTATTATTGTAAGTGTACGTACAAGCCTGCGTAGCGTTGGCTGCGCAGAGCCGTTTTTCGCTTATGTCGCTGTTGTCTACTTTTGTATCATGCGTAGCGTTACCTGCGCTGTACTTGAGTTTTAGTACATTCTTTTCTCTTCCCCGCACACCTTGGTAACATGCGTAGCGTTACCTGCGCGGTACTTGAGTTTTAGTACATTCTTTTACCTCATCCGCGCACTTTCGTAATATGCGTAGCGTTACCTGCGCGGTACTTGAGTTTTAGTACATTTTTTTTTCTTCGTCCAAACATTTTCGTAACCTGCGTAGCGTTACCTGCGCGTTACTTGAGTTTTAGTACATTCTGTGATTTGCATAGGATTCAACACGAGTTCTAAACGGTGAAAGAAAACATCGCGAGGAAACCAATTAGCTTTATAATAGCGTCGACGGGCATGCAACCTGTCACGTATGAAAAGTTAAAACACGGTAAAGCAAACAAGGTAAAGTATTGAGCGTAGATAAATAATACAAAATATTGTAAGTGGGTTCCCGAATCCCGAATTAAATCAATTTACTTGCTCTGGGAATAAATAATATCAAATAAACGATAAAATTAATAAAATTAAATGTTGCTTGGTTGTTAGTCGCTATAGCAATTTCGTGGCATTGGTTTTTGTTTGCCGTGCAGTGGTTGTTTCAGCAGCGTCTTAGGGCCGGGACAGACTAACGACTTGACACGGCACAGCACGGCTCGGTACTGGCGTGCTGTGTGAATAATTATAAATTTTGAGGATCTGATGAGGATCTTCGGAGTTATGAACAGAAATGTACAGGAAATCTCTTTCCTTTTACAAAGTTGAAGCCTGTTTCATATTTTTTTTCATATGTTCCTTTCCCTTGCGCGACTCATTGGCCAAAAACACCGCAGCATTCGTTTTAAATCATAATATAACCAGTTTTGCGGTTATAATCCTTTGACCGGGACGCGATAGCACGCTGGCATTTGTCGTGCAAAGTATCACACGACGTGCTGGGGTATAAGAATCGAAATAAAGTAATATGAATTCTAATCACATAGAAATTAGGATGACAAAAAATCCTTACCGTACCAAGCCGTGCTACGTCCGGCCTTTAATTAATTCTGAATCGATGCAATTGAAATTAATTATTTAACTGCATCGAAGGCCTTACCGTTACGATAATAACTGCCTTTAAAAAATAGATTGCCGTATATCTTGTGCGCCATCATAGGTCGAAGCGGTAGTGCAATCAAGATGTCGAACAGAAGCGAGCGTGTCTACGAAATACATTTGATCAGTGAAGACAAAATGAGGTTCACAGTGATTGTGAACAAGTAAGATCTAAAGTTTATTTTTATTCAAATGACAGAATTGCTCGTAATCATATTTAATTATTTCTTTTCTGTCTCCATTATGTTGTAACCATTTCGACAGTCGATTTAAATGCTGAATTTATTCATTCAAAATTAATCGCAATTCTAGAGAATGCTAAAGATGACTTGCTCTTTTAAATTCACGTGTTTTTACGGATTTTTTAACACAAGTTCGCACTTCCGTACACTCTTCTCACAATGAATATAAAAATGAAAAAAAAAATAAAGTAACTGACGTATTTTTTAATTATAATATAATTGATTACGATTTATAAACTAAAATCAGCTTTTTCTCCAACAGGGGCAAATGGACGGAGGAAGAGATAGATATGCTACGCGGCTGCGTCCATCGCTTCGCCCTAGACCTCAACAAGCTTAGCCAGCACATCAAAAACCGTACGGTGTAAGTACAGTAGTTACAGATTGAGAGACACACACATACACGCACCTACATACACATACACACATCTACACACTCACACACACACACACACACACACTCCCACACCTACAATAAGAGACCTTCTCTTCAAATAACACTTATTTTCTCACTACTACACTCACACTCTACATGTGACCATGTCCATCCTTATTTGCAGCCGTTGAGAACGTAGCATATTTCAAACAATTTATCAAACACGGTAAATTCAAACTTACACTTAATTTCAAATTCACTCTCATTCCACTCACATTTATACACACACGCACACACACGCACACTCACACACACACACACACGAACATGCACCCACCCACACACACCCCGCGTGTGTGGGTGAATGTTCGTGTGTGTCACATCACACATTTTTAACACATTGTCACACTTTCAGCTCTCAAATCTGCACAACACTAAAGAAGAAAGCATTCGAGGACGCAGGTATACCTGTGAGACCGGTAAGCAGCACAGTGGCCAGCCACGTGATAAACCACACGCTGCAGCCGCCGGCTCAGGTATCGCCCATGACGGTCGTCAGCACACGCAGCGTGTTAGGGAACAACGCGGAGGTTCAAACATTCACTAACTTAATCAAGTTTTTATCTTTTTTTTTATAGCACACTTTTATTTTAGTTTTGTGCTGTCGTGTTAGTGATGTTTGAATTTTGTTAGCATGCTTGGTGTTACAACCGGTTCTTTGTCAAGTTAAGGTTTTACAATAGTATTGTTGACAAAACAAATTAATTACATAATAGTATATCATTCTGATGTTTCTTGTAAAATTATATAGACAAAAAATATTATATTAAAACTTGGGAATTCAGTTGAAATATTATGAAAGAATTATGAAAACGTATAATTACATATAGTGAAATGGTAATATGAAAGAATTATGAAAACGTATAATTACATATAGTGAAATGGTAATATTATTAACTGGAATATGGGAATAATTTTTGAGTGTGAAAGGAGTGAGTACTGAGATGACGAACGATAGAGGGAAATGGAAGAGAGAAACGTGTTGTGCCGACCCCACCTAGTGGGATAAGGGCAGGGAGATGATGATGATGATGATGGGAATAATTTTATGAAAAGTAAACTTTAAGATGTGCATTAATAGTTTTTTTTTTATCTTTTATGTTCATAGTTGTGCTTGATCTGTAAAGGGAGGGGTAGAAAATCAAAGGACACTCGGTTGAATCACTGTAGATAAATTATTATTATTTTAAGCTGCTCATTTTAGTTTAGTATTTTGTTATGCTATACGTTTTAAGCAAGAGACTTGAATTAAAAATTTCTACATTCCGTTATTGTGTACATATATACAGAATATGTGTACATACATTACATTTATTTTTATATTATATTTTTAATTACTTATAACACTTCAACTCTCATGCTAAAATAAGTATCACTTTTCACTTAGCTTAGATTATCACGAAGAAGAGACAATTTATTTTATCAATATTTATTGAATAATGGTTTTGGACGCGCGTCACTTGAGGACTTCCACACAGAATAGAGGAATGGAAACTATTTTGGGTACCGCGATCAATGCCTGCCGCGCACGCCCAAACTTTATTATGAAAATGATCTAGTCGAGGTCTATTTGGTTCATTATGGAGTTATGATCCATACTTAACGTAATTTAAAGCCGAATTTATTCTTTGCCTAGCTTTGCTGCGTTTATTCAAAACTCTATTCTTTTGAAGACGAATTCAGGCGCGGACTTGATGAGCAAAGAGACTTATTTAAAAACAAAATGCTTTCAAACATTCACTACAATGTCTTGATATATACGATGTCTTGAATGGAACTCAGACTTGCGCTTTTTATGGTGATAAGCTAAACGATATCGCGTCATTTTCGCATACAAAGGTAGACTCATTGGTTCGTATTAGAAACGTCCATCTGTTTTATGCTTTTAAATTTCACGAAGCCAATTACTTGATTCACGAATCATTCGGTAACAGTGAGCCGCTAAATTCGCATTTCTGTAAAACGTAGCGTAACACATATCTAAAGCATCCATTTTGCTATGGTACAGTACAATTTTATTGTAAATTGAATTAGTTGGGCTTTCTGAAATAGTATATTGAATATTAACACGTTGACTGGCCTAGTTTAACATAACTTTGCCTTGAGGCTTGAACAGAAAGCTGAACGTTGTCACGATTAAAGAAGTTATACATAGAACTGAATGCACAATAATAAATAAATAAATAATTATACTTAGGCTCTCGCGTCTTGTCTAAGAAATTACAGTCATGTAACTAGTCATATAAGTCAGTAATGCACGGTCACAGTCAGTTAATGTGTTAGTAGGCGATATACCTACTTTGTAACTAGTTTAGTCATCCTAATCACAATATTCTATAAATCATTGCATGGTAGATAGATGCCCAAATTCTATAACTAACGTACGGATGCCCGTAGGTCCATTACCATAGCAACTTTCTTATTACAACATAAAATATATGAAATTTTTTGCTAAACAACGTTACTAAAACGATAGTCCTACGGACATCCGTAAGTTGGTTGTAGGAACCGGCCGTTAATATATGAGAGCAGCAGGGGAATTCCGGTAAGATAACACAGGCGCAATCCACAGGTCACTCTAAACATGCTGAACGCGACAGAGAACGAAGTCGACGTGGAGGGACTTAGTGGTGACGTCAAGCTCGAATTTGAGAACAATGATGACGTGCCCGCTTGAGCTATGGGTTTACCAATGGGGCGGTGTCAGCCAACAATCCACCGCCCCACTTACTGTTGCAACAGCTGTACGAAACGGATATAATGCTTAGATTTTAATTATATGCTGTGTTCGCAATCGTAGGTGGCATAGACAATTATGCTAAGAGCTATTCATCTTTTCCATAAGTTCAAATAGGCACAGTTCCTACCAATCAAGTAGACGTCAAAGCTTTCTTAGAATAATACATACCTATAATTTCTGTGTACCCGCGGATGCGAACATAGCATAGTTAGTTTTCTGTAGGTATCATTATTTGTATAACGATTAAAATTATTATCAGTTTATTTTCGGTTTATGGGTTGTGGTAAATTTTGTTGTACACTTTTTTTGGTTAGAAAGCTCGTGTTTTGGATTTATGTAAGTCGATTATGTCGATTATCTAAATATTCAATGTGTTACTAGATATTTTAATTTCTACAATATCTTAAAATAACCATAATATTCACGTAATAATGCATAGGCTTGTAGTTGGCAGATTGCTTTCAGTGTTTATAAAGTAAAATATTAATGTTTATTAGTTCATAATATTCTGTAGTGGTCGGTCACGTAATGAACATTGTCGCCAAAGTGCAATGTTTAGATTTATAAGATAAATAATGCACTATTTAAATCATAATTTTATTATAAATACCACATCTAAATAAGTAAATAATTATCTTCACGTACGTGCTCTTAAAACATCTTCGTTAGTTGTATTTCAAGATTATAAAATATTTTAATTCTAATAGTAATAAGTATATATAATGAGTATTTACGAATGGGACGTCAAACTTCTAATGGAACGAGTAGTTTTTCTCATTTAAATAAATATTTAATAATAGAAATCATATTAATCTAATAATCTATACCATTGCTTTTAGTCGGCGTAGTAAATAAAAATGTTACTTACATAATATAGTTAATAAATAAATATGAAAAGTTTTTTCAATAAAATAAAAAAAATAAAAAAAATTAGGTCACTTTGGTGACATTTAAAATGGCTTATAATTATTTTGGAATTTCTGTTAATGCATCGTTACGTAAGATATAAAGTTGATCCCAAATTGTAATGCACTATGGTAGCCATAATAGCACTTCATATTTTTAAACCTATACTTCATTCTTCATTTTAATAATTTGTCTTATTCAAATTATTACTTGATTGGTTTGAGAACTTTTATTAAAGAAAGTAGGTAATGTTTGATACATAATGGCCAGTTTTATAAACAAAACGTTGAAAATCATTAGAGTTTTCGTGCTGGTTTCTAAAGTTTGGTTTAATATGTAAGTTTGTGTTTCTCGTGTTATCAACTCAAAGGCATACAATACAACGAGTATATTTCCAAGCTACCTTACCTTACCGTTTTCAATTTACATTATTCATACACGGTACGTTACCAACTAATCCTGTCTATCTAAGCCTCTACATCATACTTATTCTACGAAATTACATTATTATGTTATTTTGACATTACCAATTATGCCATTTTAATACATAAAGACTCAATTATTTTATGTTTGCATCCCAGATATTATGGGGAATGTGTGTTACTAATTTGTTATTAATAAGATCTCTGTACACCACATTGAAGCAAATAAATGAATTAGAAATGGAAGAAAGAAACGTGTTGTGCCGACCCCACCTAGTGGGATAAGGGCAGGGAGATGATGATGATGATGATGAATTATGAAAAAACAGCAATTTCCTTGTGAACCTTGATTACGTCAGTACAAAAATCCTATAAGACATAAAAAAGTTACAATTAAATTTGAAATCGCTTGAGTAGGTAGTCATTTATATATCGACTACAGTAGGCAATTTTTGGTAATATACTCTACATAGGTATCTTTCCATAGATTAATACTTATAGGTATTAAAATATTTAGCCACTAACATTTTTAAATAAAATTTAAATTTATAGCTTCTACTCAGATTTATAAATTCGCTTGTTTAGGTAGTGTGTAAACTACATTTCTGCAGATTTTTGGGCTTGAACCCGTCACGTTTTAACATTAAATAATATTCAAGTTTATACTTAGCTTATTCTCTAATCGCTTGTAGGTACTAATATTGACTATAGTAGGCTATTTTCGGGCTTAGAAACCTTCTTCAACAATTTTACTACTATATTTCTTCAAATTTAAAAAAAAACATTAAATTATTTAGCTTTTTACTTAACTTGATGTTATATCGCTTTTGTAGGTAGTGTCTTTGTACTACGTTAGGCGAATTTTAAGGTGGTCGTTACGGTTTTTATCATACATTTATGGAATTAAAATAAATACTTCTTATCTTGTAGGTAGTGTCCTTGTACTACGTTAGGCGAATTTTAAGGTGTTTGTTACCGTTTTTATCATACATTTATGGAATTAAAATAAATACTTCTTATCCTAAAATTCAGCTTCTCTCTCCTCTCAGCTTATTTTAAAATCGCTTGAGTAGGTAGTGTTATATGTATAATCGAACACTACAGTAGGCGTTTGGGATATGACTCGTCTAACGATTTTGCCACTATAATCTTTAAAAGGCTTATTACCTACTCTGTTTTATCTTAAATCGCTTGTGTAGGTAGTGTCTTTAAAACTACGTTAGGCGACATAGGGATAATAAATCTCTTAATAATTATTTTCAAAGTTTAAATAATAAATACCTACATATTAAGCATTTCACTCAACTTATTATCTAATCGCTTGTGTAGGTAGTCTATATACTACGTTTTAGGCTTTTAGTCTTTTTACTCTTAACGTTTTAGTCATTAGATATTTTTCAAGCATTTTACTCTAATTAATAATAAAATGCTTGTAGGTGTTTTCATACACTAATTGACATTAGAACTTTCTCTATTTACACATAAAATATAGTTCTTCAAAGTTTTCACTTATTAACACAAAACTAGAAAACAATTAAATTGATTTAACCCTTTACCGCCCTCGAGTCGCTATATATTTATTATATTATTTTTTTGATCGCCGTGGGGTGACCGGCACTCGTATGAGAGTAGAATCTAGTCCCCTCCTCTTCTTGCCGAGGTGTCGTAAGAAGCGACTGTGGTATAAGTGCAGCTAAACAGTACATCTTGCACATCCTTCCGATGTCGACCCCTTCAGTGGGGTCGATTTGCTTTCAGCTTTTTCTGCCCCTTAAGGGCTGGGCATATCCGATCAGCCACTCAGGCAACATCCCAAGCCGAGGCCCGTACCACTCTGGTGCCCTTGAGCTAAGTTGCCTTAAAATCTTTTTCCAGCGTAGAGGCCTTCTGCCCTCGCCAAAGTCCGGTGAAGTTATAAAGGTCCCAAAGACCACTTAACATCAGTCCTACGAAAAAAAAACTTCTTACACATAACCGAATGGTGGCAGTAAACCAAATGTTTTTTCATTTTTTTTTATTAGGTTTATTTTAGGATTTTTCAACTACGTTCGTTTCGTTTTAAAGCGACTTCAAAAGTGGATTTTTTACAGTATGTTCACCGATTAATATTGTTGGTTTTTTTTTATTCAAAAAATGTTCTTAGTAATTTATAATGGAGATTTTTGTACTGACATAATGGTTCTTTTTAATAATCGCATATTGGTACTTGTACTTTATCTCACTCCATTTCTTCTCTAGTGAATTTTATTTAACGTATCTTAAAATTAAAATGGATTTCGACATAGGAAAGTAACATTTGTGCTACAATAAATTATCTTAATATTTTTATCATTATCTTTGAGAAATATATGTATCTTAAGCATAATTAGAAATATTTCTAGTAATTAAAATAACGGTAATGTTTAGTAAACATTTCTGCAGTAATCGTAATCCAACCTAAAGAGTAGTTAGTTGTTTTTCATTATTAATTATATCAGCTTTTTATAAGCTTAAATAATTATAATAACTCACATACCTACATGCACTTAAATCCAGATATTTTAATAGTAGGCATGCACTATTAATTATTGAGTAGCTTTTGTAAAAAAATAAGAAAAAGTAGTCGATAGTTATTTATCTCTAAACATAAAAAAAATACCTAGATCTTTTCCATGATCAGTCTCTACATTTATAATCGACTTCAAAAAGGGAGGAGTACCTATAGTTATATTTTATGTATGTTCACTATTGTTCACCCATTACTCGGTCAATAGTGAACCGATTTAGATATATGTTATTGTTTGAAAGTATGTTGGCAGGAGTTTACTGGCTAATAAGTCGATGACATCAATCTATCAATCTAATCTAATCTAATTTATTTATTTATTATAATCAGCCCACATCCACCCACTGATGAGTAAATGCCTCCTCATTTTCACGCCATTCTCTCCGACCCTGTGCCTATCGCATCCAATATTTCGCCACTGCCTTTGCCAAGTCATCAGTCCATCTGGCTGACATCTTTAACAGTAAAAATTACATCACTTTTACTATTTGCAAAATGGCCAAGATCCGACCATCTGGTGAACTTAAAAGAGTTATAACCTAAGTTAAAAGTTAAAAGTAGAGTTGCTGATCTATGGTTAAAGACATATAGGTAGACAAAGGACTCACACGAAACTTCTTCAAACATAGCATAAGTACGTACTAATAATTATTATGAATTGAGGAAAACAACCGAGAAAGAACTGCCTGCTGAAATGCCCAGAATATTATGCGGTTAGATTGTATTAGAGTGGCGTAGAACTTGGAAAAGATGAGTTAATATTAAGTTTGTATCATCATACACAGCCTATGATAATATATTTTTGTATATAGATACGTTTTAATATAATGCTGTCTCCCAACATTTCACAACGCTTTGTTTTTTTTGCTAAAAAAAAAATAAGCTTGGAATTAAATATGGAGGACGCTAGACGTGAACATACATCTGATTTTCTGACGCAGGTTTAACGAAGATGTTTAATTAGGTATTGTAATTGAGTTAAGTTGAACATATTTTGCTTTATTATTTTGTAATAAAATCATTTCTATTTCCTATTGATTTATGTTCAGTTTATTGTGTTCGAGTTTTCCAATAAACATTTCAAAACTATTTTCTTGTCTTTTGTTTTTTTGTTTTTGTAGAGTGACTTGAGTAGCACAATTACAGCATATAACGCATCAATTCTCTTACATTACACCACAAAATACATACACTTGGTACTTAAGATGATACCTTCTTACCTACCTGCCAGGGTAGTGCACACAAAGTTCTAGTTCAACACAGTAAATCCTATTTTAGGATGACGTAAAACTCGGCAAACCACAATCTGATCTGAACCCTCATTAGGAACAATAATTAATCACATAAGTAGGTACCTAGGCCCCCTACAACCCAACGAACCTGAGTGACTATAAGACGGTCGCATTGAGACGTTTGACCGACACGAAAAGGTGGGAATTTTATAAGCCTTTTCTGAAATTCATCGGAAAGGTGGGGGATTTAGAAAACTTTAGGTATCTAAGACATTTATTCATAATTTGCCCGAAGTTATATTTAAGCCATCATTGTTTTAATCCTCATCTTCGTCCTTCACATATTAAAACAAGTTTAGTAATAGTCATAGTACTTACCTATTTATATACTTAGAAAAATTAAATATCTTAAGTGTTGCTGCTAACATAAAGGTGTTAAATTCATAAACCTTAAAATCTTAATAATAAAATAGAACTTAGGTAAGTTGTTTGTATGTTTAGAGGCTATAGTAGTGATGTAGTTTAGCTAGGACTTGTTATGAAACTACGCTAAGGTTTTTTAGAAAGATAGTGGTATGGTTAATGGTTATGTAGGTAATTGGCTATATGCCAATTAGTTGTTGAGAGCAGACACGCCCATGGCAACGTGTAAAAATCACCAACTTCCTTTTTGCGCGTAGCCATGCCTCCGCGTTGTATCTGAGGTTAAGTTGCCGTGTCACCTGTGTAATAAATAACCCTTGATGTATTCGTGATTAGGTACGTTGCAACTCTAGAAGCAACAAAGGGTTTGTATAAGACCCTTTGAAGCCTCTATACTTCATTTCTTGAAACGAGCTAATAGGAACGTAAATAAACTCACGTGATTGGTCGTCGAAAATAATTGTTTATTCTCGTATTGGCTAGATTTGATAATTGACAATTGATTTGACGATCTAGCCAATCACGAGATAGAATATTATTTTCAATGACCAATCACGTGAGTTTATTTTATCTTCCTATTAGCTCGTTTCAATAAATGAAGTAGGTACCTATAGAGTTAAATATTGGAACTAAAACGAACATTGGCAAAGTTGTTAAGTTTACAGAAAATATTTTTGTAATCAATTAACTAATTCTAAGTAAAAAAAATAAAAACTAAAAAAAAAACAATATAAAACCGAACAAGTGCAAAATAAATAACCTAGTTTTGATACTTAAAGTTGAATTATCGTAATTACCTACATACCCAGTCTTAGGTTTTCTTTGCTAATGGTTATCTAAAATTCCGGTTACTTCCCTGATAGGTACTTTCTTGGATAAGTTAGTTGAAATTATTTTTATGTACGTGCTTATCCTTGTGCTCTATTTCATATTATTTGAAACATACAAGAAGACTGTTGTTATTTTTGCCATGGTTTCAAAAATGCTTGTTTAGGTGTCGTGAAATTACTATATTTTTGTAATGACAGTTTTACAATATAAACCTTGTTAAATCACACTTAAATGCAACTTCAGATACGTTGATAATTTTTATTCTTCTTGTTATAATAAACGTTACATTAATGATTAAGTACAAACAATATATTTTTGTATTGTAAACCGTGAGCCACCTCAGAGAGAATATATTTTTATAATTCAACTAACATAATAAACTTCTGCTTAGGTATAGGTAATTCAGATAATTTTCTTCTAGTGTCTTTCACATATAAATCTAAAATTTAGATATGTACTTAGTAAAGTTTGGTACTCTTAATAATCTTAACACATGGTTTTTCCACTAGTAATAATAACAATTCTATAACTATTATTAAATTAAGTATACTCAGTAATTATGAAGTACGATGTAAATATGCATCCGTGCAGAAAGTTTCCATTCTCAAGCATTAGGATAAGTGTTTAGGGCCCTGAGCCCTCAATATTGAATACTCAGTGAAACTAATAAATAAGCCAAGTAGGTACCTACAATACCACCTAAACCTGATTTTCCTTTTTTATATACTGTTTCTTTCTATTATATTAGGTATCAAACATATTTGTATCAAAGAAATACGTGTTAGTAAGTTCTCTCTCAGACTTTCTTAAAAATTATTATTTCTTCTTTGGATAATATTGAACAGGTTTATCACTTTATACCTTTATATCGCAGAATGCAATTAATGTTATTTTAGAACAAAATATGTATGTACAACGATAACGAAGTAAGTAATTTATATCATTTTAACCTCATAATAGGTTAATTTTAAGCACGGCCGTAATATTCGAACTCCGAAACAAATACCTACATCTTTTTCTAAATATTAGAAAACACGGTAATTATTTAATGATAATTATATTCGAGTTATTAGTAGTTTTATTTAATGACGAAGTTGAACTTTATAACCACTTATTAACGATTAAATTGAAGTAGCAAATCGTTGTAGCCTAAGTCGAAAGAGAGAATAGCATTAAAGTAAGGATAGTCCATTATGTGCGCTTTAGAATAAGTAGGTGCATAATCAAGTAGGTGCATAATCAGTATGATAAAAGGTAGATAAATATATTCGTTTTATTTCAATATACTTAGGTATGTAATAAAAGTGTGCCCTTGAGATGATATTTCACGAAGAAACTTTTTCAAATAGACTAAATTAGGCAAATGATGTGTTACTTTAGTAGATAAATAGAACCACTTAAATATTATTGAGCGTTTTGGTTCGTCTTGGGTTTGGGTTTTCTTGAAATATCCTTTTTTTTAAGGCCATTATGTATTTAATAAATACCGTACGTAAAGATAATCCGGCTTCAAGTTACACATATTTTCTCTGGTTTTTCAATGTAATGATTTTATATTTATTTGTCTCTACCAAGTAAATTCACTAATCAAAAACATGATACTACTAAGCTTAAAATAGGTTACTTATGTAAGGACCTATGTAAGATAAGTACCTAATGTAAATATTACGATCAAATGTAATAAGAAGTGAGCCTTCAACTTAAGTTAAGGTAGACATTTAAGAGCAGCTGTTACCCACCATTGAAGTAGGTTTTAGGCAAAAGTGCTGTAGTTGTTTATAAAATATTATAATAAGTAAACATAGTTGTTTGTGCTATATATTTTTCAATTTAATTTGCCATGATTTGTCTCTGCAAGTCATGATGACACTCAATTTAATTGTATGCAACTGGCAGAAACTTGCATCGTGTATGAGACTTGCAGATTTTTTATAAGTAGACGCTTCAATAAAAAGAAGTGGAGTAATGATGGGTGATTAAGTTTGGAATGAATTATTAAGTTCGTTGGAATGAGGAGAATGGATGAAAGATCTGAGTGTTTATGATTAAAGCATGCCATAACATAAACTAAGTTATAATCATCACTAAAGAATACATTTCAGATTCAATATTTTTTTGTTTCTAAACTACATAGGAGAAAAATGTCTTTCATGCGAGCATTTTTACAGAGCCACGTAAAAAGCAAGTTGTTGACATTATTTCTTTCGACATTCCATGTGACATGTCGTTTTCGCAATGATTTTCCAATGATCTTCATTATTCTTCATTCCAAGAATTGATAAGTATTAGTAATGTAATATGTATTTTAATATTTATATTAAGAGTAGATATCAACCTATACTATAAACTACATATTATAATCACTGTTGAACATAGTAAACATTGATAAACTACAGTTATTATTAGTCGTTTGTTAAAAACTTATTGTAATAAATATATTAAACTTAACTATGATAAAAATAAGTCGATCATCAGTCAAAAGGTCTAGATGTCATTTGCACGAACCTATACTTTAAATCCGTGGTCATTAGTCTTTTTAAATGATGTGATTGTCCAACGGGAAATGGTAAAAATAATGACGAAGCATGGAGAATGAAGGGAAGCGAGAGAAATACGGAGAGACCTTTTGGGGATGAGGTAAAACTTACGTGAGAGGTTGCAACTTTTAATGGTACGGCTTTAGGTTGGATTCTTGACTCGTGACAAATAAGGTATAATATGTTTGTGCAAATATTTGTTTCGGGTTTAACGTTAGCGGGACCAGGGTATAAGAAGGCACAATTTTTGTCGAGCCAAGGCTGAAGGAGAAATATAATTTTAATTAAACAAATTACTTTAACATTTTATTTACCAAAATATTATAAATCTATATTTTATTCTAATTTAAATTTACGCTTGTTCTTCATAACAATGTAACAATGTTATCACTATTTGCTTAGAATTTGATTCAGCTCCCAAATGTAGAGCCGCGATAATTTTAACAATTTTTTTTTCTTCTTCAATGTGTTTTTCTAATTTAACTAAAAACGTAAGTAAATGAAAAATTAAGTTGGAGCTGTAGCATAGGAATTTACTATAAACTTTTTATATGTACTTATCTACATGTTATACTTAGTCAATGTTGTGATAATAGGTATTGTACTCAACATAAAGAAACAGACAGTCTTAGAGCGTTTTCACATTATCCGATCCGATATCGGATCGGATAACGTGAAAACGCTCTTATAATTTCTAATCATTCGTGAGTAGCTGGGTTGTGCTTTCATTCATCTGGAGAAACTACATTATCTAAATTAACGTTTGATGAGATACTGAATGTAACAATATGCATGTAAGTTTGTCGATACTTAGATTGAAATTAAAAGCCGGTCTGTTTCTCTACATTGAGTTTTAGCTATTAGATTGTTGTATTTTCTACTCGATGTACTTTTACTTATCCACTTTACCTACAGTATATAAATGTATCCATGTGTATTGATAGTGTTAATATTTAGAAATGCGTGGTTTCGGTTATCGACATTTCTATGGACTCGTAACAATCTGTTACCTATACTTTTTTGATGCATGTATTTAGATTTTCCTAATAATCCGACCTTCATTCATGAATTTACTCGTGTAATTAACGTTTGATAAATTAATTAGAAATTAATGGTACCTATATCGTAAAAATCTGAATTGTTTTCTACATAAAATTAACAAAATTGCACTTTCTTGCCGTAAAGTAATGTTGTGTAAAATTATTTAATTTAATTATTTATAGTTAAAAAAATAACCTATACTCGTATTATTGTAAATTAAACATAAAAGAGCTCGGGCGTTTTCCATAAATTACCTGTAGGGGCACTCTGAACCACATCTTATGCCGGCCACACACGCTACGATGCATCCACAGGTCTACCTACCGGAGAAAGAACCTAGAGTCACCTAGCTTGACTGTACATCTTCCCATAATTATTTGGCTGAATAGTGTTTTTCTTTTGTTTTCCATATTGTACAATTTTAAATCTGTAGAGCAAATAAATGTATTTCCTGCTTGAAGCAAATAGGTCACCTACATATCTGGTTTATTTTTATTTAACGTGACTAATTTCAGTACGAACTACCTACTACTATTATCTACTACTACTACTATTTATTTAAAATTGTAAAATTAGCCGTAAATGTATTAATATTTAAAGCGTGACGTTCTTTTTGTATTTTTTATGGATTCACTACAAAATTGTCTATGTCTACTCGCTGAAATATAAATTAAACTAACTTCCGATATAAATATACCTAGGTATTAGCAGAAACCAGTCCTAGTCCATTTCTTATTCATCTTATTCTTGGCTTGCTCAATACGAACGAACGAACGAACCTAGAACAATATCATAGAATCATAGAAACAAAGCTTTGAGATCAAATGATTCTAGTTTTTTGCGGTGACACGGACGCAAGATAGTCGGCAAGCTGTGACCCATGCTTCTATGCAAAGATACCTACTCGCGTTTGTATTTATACAAACGCAAGCAATCTGCCAAAACGCGCTGCAAACTAGCATTTGAAGGCACTCGAAAAACGTCGAGTTTAGGTTCTATTCTTAGAGGATTAAGGATTCTATTAGTTTGCCTCAAATTCAGGGTTTATAGCCATTAAATTGGAAAGGCTGGTCTGACTACGAACAAAAAACTGTTTCATCTATTTGCCTACGATCCTGACACACGGAGTAGAAGTTCAGCGAGTAAACACCATTTGTTGGATATAAATTCCATAGCCTAATATACTTTGAGAAGGCAGTACCTAAAATATGTCTAAATTTAAGCGGCTAATTAAATTAGATCGTATTTAAAATTGTCTTTTCATTATAAATGTGTTGATGTTTACAATAAATATCTTAGAGGCTTAACTATGGTTTTATTTTAATCCTCCCTTCTAACCCTAGTATACTCGTAGGTAGGTATATCAGGCCATTACATCTTCACTAGATGATCTATACAGCGTCTGAAGGCAATCTTTGCCTACACTTATCGGGACACCATAGTGCCTGGGATCAGAATCAGAAATATCTTTATTGCAAAAACTGTTGTACAATGGTAGGTCTTACATAGTAGGTACAAGTTTAAACAGTCATCCATTTCGGATGTGCAACGTTACAATAATAATGTCACTAATAAAATAACCTAGACACAGGTAAATAGGTAAGTAAGTAAAATGCTAATTTTACAGTAGGTCTTTGTGTAGGTACCTTGGTAGGTACACAAAGATAGATAGAAAACATTTATTCAGCACACACAACACAACACGTAGATACAAAGAAAAAAGACAATGGCAGAGAAGGACACAAAACAAGGAAGTATACAGGCATGAAGGTACAAAGAAGATAAGCACAATAACAAGACAACGGACAACTACCTTCCTTTAAAGATAGATATTCTAACAGTTGAGATGGAAAAGGCTTGCCCAACCTAATCCACCACCTAAGCTTAGCCAGCCACTACGTGTAGGGCTCTCTAGTCGCGAGTTTCCTCACGATGTTTTCGTTCACCGTTTAGAGCGCGTGATAAGTAAATATAAATAAATAAATATCCTTGGATTTAGCCGTTGTAAAGTCGCGGGCAAACGATGGTTCGGTTTGGCGTAGGATCGTAGCAGAAAGCACAAACTAAAAGCCTGAGGCCTATATATAGGTACCTAGCAGTGGGTGAAGTCGGACTGTGAATGATGATGACGATGATGATGAATTTAGTAGGTAAGTGGTACCTTCTTCCTATCTGTAATATAAGTAAACGAGAATGATTTTCGCATTAGTAGGTAGATGGGTACGAATTTAAAAAGTAGGTGGTACATAACTGTAGTTTTAGTAGACCTAATCCTGTTTGGGTAGTGGTCAGTTCATGAAAGGTGCCTACACAGTAGGTAGCAGAACAACATACTTAAATTATTAATTTAGGTATTACAAGAACTCTCAGAGCAATCATCTTCTCAACAAGAACTGTTCCAATTTGTTGTCGAATATTTTGACTTCCTTTTTAAAAATGTTGATAATCATTGACATTGACTTAAAAAATTTAAAAGAGCGACATCTATTGTCCATATGTCGTACTTTTTTATTATGAATCACCAAAACACCACCTATTTGTGGCAACCCCAAGTCTACATTATGAAGTGTTTCCACAGCCAGAGCATAGATGGCGTGGTGAGGCAAAGTTAAGTTTGTATATTTAGTTAGTCAGTTTATTTTCTTTATTCTCCACCCGCCAGATGGCGTTAGCAGCAGCCCACTGATATGATGTGATTAATTTCCGTGTCTCTTATAACGTTTACTTACCTTCCCTTCCTACAGACTTTTTAGTGTTTATTATGTTGTATGTACCAAGGACATAGGTAAGGTATTGATGTTTTTTTTTATATCCGCGGGAACGAGTCGATCTAATTATAGGCTCCAGAGGAAAGTAAATGAAACCATGCAGCTAAAATGCGAAGTAAGGTCGAAACACATTATTAACACGCGACGCGTCCGATGAAACGCGACGCGACGCGTGTTGAGTCGAATCAAATTGTATCATTTTCTATGACCAAAATCACACTATGAACATCCGAGGCGACGCCATGCGCAGACTGGTCAACAGTTTATGTCGCGTCGCGTGTTCATAATTTTATTGTGTTTCGACTTTCGACCTAGCCGCACATACTTTAGGTAGAGTAACATGTAGAAGTTTCCTGCACTCCATTTCTGCTCAAAACTCCAAAAACCCTCACAAGAACAAAACTATTTTATAAAACCTTCTCGGTTTTAAAAATAAAGTAGGTAAGTATAAGATTTAAAAAAAAATGATTTCTGGACGGATATTATACGAAAATCAGTGAACATTTCGGTGGTAAGTAGGTACCTTCCTACGCATTAAAATAGAAACAAACAGTGAAACATTAGATCCTTCTTTTTGGAAGTCAGTAAAAAAAGAACGAACTGCAATGTTTATCATATTTTATTAACTTTATTTTACATCACTTTAAAATACAAATCTGTACCTAAACACAGTCAGCAAGAAAAATAATCATGCTTACAGTGTAGAAATGATACAATTGAGGATTCTACAGCTGAAAATAGCTGACTGTGTTTACACGCAGGCTATAGTGGATACAACAACACAAAAAAATCTTCTATACAAAATTCTGACTAGAATAGTTTTCAACAATTAATCACATGTACCTAATTATTGACTTAGAGACATTCATTGTATGTTGTTAATCGTGGTTATGATAACAAACTTGTAGTTCAAGTCAAAAACAATCAACCTTTCAAACTATTTCTATTGCGTAGACGTGCGTAGCTACGCCACTTCGTAAAGTCGTTAATCAGACACTACGACACTGCCGGGACGTAGCTAAAACATCTTGAATAGGTTACGTCACGTAAAATGAACGCTGATATAAAAACCACAGTAGTATTTCTGTAGGAATCTATCGAATGGTGGTGGAATAGAATAACGCGACGCACTTTAGATATAATTTAGCGCGTGCTATTGGTTCCTCAGCGAGTGTACCCATGAGCAAACAAACCCCCGCAACTTTTTTTTACGTGACGTTTCCTATTACTTTCAATCGTTGTTATAATGTGGTAATCAAAATCAAGAAAATTCATTTTTGAATACAGAAATGACTGTAAAATATGAGATTTAATAAAATTAGTCCTGAGAACTTTTTTACATGGCAATAAAGTAAACTATTTTTGATATTAGCATATATTTTCCTGAATGAATACAATCTCTATCTCCAGTAGTGAAAAGTCACTAACACTGCAGTTAACCGTATTTTCGTACTAATTATGCCTATTTTGTAATTACAGTTTTAATATTGATAACTACACGAGGCCAATCTATTAGGAAACTATTTTTACCAAAGTAATGGGTGAATACAATTTGATCACTTGATTTGTAATTGTGTTATATTTGCTCTATGCACATCTTAGGGGCACTTACTTATAAGTGTACATAGTATACTATACACACATTAAGGCTCGTATTCAGAGACTTCACTCAAACTGAGTCTACGTTTAAGCATAGATTTTTGACAGTTCTCTATCAAAACTAAGTTATCAATGCTTGAGACACGATTTACGCTTGAGTATAGTCTCTAAATACGCGCCTTAATCATTTAATATTCATTATAACCGTGCTAGTCTAGATTTAGGTAGTTATAAGGCTACGTGCGTCTATTTTGAGTGAGAATAGTTTCTTAGTTACCGAGCTCTTTTAACTGAAGTTTACGATTAAATTTTTAGGGCTATTCCGAGGCCCTACCATCAGTTTACTGTAGTATTGATACTATCCTCGATACCGAGTCAAGTATCGCAAAATATATGAGAATCCAGCGCAGCGCCGCCCCCGGTAACTTGCATGAACTAATAATTTCATACATTTGAAATACTTGACTCGTTAGCGAGGATAGTTAACTATACAACTCGAAAACTCATGGTAGGGCTACTGAGCTAGGGTTAGTTTTGTAACCCGATAAGTCATGTTAGCCACAAAAAAAAAACAGGTCTAAAAATTTAAAGTTCTTGTGATCATGAGTTTTATAAAAAACATTATTAAACTAGTTAAAGAAAGGGAATAGAACCAAATAAAAAAAATGACAACTTTTCACAAAATCATGAATCATCATAGTATATGTGACTTCAAGGAATACTTTACAGGTTTTTCTTATATCATAAGACAAGTTGAGTTTGACTAGGACAGAATTTAACATTTTATTTTATAAGTATTTTATTTATTTAGTGATCTATTTATTTGGATACCTTCTATACCTATCTATTTATTTAGGTACGTCGAAGAGGTAACGGAATTTTAAATGTCTAACCACTTACTCTTATATTATAGTTTTTATAGACAAGCAAAAACAGGTGGTAGGTTTTGCTAACATCAACTAGAAATGTTACTTTTTTTCTAAACAATATCTTGAGAAACACCTACGGTTAAATAATATATTTACAACAATATTTACAAATTCTAGTATACAACTATTCATAACAACATTCTAATACATATTACAATTTTGTATCTCTAGGGTAATATACATTTAAAAATACACAGTACAGCAAACCTGACACCAAAAACTATATTTGGAATTCAAAATTGTTGTTATAACAGTATCTATATTATAATATTACATAACACATTGTAGTACTTTATTCTTTATAGAAAACATTTTGCAATCCTAAACAGATAATGACTTTGACGGTGACTGTACCTATATAGGAACCTAAATGTGACAAACGCCGGAACCGGTACTGAAGTAGGGTTACTTAAATATTTTAATACGCTCCCATTAACCATATAAGATGCTCTTATTTTACACAAACGTCAAATAGTGTCAGAGATAAGCACCATTTACATTATGTAGGGTTTCTGTATTCGGGCGAAAGATTTGTAAAATAACAAAGTATTCATGAACACGCTTGTGAGTCTATCGAACTGCTCAAAGACCAGTGAAGTAATATAGAGCAAGCTAGCCGTAGAAACATTTCCCACAGGTTTCTAAAGGAACTGGTGCTCAAAGAAGCCGCTAAGAGAGAAGTCTGTATGTGCAGGCTGGCTGAAGGGCTGGCTGTAACTGGTGATGGTAGACGTGGGCCGCACGCACAGGTCCACTGCGGGCGATGGTCTGTGCTTGCGGCCACGTCTACCCGCGAATCAGTGATCCGTGCTGAAGTAAGAATTCTGCATCAGGTAAAGCTTGTCTATTGGGTTGACAACCGCGCCGGTGCCTAGATTCAACGGCTCGTGGGTGGGATGACCGTGGTTGTGGTGATGCTGGACCTCCAGGTTCTGAAGGCTCATGGTGTCGGAGGCGCCTTCGTCGAGCTGGTCGAAGTTGCTGCCGTCCAAGGAGATGTCCGAGCTGCAGAAGCTGTCGCCGGAGTGCGCTGGGTAATCTGAAATGAGAAAATTAAAATGAGACTCCTGAGACACAGTTTATACTAGTTCGGGGCGGTGCACATTTTCACCTATCAAGAGTCACTTAGCTTATAAGACTGTACATTTTTAAGTGATCCTTGAGGTTCTACAAAAATAAACACATTTTTCTTTCTTTCTTTCTTTGACACGAGCATCGTCTGCGCGTAAATAGCATAGCTACTGTATTAACCTAGTCTTAAGCAGATCGTCTGGAAGAAATCATTAAGTCAATTAGTCGATAAGATCGCCTTTTGTATCAACCTTTGTTATGGTTAAGATAGTATTAGTTACTTTCTGTATGTTGTTGCAATAAAGTTCTTATTTATTTATTTATCGTCATTCAAATGACTGAGAAGTATACTCACTACCTCAAAATTGTGCTACTAACGTCGATTACAAGATCGACCACGGTTAGCGTGAGATTACGGGTTCAGATCCCATCAAGGTGCAGTAAATAAAAATATCTAATAATATCTATAAATACATCTTTGATTTCAAAAAATACTGTTTCTATCAGTAAGAACCTGTAATTGGCTTTCTGGAGCTATAATTGCATCTAATACTGTCTATTGTAGCTGTTGGTTTTCCAAATAATAAATAAATAAAAGTAATCACGATATAGAAATAATAAGTAAGTTACTACCCTATTACTTTATGAACATAGCCACGCTTTGGCTTTGTCTAAAGTAAACTTGCTAAATGTAAAGATTCTTCGGCAGTAAACTTCCTCTAGTACCCCAAGGCACAGAAACTTGGGTAGGTAAATTGATCGAAACTCCTCCTTCTCGAACGCCATGACTTTGGACTTTGGTACTGGTTATAAGATTATTTTTCATGAAGGCCATTACTTTGGTACTGGCATGGTTATAAGATTATTTTTCATTCGATATTTCAATTGAATACAATGCACTATTTAGTGCGTAATAAAACCCTGTCCTATCAGTGTACAAGCTACGTCTTCAGAGAATTAACGACGGTACTGTGACCTCCAGTGAGTTATGATGATAATTTTGAGAAATGGTGATCTTAATATAATTATAAAATAAATCTTACCGTCAGGAGAGTACGGCAGGTTCGGGTTCAGTGGCTGGCTGGAGGCGGAGAAGGATCCATCCAGACCGAGGTAGTTCCCGTGCTCGCTGGACGGCGACTCCTGCTTGATGCTCTTCTCGTCCTTATCCTTGTCCTTCTCCGAGGACTTGTCTCCCTCCTGCTTCGCCTTGCGCTGGATCTTCTTCATCTTAGCTCGCTGGTTCTGGAACCAGACCTGGACAACTCGCACGCTCAGACCTGTGTCCTTGGCGAGGGCTTCACGAACTTTACGGCACGGTTTTGGGCTCACTTCGAAAGACGCTTTGAACTGCCTGCGTTGGGCGGATGTCAGAATGGTGCGTGGACGTTTCGGCCCCCTTCGCCCATCGCGCGGCCGCTCCGAGTCGTCTATGATCATGTCATCGTCAGCATGCTGCATTAGATACATCTCCTTCTCGAAATCCTGTCTGCAGAATATCTGGCCGGATCTCATGACGTATTGCTCTCCCTTCTGGAGCGGCTGGCAACACATCACGCAGACGAAGCACTGGATGTGGAAAACGTACTGCTGCGCGCGCATGACCATCTCCTGCGGAAGGAGACGGTCGCCGCAGCGGGTGCATTTCACTCCGAACAACCTATGGAAATTTAAATAGTTAAGCACAAAGTTACCAGCTCTTGTTGTAGCATTTTTCTAAAGTAATGAGATAAATGACTTATACAAGTATTAGAGAGAGCAGATACCGTTGTCTAAAATTAAGCTGCATCTTACAGAAAGTGCTACAAAAACATAGTTGGTAACCGTAGGTACACGCTTAAAAATCGCTTGGCCATTCGCATTCGATATAAATTCAGAATTCGCATCCATTCGAAATCTACCATATATTCTAACACACCAAAGTTCTGTGCAAACAAACCGACAGTCGGAAGCAGAAACAATGTAGAACTCTAATGGAAAAGTAAGTACAGCTGTCAGAGCGTTGCTGCTTCCGATTGATTCGATTGCAGCGTCGACTTTTTAAGGGTTTTTGTTTTATATGGAGATTTCTATTTGTCATGATCGTAGAAAACTGCAGTTAGTTATAAGCACTGTTTCAAGTTGGTTATACAATGAATACAGGCAAAGACAGCTCTTGCAAAACTAACAACAAATGTTTTTACTGAAAAATGAGTCCTAAATCTCAAATTTGTTATAACGTATGAGTTATGCCGTAATTTTATGACAATGTAATTTTACAGTTCAGACAAGGGTTCATTCAGTCGTCTGGCAAAAGCTGCTTTCTGATTGGCTCAAAACTATCACCGTTTTCTACGAGAATGAAATGGATGATTGGTCCCGGCATTACCTATCATAATCAGGCTTGCAGTACAGCTTGGAGTTTCTGGTGAAGCAGGTGTGGGCGAGGGGAGAGCCGCACACGCAGCAGGAGAGGCAGTGCTCGTGCCACGAGAGTTCCCCCACCCGCATCAGGTAGCGGTCCTGGATCTTCTGACCGCATCCTTCGCAGATCTCAACTATCTTCTCTCGCTTGATGGTGGTGTTCAGCTCTGGAAAGGAATGCTGATGTTAGTAGCATGTGGAAAATACTCGCATTGATCACCCGGGATGTAAATGAATGAGACAAATGAACAAAGATGGAGTAAAGATGGCCAATACTTAAGAGATTTCTTTTAAGTGAAATTCTCTTTATAGTGAAAAAAAAAAATTCTCTTTATAGTGAAAATGTTGTTTAATTGTTTATTTTTATTTCTTTGATTTTTTATTTTTGTTATTGTTTTTTATATTTGATTTAATATTGTGTGTCCTAGTTACTATGCCTTAGAATAAGAATTCTGTAAAGTAGTACCTAAGTTTTAAATAAATAAATAAATAAAATTTTAAGAATCTTGTAATAGCAGACAATGTTTCTAAAAAAGAGAATTTAGGATCGACCACTGAGCTCCTCTAATCAAAAAAACGTGCCAGGAAAAACATAATTATTTTAAAGCAATGGAAGATTAATACCTTTTTTAAAATAAAACCATTGCTGATACCAAAATTTAGGATTTATACAGAGTGGGGCAAAATTTTGGCCTTTTAGCTATCTTTTCCTTTGTAGTAAGTTTTGATTTTAGGAGTTTGTTGACTTATTTTAGACAAAAATTCAAAGGTTTTGCTAGCCAAAAAATAGGAGTTTATCGAAATTACAATAAATTTTTTTTTAAGATTCGAAGGTTCTTATCTTTAATTTGACCACCGCAAACTGTGTTACTATTATTTCTTAGACAATAAGCAACCGACCAACTAACAACTTTTTCAGATCAAAACTTTAGAACTAAGAGAGAAACGGTAGCTATAAAGTTAAAAAAATTCAAGAATTACACAGAAACAAATAAACAATGTCACCAGACAAAGGGTAGACAGCAAGACAAAGGTAACTCGCAAAAGCAGAAAACAGTTCTACCTAATTAAACAAAAATAAGCGAACAACAGGATAATCATTTTGAACTATCTTTTCGTAGTTAAACATAGTTAGCGCCACATAATAAATAACAGAATAAAATAAAATATAATACAATATAATACGAGTAGAATACAGTAAATAAAAGTAGGTACTTACCTAAAGGTCCACACGTTAACAGCCGCCTTGTTCTCCAATAACCATGTCTTAACGCGGCACGTCACCGGCGGCAAAATAACCATTCATTCTATGGATTTTAGAATTAAAAAAAAAAACACGCCGTGTCAAGTCAAGCCATGGTTAAAAGGAGAGAAAAAGGCGGCAGTTCAAATTTTAATTAAAATCGACTAGCTATTGCAACAACAAACATATTTTCTTTTTAATTGCACAGTACAGAGAAAAACGCGAGTATTTCATAAAGCCGTGCTTCATCGAGTCGATATCTCGTGTTTGGTTAAGAGGGGTGCATGCGAATGCGAAACCTTTCATTTCAGAAGTTTAATATCAGAACAGACAAACAATACGCTCTGAGCTAACATTCGCATATTCGGTAGAAATAAACCACATCGAGAAGATATTGGAATATTGTCTATTTGTGATTTCATGTTAGAAAATAAAGCCGATCGTCTACCACATTGAAATTAATATTCGAATGCGTAAGTCAGTAGCCCAATTATATTTGTAATCAGCTAGTTAACAAACATAAATTTATGTTTCCCGTAGACAAATTAGTGTCAGTTTATGTAATCATCATCGTCATTAATAACCAAATATTTTTAGTACCTATGACGTTACTGATCCTCATACAAACAATATTTTGATAAATGCCAATTGCCACTTGTGCAAACGTTCTTGAAAAAACAATATAAGGCTCAACTCACACCACGATGGAAGGAAAGCGGCGCGCAGTTTTATTTTCATATCATTTCCAACTTTACCTTCATCATAATACCTACCTACATAGCTTGAAAAACATCAAACGCAGGTGACCATGAGCGGTCAAAGCGCTTTAATACTATGCATTATAATACTCGTAATAGGTATTTATAAAGTTGAAAATCACATGACACTGAAACTTCGCCTCGCTTCCATCTCGGTGTGCATTGACGCCAAATGTACAACTACATGATTGTGCACATTTTCATGTATTTTAACCCTAGAAAGGTGATACGTCCGCGAGACGTAGACGGCAATAAAAATTGCTACAATTTTATATTTTCATAGTTATTTTGTTACCGACTTTCAGCCAACTCAGTGGTCAGGTAGCGTGGGATGGCTTTGGCAGCTATGGCGTCCTTCTATGTTACCTTTACATGAAAGATTTATTTCAAGACCAAGATTTGTTACACCACTATTCTTATGTACTTACCACAATTTTTAACTACCAAAAAAACCATTAAATCTTTTATATGCTACTACCGGGTGCGGCAATTGAACTGTCCGTCTCAATTCAACTGTTATAAAATGCAAACCATTGGGTCGAACGTGCCCAAAATTTCACAGGGTGGTCTTTGGCATATTCACTATCACTAGTTGAAGTCATTTTGCTGTGCGAAAAACACATACGAATTTAGAGCAATGCATTTAAAATGTAATTCACGGATTGCTCTTCATTTGAAGGAAATATCGAACATCTAAATTCGTCGAGCGCTGCCAAATTTTCAATTGAACGAGAAATTTGTTTCTCGCCCTATTTAACGTTATAATAAGTCAGGCAGTGTTAAAAAACGCTACGGTGGTGGATGTGGCTGTACTGCAACGGCGCCAGCAGTTGTCGAAAAGGTGCGTCATCGATTAGACAAAAATCCAGCAGTCTCAGCAAATCAGCTCGCACAGGATCTCAAGGTGGGCGACCACAGCGTTCGTCGTACATTAAAGGAAAATCTATTAGTCAAACCATTAAAAAAAACACCTTTCTCAAAAACTTACAGCTTTGCAACCTAGCAAACGTTTCGTTCGATCGAAGGAGCTGATTCGCTTGCTCGACTCTGGTGAGCTTCCTAAATTGGTGTTTTCGGAAGAGAAAACTTTCTGTGTTGAGAAGTTTCAATTGAAAAAAAATTATTGTGTTTGGTTGTAGGGACGTGTCAGCGACCATTTAGACGAATTCCAATCACTTGACGTCAAGGAGCCGATCAAGTCATGGTCTGAGCAGTTGGACCGCAAACGTTGGTTGAAAGCGAACGTTCCGTTGCTGATCGATCGGGATATTGAGGCCGTCATCATCGGCCGACCTAAATCCGCTGGACTTTTGTATTTGGGGTGTTTTAGAGGCCAAAGCCTGTGCTTAAAAAACACACGTCGATGGAAGCGCTCAAAGCTACTCTTACGCTAGAATGGAATTGTTTAGATGATCATGTCGTTCGAGCAGGCTGCGCTTCTTTCAGAAGGAGTTTTAAGCTTGTAGTAAAGGCTCCTAGCGACTGTATACCATCGGGATAAGTCATAACAAAACTTTGGACTGTGTTTTTTCACATACTAAAATTATATAAATAAATATTTAAAATTAACAAAAATATTTTATTCTCGCATACGGACAGTTCAATCGCCGCACCCGGTAATTATACAAGCATCGTATTTTTTTTTTTGTTTTAAATCTAGAGTTTATTCATGAAATTGGCGGCCTCGACGCTAGCTAGCTAACGAGCTACGGCATCGAATTGGAATCAAGCATCAGAAATTGTTACTACTAATTGTATTGTTAACTAAATTAACATTGAATACTTACAGATTTTCCAAAGGAAAGCCATACCTATATTTATTTATAGTAACTAAACTACATATTATTATCTTTCTAGGGTTAAAATACCTACATTATTTATTTTTAGAAACAGCTAATGACATAAGTTGAGTAATGACCTTCTTTATCGTTTTCTGCTTATTAATTTTGAATCGGTTTATTTATACATGTAGTTTTTTTCAAAAACACTTGTTTTTGCGAGTGGAGTTGCTGGCTCACGAAAGAACAAGGAGTAAAATAACCTGGCCAAGACGTCTTGAATTAATCTACATGATCGGACTGGGTGCTATTTGATAATAATAAGATTTTACACTCAAAATATCTATAAACAATCCTTTCTCTTTCTAAACATCTCTTTCTCTTCAAATGTATCTATGTATTATATCAGTCATCTGGTTACCATAATACATTAAGTTGCTTGGCTTGGGACTAGATGACGCTGTGTGGAATGTCCAAGGATATATTTATTTTATTTTTTCACCATTGTGTACTCGTACAGCCTCTGAAAACTGCTCTCATCATCTTAACAATCTATCGATCACGCAGGCCGATAGATTGTTAAGATGCCTAATACCGCGCCCCTATCCATTAGTTAGGTAGGTATAATCGAAATGGCTTAAGGAAAATAAGGTTGAGCATTCTCACCGCTTTTCTTAGAGGACACGCCCCCAAGGGTGGGGCCGACCGACCGACGTGACCCGGCGAAATGCTGCCATAAAACAACCATGACGGATAATCGATGCCCATCCTTACTATTTAACTCGAATTCTCATGCTCTTTTACGTACCCGCAAAGAAATCGTTTAAACATGGGATGGAATGATTCTTTCATTGTTTTTATTTAACACAAGCATACCACGGCTTAAAAGGAGATTCCAAAACTTGTTGACTATTATTTATAAGTGACGGAAATAAACTATCGTGATTTGATTTGTACTAGACATTAAAATAAGTATACGAATTGAAAATATTTTTGGGTGAGTAATTTCCCGTTGTGCTAATAAAAAACTAAACTAAACATTTTTGTTTTTTGATTTATGAATAGACAAAAGTATTTACTAAAGTTTTCATTTGATAAAGTAAATTCGTATGAGTAGGCCCACTTTTGTTTCAGTTATGCCGAATAAAGACTAAATCATGATTTAACAATTTTATAACTGGGACTGAAAATTCATTGTACCGTCTAAAGCACAGAAGCGCTCTGCAGTTGCGATTTTCTATAATTTGCTATAACACGAGTGGTACGCTTTAAAAACGTGCTATAAATATTAACTCATAGCGCCGCCACAAGCTTTTATTAAACGCTTGCTAGCTAAAAAGGCAAGATAACATCAATACTAAACACAAAAGATACTATGAAATTGTATTAGAAAATACATAATTTAAAATACCGAATAACAGCGGAGTATCAACAATAAATCCAATAAAAAAAAAACAATTTTAATTTTAAAAGTAAATATGGTTTATGTTTTTTATTTGGTATCAAAAAATTCATTTCCCAAATTTCCGTGATCGGCGGACGAATGAGCGTAATCGCCGCTTTGTTGGTTTTGGGATATTCATCAAAGGGAGTTGGGATATGATTTTATACGTATCTAGTAAGCAGGGTACTCACTTAGCCGTGTAGTATGTAATGTATCTGATACTGTATCAAGTGAGTACGGAGGTGTTGACGAGCCGTACCCGACGAGCCTACTTACGCGAGGATAATTAACTATACAATTCAAAAACTGATGATGACAATATTTGCGATGCCTCAGTAAATGGGCCCATTTACTGAGGCATCGCAAATATTGTTGGTATAATAATATTTATACAGTTAGACCAGTTTCAGCTTACCAATTCAAGGTTATGAACACAATATTATGTTAACATAAGTACTTAGCTGCTTTCACGGATAACATATTAGTCCAGTTTGACACAGAAGCCTATTTATAAATGTGAAAACCATATGAAGTCTTCTTCTATCGTTTCATTTCAATGTTTCATTGGAACGAACAAACAAAGGTTTCATTTAGATCAATCTTTGCCCAGTAGGAGACCACCTCAACTTCGCTCTCTCGGTGGCCTAATATGTCCTCTTGGGTGCAGTTGGTAAGGCACAGTCGAAAAATGAGAACACAAAACACTTAAGAAGTGGAAAATTGAGAAAAAAAAAGTCAGCGTCACCTTGTGGCGTGTGTTGCCGAATGTCGCACCGCTACGCCTACGCCCCGTATCGATCCGTGCAAGACGCGCCTCCTTTGTTCTTTGCTGATCACAGACCCACGCTTTACACAAATAGAGATTAAGCTTTCTATCAATACAAAAAAAAGAAAATTTTAATTCCATTATTAATTTCATTATGCACCCTTAAAAACAGACTGGTACAGTGGAACTTAGATACCCCTTCTTTTTAAAGTCGGTTAAGAAGTATTCTACGATCAATAGAAAAACCTGATCAGGTTTATTTAAATCTAGTAGAGTCCGAATTGAAATCCAAATAAATAGTTTGAAGCGCTAGACTAGAAGTCTAGCGATGTCTAGATTTTTAGTCAACATAATTAATTGTATTCAACAGGCAAGAAAATGGCATCATGTATGGTACGTTTTCAAAATATTATATTAGTATTCCTTCTGAAAGCCAGACTATAATATTATTCAAAAAACTCGGCTGTACGCAATCGATATAACAAGATATGGAATGTCCTAGTTAACGACACGGCGTTCGCCACCTATCTATATTCCGCACAAGTGGCGAAACTACGTCAGAAGATAGCCATTTCCTGCACTTTCTGGTCATAACTTCAGAGATCCTCGTCATATCCCCATTTTTTCCATGGAACCACCCTTGGAATATTTCCATGTAAACACATTTAAAATATAAAAATAGGTATAGGAAGTATGTATCTTAAAATACAGTTTGTTTAGTATTCTGAGGTGTAAATACTACATAATATGAATTGCGTTGCGGGCAATTCCTGGCTTGGCATAGCGCAGTACCTTGGAGATGTGGTGCTGGCGTAGGATGCTCCGAATACCGTGGACTGCCAAACGAACAAATAAGTCCATTCTGGAGCAGCTTAGCATAAAAACGAGACTGTCGACCGTATGCTACCAACGTATTCTGGGGTATTTCGGTCACATTGCCCGCCCCCAACCAGATAATCTCGACAAGCTAGTCGTTGTTGGTAAGGTGGAAGGAAAAAGACCCCGTGGCCGTTCACCCAGCCGATGGTGTGACCAAGTTACCAGTCACACTGGACTCTCTGTAGCAAAAGCCCTGAGAGAAGCCGAAAACAGGACAAGATGGAGAGAGATAACACACAAGGCAATGAAATCCTTTCAAGGTCACGACCTTCAGAATTGAAGTTAACGAACGAGAAGAGATAATAAAAGAAATATTGAGTTAAAATGCGAATAGTGTCCGGAAAAGCGCAATAAATGTGAAAAGCACTCGACAGCGCGGCGCATCGCGACGCCCCGACCGGCGGCGCGCCGTCGGCTTTCAAACCTTAGAGGCAGTAACGAATAGAGCGCTGTTACCAGTATAGTATTAAATTGGCTGTAGCGCTGTATATTCTTTCCTCAGCCAAACAAGGATAAAGAAAAATGAACGTGTGACACGCGCCCGCGAGGAGTGACCAAACTCATACCCAGGTGAAAATTCTCCGGAAGAATGGAAACATTGTCGGTATATGTTACTAGTAAAGTCGACCTTGAGGGGGTTGTAGATTCAATAATTTATTTATTCATTTATTTTATTTATTTATAACTTTGCAGCATTTTATGCCCCTCTCGACGGCCACTCTGGCTACTACGAGTATACTTGTTTTTATTATGTTTCAAACAATTTTTGGCCAAAATCCTCATTTCATTGTTTATCTGCTGTACCTATACCTACATAGTACTTGCTGTCCAAAATTTAACCCAAACGCGTTGAAAGTAAAGAGTAAATTTGCGTAAACGTTTACCTTGCGGCGAAGCATTCACTCTCCTTTGTAAGCGACCATTTGTTAAGCAATCGCATGAAACTGGCTGATCGTTTTATTTTATGTACCTAAGTACTAAACGATCGTTTATTTTCTGTCGGTTGTTATTGGATTGTACTTAAATGCAGATATCTTCAGAGCAGAATTAAGTAAAAAGGGGACTGTTAAATAAGTCGATTGGTAGGTATTATGTATAATACTGAACCTCGCAGTTTGTGTATTTTTTTGTTGTGTGGTTACATTAGTAACACAGAATAAAGATGGTAACAGTATCTAAATATAATTATATTTGCAGAGAAAGATTCTAAGATAATTTAAACCATTTTCTTTAATAAACTTAACGGGATATTTACCATGATTCGTAGATTCAGTTTAATCGTGATAATGACATGCAACTGTGCCAAAATATCGGGAAACTCAGAAATCTACGAATCATGGTAAATATCCCGTTTTAAGTGTTATCATATTTAAAACCATGATAGTTTAAAAAGCTTAAATAAACGGTTGTTTCTGCCTACCCCCTATGGGAAAGAGGCGTGATTATTTTTATGTGTGTACCTACAGTACTTTTGTCAATCATTCCTACAATTTTGTTGAATGCAAAGAACTATGCAAAAGTTAGTCCCACCAACAAGCTACAAAATAAATGTACTGCTTGTATCTGATGATTTCTATTTTACTTAGCATCTCATGTCCGAATATTTCGGCCAACCTGTTAAATTTTAATTGTGTAAAGTGTTGTAAAGGTAGTTAGTTAATGATTTTGTATGAGCCGTCAGGACCGAAGCTTTTTAGCGTGTCTTTTCAGCGTTAACTTTTGACACGAGCGCTTTAAAAAAAGAGGAATACTAACTATAAAAGCTTTTTTGTAAGCTAAACAGCGTGCAATATTAAAATTTGTTAGTATAGTAAAATAATGAAAAAATATTAAAAACTGTTTATGCATGCAGTAAGAATATTAAAGAATAATTTTTATTATATTTCTTTATTTGTGTGCACATTAAATTATTGAATTTTTGTTCATTGGATTTTTCAATTAAATAAATAAAAAAGTTTATAAGTAAGTTTTCAGCTTATATTCATATTTTTTAAGAACCCTATCCATTTTGTACTGAAAATGGTTGTCTTCTACTCGTAATGGGTAGTAATAAATAGTGTAAAAACTAGCGATACGTTTGTTGGTGGGTGGGGACAGTGCCCATATAAAATGCTGCATTACACTTTATTTTTGAATACTGCCTAGAATTAGCCTAGATCTTTTTTTTAACATTATTATATTGTTTCGTGGTGAGTTACATGAAATAATGTTTAGTGGATACTTACCTACTTATAAAGATTTTAAAATAATAATTATTGTTGGTTACTTTATGTTTTTTTAAATTAACTATTCAAGTTTATGGAATAAGTAGATTAGATAAAATAAAAAAATATTGATTTCATTACATTAAAAAATCATAGGTAAATAAAATTATACTCCTCTTCATATTTTATTTATTGATTTTAGTGTTAAAAAGAAATATGACTCGACAAAGCATTAGGCGGTGGCGTAGGGAGGAAAATTAAAAATATATATTTAGTATATAGTAGTGTGTAGTAGTGTATAGTATATATGTAGTACCTACTCAAATAATCCCAAAAGTTCGTTTAAATTAAATAAGTTATATTTATATTTCAAAGTATAACTTTAAATTAGTTTTACATAAGTTACAAAAAGAACAAATAAAATTCGCATCACGAGGGCACTTAACAAAGTTTGGTGTCAAACTTTTGTAAACAAACTTTAAGCTCCATTACCGACTGACCTGTTCTACCGTTGCAGTTGAGAGGCGGCTGCATCGGCTCCTGCATCAATCCAGGGTTCATATTTGTATAGAACTCCAACATTTTTTTCATGAACTGTCAATGTCACGGCACTGTCACGGGAGCTAGACGCTCGTGCTCCGCCGGTCGAACGCACAGTGAGGCCACCGCGACTCACGCTGTGTGTGACAGACGATCCTGCTATCCCCTTCTCGCCATCGACCAATCACAAGCCCCACATTTTAGGTAAACCCCGCCCCCTGCTCTCGGGACCCAACCTACCTATTATACAGATCAAGGCTACAATATTTTGGCGCGAGACTGGTACAATGGCAAATTGAATCTTTTCCTTTGATAAAAAATTCGACAACCACCAGTGCTTGCGGTGTGAACGTTACTTATTCTGTGAAGTTACAGTGTCTTAATTAAATCTGAATTTTAGTATTTTTTGCAAACTTTTATGGAAGTGGAAAGATAAGAATATGTACCTAATAAAATTATTATAATGATTGGACAATTTTTTTTTGAGCTAAGAGGTTCCATCTCAGCAATGTCCCAGGCACTACAGTGTCCCGTTAAGTGTAGGCAAAGATTGCCTCCTGACGCTGTATAAATCATCTAGTATCGATGTAAAGGCCTGAGATGAGACAATTTTAATAAATAGGTAAAATGGTAACTTTAATAATAAAGTAACAAACGAATCCGTACACGGCAGTAGTAAATATTTACTGAGCTCATAACTTTAGTTTCATGTTCCTAGGAGTAGGTGATGAGCCCTAGGAACATGAAACTGGAAAATTAAATTCTTTTTACAGCGCAGGGGTGCAAATAAGAAAGGAATTTTCTAAATTTCTCCCCTTAGAGGATGAAAATTCGTTAATATTTTTATGCAATATTTTATTTTATAAGCTTGTAAACTTCAATTTAGAATTTTTAATATATTTTATTCTAAGTCCTTTTATTCTAAGTCCATTTTTTAGTCTAAGCTCACAAGAAATATTTCTAAATCAAGGTATAAAATGTAATGCTCTCAGGCTCTCAGGTCACGATGTTTGTGGTGGAACTCCTCAAAAAGTCGACTGATTTATGTAATTATTTTTATTCATAGGTAGGTATGTGAATTGTGAATAAATAAATACCCTTGGACATTTCACGCAGCGTCGTAGATATTATATCACTTACAGTCTCAAGCTAAGCTTTTGTTATGGTAACCAGATATGACTGATATACTTAATTATCTAGATATTTTTTTTTGTAAATTCCTACACATCATAAATATAATATAGGATGTATACTCGTAGGATCTTATTCATAAAAACTTGACAATTTAATATAGGTTTAAAGAACGTTTTTTTCTTGTCACCCATAGATATGTCAACGAAAAGAGATAGCAACAGATTTAATATGCGTTTTAGCTTATACTTACAGGTTTACTGGTCGAATATGCATAGGTATATTTTATACCGCTTGGTGATTAGGGTTGTCCCTATCCAAATAAAAAATACGATTAGCGATGATCACCCGACTTATTTAATTGTTGAAAGAAAGCACGAATTTAGGCTCCCGGTCCAAGAGCTTTTAACTTATATGTAAAAGTACCTATAAACATCGCGAAAGTTTAAGAAATATAAGAAATACCAAGTATTATGTATGTAGGTAGGTATGTTTTAGATTAAATTACCATTCATGACTGACTAGCTGCGCCCCGCGGTTTCACCCGCGTAACGTAAGTCCCGTTCCCGCGGGAATATCGGGATAAAAGTAACCTATGTGTTAAGCCAGGGTATCTACATACCAAATTTCAACCAAATCGGTCCAGCCGTTTTTGCGTGAAAGAATATCAAACATTCTTACAAACTTTCACATTTATAATATTATATAGTAGGATAGAACGGGTAACACCGCAGAGCGCAGCTAGTTGTAAATAAAAATCACTGTTTATCGTCACTCAATATTTATAAGTAATTATTTTCAGCCGATATAAATTTATCGAAAGCTCGGGTTGCCCAAAGAATGTTTAAAATAATATGTTCATCGATAACATTATTACCACAGTGTAAATGTGTATCGTTATACACGATATTTTATTTACACTGTGGCGATTCTCCGAAGTTCAACGGAACGTAGTATTCAGCACCATAACAAAATTGTATTACAATATACAAGTAAAGTTAATATTTATTAATATATAGAGTTTGGCATTTGTGCAATGTAGACTTTCATAATATAAGTAAATAAAATAATAAATAAATATCTTTGGACATTCCACACAGCGTCATCTAGTCCCAAGCTAAGCAACTTAATGCTTGTGTTATGGTAACCAGTATCTGTTGTGTGTGTGATAGCTTACGATAATATACAGCTATATATCCCGGGATGTAATATACCGTAATATATATTATAGCTGCTGTGTGTGACGTCCTTTATAGAGCTTTACGACTTTCGTCAAGACTATAATTTTCTACAAAATTACACTCCTAGCTTTCAATGTGTGTGTAGCCATCTAACACTTTTATAATTATCTATATATAATTTAAAAAAAAAGACGTGTGGCACTCGGGGACTGCCGCGGTAAAGCTATTGCATGCCACCTAGAGGCCAGTTGCTGAACTAAAGTGACAGCGGTCAGGTGATTTCGTTACGGAATTTCTGGATTCGGTCTCCACGCCAAGGCCCGCGATAGAAGCTATGCAATAGCTTAAAAAAAATACACTGTATAAAAAAAACACGAAATTTTATGAGTTTTATCGATCTACCATATAAATCACCAAGGCAATTGCTCTACAGCACTATAAAAAGCATAAAAACATGTTTTCGGTTAGACAAGGGGCATGACAGGCACCCTGGGCCTTATTGTGTTTCGAGTGGGCCAATTCCCTCATTGAGCGGCCACTCGGCCCATCCACACTGTAAACAACAAGGATGCGCGACTGTGCTCTAACTTTGGAGGCGGTTTTATGCTGTATACGAATATACTTCAGACTTCGATTACAATACCACAGATCGTAGTAGTACCTCCATCTAGTGCTAATATTTTTGATTGCAGGCAAGACACTGCTAGGGGCGCCACAAAATCAAACACAAAATTGATGTTCTAGATGGACCATCTGTAGATACATAGTATTATTTTATCTGTGACAATACCAATAACAGATATACCTACACTAGTAGTTCGTCTCGAACTGAGATCTCGACCGTCTCGGCTTATATTATTTGGACTTGCTTATAACTACCTACCTCAATAAGTTTTAGTAGCATTAGGAAGAGTATACTGAATGAAATAGACAGTATTTTTGTTATCTTTGTAATTTTAGTTAAGGCACAAATGCAATTTGAATTTGAAATATTATCAAGAAAGTTGGCTCAACTGGTTCTATTTGTATTTTGTACAGTTATGTATTAGTTTAGTTTCAGAAACATTACATATTTTAATAACTTAATTTTGGCGTCAAACGCTATCAAAGTAATTGCTCATAGAAGTAGTAATGCACTAAATGTGAGAGTAACTTTTCTGATATCTATCTTATTATTATATCTACTAGGGAGAGATTTTTCTATTTCAAATTTAGAAATCAATTTGACAAGACTTTATAAAAGAAATGGCGAAACATAATTGCGAAATACCGCATCCAAAACTTAAGTTTTACGGTTAATTCTGCAACTCAGTCAGAATCATTATTGTGTTTTCATTGCTCGGATGCAATGAATAGCTCTGCGTGCGTTTTTAGGGTTTTGTATTTGTGCCATTGTACGGCTGGGCCACTTGAAGTGCGACGGTGCCGTGGCCACGAATGCCTTCGTCGCCCGTTGACGGGTTGAGCCAAAGAGAATATATACTTGAGCTGCTGAAGCTTGGAAGTCATGAACGAATTAACCACCGGACCCGTCATAAATTTCAAATGTATGAGAACTCTTTAGAGCATAACACACACAGTGCTTGAAACTGCCGCAAAAACGACCAAGCTAAAATTTCCTGGTTAATGACAGGACCGGGAAAGGTAAGTTCGCTGTTATTTGCGGTCCAGTGGCTAATTCGTTCACGTAGGAAATACGCTTCAATCCAATTGTGCGATAATCGTAATAAGATGTGCGGTGATGTGTGATGGAGGATGAGAAACGGATGAGCTTCAAGCTATTTTTAAATAACTTTTTATTGCATTCTCTTTTGTTTACCTGCCTCTCAGGAAAAAACTATAAATGCTGTTCCGAAGTGCTGCAAAAAAGCTACTTAAAACTATTTCATCATTCTGGAGCTCGCGCATATTTTGCTGAACTCAAAACATCTGTAGTTTAAATAAACAATTCATATCCATAATTATTTAAATTACCAACGCTTGAATTAATATTTCTATAATTAGCTTACCTACTAATTAAATGACGTTTACTTAAGGAATATTGCATTTGATATTAGTATCTATAGGCCTTCTCATTAATTTCGAAGACGGAGACCCTGACTATAACTATTTTTTACAATCTCTTAATTGCTAGTTGTGTACAGCTTAATCTGAAATTGCAATTACATTAAAGGACAATGCAATCAGTTGATTAGGTAGATACTTACAATTAGTACAAGTTTTTAAACGCAAGGAGCAAATTCCTTGGACGGAATTGTGCGACTTTTTTATTTAAATTCTCATCGACAACTTCAACAAACTCGAATCCCTGAACTCACTACCTAGAACTACTAATTTTATTTAATTATATTGCAGTACTGGCTATAAGCTTTTCGGTGGAATATTCGACTCTATACGAGTATTACGCAAAGCTCAATGTAAGGAGAAATTTAAGAGAAAGTCATAGTCTCAAGACTGTCAAAATGAAACTATAAAAGAGAGCAAAAAAATAAAATACATAAAAGGCTCCTAAACATTCCGTTTTAGCATACCAATAAAGTGGAGTATTTAAATCAGGTGGGGCTCCCTTCTCCAGGTGGTGGGGGCCGCGGGGGGAGGGGTTCGCGGGGGGTGGCGGGGCTCGACCAAGATCAACTTCAATAAAGGCTGTGCACCACATGTGACGTCGATACGGAAAATTCTTGGCATTTCCACTCGCCACTCGGAAACCAGCCTTCATTCCATAACTGAAAGTACAATTCGAGATGGAACGCCGGAATCTTATGCGAGAGGGACTCGGGTTCCCCATCGTAAACACTGCCTTGAATTTTACTGAAGATCAGAGGGAGCAGACAGGTCGAGCTCTGGTTCAAATTAAACACGCAAAACTTACTAAATTACAAATTGGTTTATTTACAGAAACTAAACTAATACATATTTATATAACTGTACAAAATACAAATAGAACCAGTTGAGCCATCTAAGGACCGTTGCAAACGGTCTATAGGTAGCTCGACTGATCCAAACCACTGCCAGACGGAAGTAAACTCTCTACGAACCATTTGTAAACAAATTATTGTGAGTTCATATTCAAAATGTGTATTATAGGTAGATATTTATTTACATTTTTAAAATAGTTTTAATCCCTACACTTAGGTACAATAGTCGCTTTAACCAATTTAACTAAGTATTCTAATCTATTGACTATTGGTTATCTGGTATCTATATTATATCTGACTATTGGTTTCGACTTTGGTGTTAGTAGTTCTGTTAGGCAGGACATATCGTACTTTTAAATTCAACACGCATCTTAATATTTCAATCTTCAGTCATCTGTCGTTCAATATATTGTATCATCCGTACATCTTGTTGAAGCAAGCTTTCCTACAAACTAAGTAGAAATTAAACTGTGGCTAGGGGAGAGCCCGAAGCATGACTCGAAGACTCCCTCGGGGGCCCTAGCTAAATGCAGAGCTATAGATGAGGTGTTATTTTAGGGTTAAATTAAGAACGTGTGAATTGATTTATAAAGTGATAGCAAATTTTGAAAACTGCTAGTTTAGATTTATTTATATTTTCAATGTTTGAAGTAGGTATTTGTACAGAAAGTCGTTCATCAGAGGATAGAATAGAATAATTATTTATTGTAAAATTGTTAAATGGTTGCCGTGTAGGTATGTTAGCCGTGTTGGCTAAGTGGATTGGTACTTCGACTTTCGTTCCCGAGGTCGTGGGATCGAATCCAGCCGTGCATCAATGGACTTTTCGTATCGAAAAGTTTATATGCGCTTTATCACAAGAAAGTTTAATACAAAATTCCACGCGGCTAGTAGATTTAAATTTCCTAAGCTAAATGTGTAGATCGGTTTCCTATAAATATATATATAAATATGTACATTTTTTTTGCAAATACATACATATCATAGATAGAAAACCTAGAATTTATTGTATGGATGACATGTTAAGTCATGACCGTTTAATAAACCTTTTCCGTTTTATTTACGGTCGGGTATCAATTGGGTACAGTTAAGTCGCGGGTCACGTGCCGGTCACGTGGCCGCCGACCTACCTAGCTTAGCGGGATACGGCTGTTTCTATTATGAATAATTTATTGTTTTGTGGCAAAATTATTTTGTCACAGAGACCAAGCTAAGACCGGCATTTATTTGTAAAGATTTTAAGAAAGTTAAATATGGGAAAAGATAAACATATAACGCCTAACCTATTCAAACCTAAGCGGTAGGTATTCACTGAGGGCAATAAAAACTCAACTGATCTGAGCATCTTATCCAAGACAAAGTCCTCCGACAAACAAACAAACACCAAATCTTTATAATATTAGAATATACAAACTCGCTTTTTCCCTATTTTGAAGTTTCATTTTAGAACCTTTACACTACGTTTTTTAAACTGCAAGTTTTTGTGTATCGAAAATACAAATTAAATGCACTGCAGAGTGTTTCTTTGTTTTGTATTGGAAATAGGACGTGCACTAAGAGCGCGCATTATCGATACAAGCGTTTGGTATCAATACCTACAAACAGACGATTTATTTGTGTTTACCTATAAAACTAGTAGTTTTCTTAAAACACTTTTTTAACTATCGCGACTTGAAAACATATTTGTAATATTATCGGGACTTAATCGCGTACTAATATAAATTATAAATTAAAGCGTACATTTATGATTTCAATACGCGATTAAGTCCCGATAATATTTATAAATAGTCGTTTTCTTACTGCCAGTCTCAATAATTGATAAAAGTTTTTTGCTCGTCGGTATTTGACACTTTTTGTATTGAAGTAATATCAATTTTCCACCAGCAGTAAGCAAAGTTAAAGATAAATATGTTTTTGAGTATTTGTAGTATCACGTAGTATTTGTTTCAGTAAACAAGTTACTGCTTTGTATCCTCTATTGTAGGTAGACAAAATATTGCAACGTTAAAAATGAACGCAAACCTATGTGTGCCGGTTCGTAGCAGGAAAAACGAATTTGAAAAATTCAAAAACGTTGAAAACTTCAAACAAAATGAAACAGTTTTACACGGTTTTGACAAAGGAAGAGGGAACTCAACTACCTACTCGCAAAATTTCAATTTTGTGTTCACTGTTCCGTGAACAGAGGTAGCAGGTAGCTATATTAAACTTGATTTCTAGTTAATTGAAATTAATTGAATACCTAAATAAAAAACATGCATCATCAATGCCATGTGGTATGAGTAAAAATGATCAAATTTCACTATTTCAGACCTTTATTGAAGTATGGGACAATTACAATTTAAAAATTCAAGACGGTGTCATATAATGAAAACGAGCCCATAACAATATGAAGAAAAGCCTTTGCTCTGCTTCAATAATAAAATAATAATATCTATCAAATATTGTTAAACGATATATTTCTAAGGCAATCAATTACTAAATTAAGTCTATCTTATACCTATTATAATAACAAATAGACTCAAATTAATAAAAAAAAAACTTCTGCATCAATATCCATCGTCACGTCCACTATTTTACATTTTTAATTAAGTCTTCATCATTGTCTCTGATATAATATATTGGCAACTCCTGCGTAATCTGGCGAAGGGAGCGTCACGCTGCGCCCCTTTTCAGATTAAAAAATCGCCACGCTTCATGCCCAGCACCCCGCCAGAGGGCGCCACATGTAACTGATATCACACGATGATTAAATGTTTCCGACTGGCAACACTTTTATTTGTGTTTAATTGTTGCTAGTTTTGATTCTTGTTCCCCCGACTGTCAAGTGTTTTGTCTTTGTGATGGCCACTTTTGTCGATGGAAATCAGTTTTTGAGGAAAATTGGTTAGGTAGGTATCTATAAATATGTTCTTTTGTTAGTTTTCTAAAGTTTGATAGCAGTTAATATCAATTATTTTGTTAATAAAGTACTTATTAAGTTCATGTTAAAGAGCTTTTAAATAACGAATTTGAGCCACTTATTCACATGCGAATAAAATTAGTGACTATGATAAGTACTTACTTGGTATAACACAAGTTAAAAAAAATATAAGTAAAAAAACTTTAGTAGGTGAAGTATTTTAGTAGTACGTACCTAGTAATAAAAAAAAACTTTGACGAATGACCACGTTTTTAAGTTTTTTACTGTTGAACTGTTTTTTTTACTGATTTTTTTAATCATGACTTATGCTTTATTGATACGAAACAGTCAGTATGAGGTATCTAAGCTGGAACCAGCAAGGGATTTTAATATTAGAGTATTAAGAGATAACCCCTGCGGCGGTGCCCTACTCATAGAGTAGATGAGTTACGGCACAGATATATATATATAATATAGAACACATTACGACAATTTTTATACTTACTAGCAGCACGTCTCGGCTTTGCACGATTGTACTAATGAAACTACCGGGATAAAATATAACCTTTATCCACTCTCTACTCTACACATCGGAGAAAAATGTGAAATTAAAAAAAATATCTGTATATTTATTTACTTTCCCAAAGTTTCTGCGTTATAGCTCTCGTGGTCACGGGTAGACTGATGTACTGGAGCTACCGCCGATAATTGAGTGTAGGATCTACATTCCACGACTACCCTCAGTTCGCCTTCAGATTCAGCAATTGACAGTCGGCAACACACTGACAATATTATCTTCTTTCATATAAATGTTATCACGACTATTTATTCATTATTGTATCTATTTAATTGTTAGACTAAGTTACCTATACCTATGTTAATCATGTTAAGTTTTGTTTTGCCATACTTTTAACACTGCTTGCGCTGTTATAGTGTTAAAATTGTTTTTAATAAATAAATAAAAATAAATAAAATAAATAAAAATAAATAAAAATAAATTATGTCTAAAAATCGCGAAAGTTTAAATTGTACTATAACACGAGTACATTGTGTACTCGGTGTTTTTATTAAGCAGCCTCTGTGCATCGCTAGTCTGTGCTCGAGCCACCCCCGCGATCCTCCGTATTTCGTGCCGATTCAAACAATATTAGACGCATCGCAGCGGCTCTGTCACTCGCTACAATAGAACAACTGCTCTTATACGAGTTTACAAATAATCAGAAATCAAAATACTTTTTAAACTATAGCGACTTGGAAACATATCTACACTATTTGTTTGTTTGTTTGTTTGTTTGGTTGTAATGAATAGGCTCAAAAACTACTGGACCGATTTTAAAAATTCTTTCACCATTCGAAAGCTACATTATCCACGAGTAACATAGGCTACTTTTTATCCCGATATTCCCGCGGGAACGGGACTTACGCGGGTGAAACCGCGGGGAGCAGCTAGTTTATAAATAAAGTAATCATATTATTTACCTCTACGTTTCGATGACGTTACAGTTGAGAAGATGATTGCTCTGAGCGTTACCGTGGTCACGAATAGAGTGATTTCAATACGCGATCAAGTTTCCATAATATTTATTAATAATACGGAATCAAAGCTATTATAAGCATCTCTTAGATTCGTATTCAGAGTCTGTAGTCGGCTTGAGTCACCGTAGTATCAACTTTTTGCAAAAAAGCAACATTTTTCCCAAACATTTTTCCAAAAGCTCGATTTCGCGCTCGAAAACGAGCTTTAAAACCCGTAAAATTTGAAATACCTACTATCGACACCCCACACTATGGAGTAAACAAGAAGAAAATTCCAATCACTGCTCATCTATACGAAAGTTAAGTCTAATTTTTATGTGGAGTAATAAAATGTAAATAAGCGCTCGTCCGCAGTTGATGGCCCTCCACGGATCGCAATAATAAAATGATTAACATACTAATGAACTGCGGAATGCTTTGAATTATCACATTAAATGGGTATATTTGAGAGTATTAATTTGAAAATATATTATTTGAAATATTGAACCTGAAAATTACATTAACACTCATTTGGTTTTAGGACTAAATTGAAAATTAACCGTAGTCAATTAACCTTCAGGCATAAACTAATACTCTCCTCGTCATTTCACGTCGACGACCTCTGTGGCGCAGTTGGGCGAACGCCCGGCTGAGACGCGAGGGTTGCGGGTTCGATCCCCGCTACGGGACTAATGTTTGTAGGTATGTTCTGCAGATATTTGTTCCGTGTCTGGGTGTTTTCTATCTATAATATGTATGTATTTACAAAAAAAATGTTATAGATATGTATTATATCAGTCATCTGGTTACCATAACATAAGCAAAGCATTAAGTTGCTTAGCTTGGGACCAGATGACGCTGTGTGGAATGTCCGAGGATATTTATTTATTTATTTTAGTTTAGGCGTTATATTTACAGATAGATATACTATGTAAGGTATAAAATCCGTGGTCTCTGCCTACCCCCAATGGGAAAGAGGCGTGATTTTATGTATGTATGTATGTAAATATACTATCTGTAAATGTATATAATCTCGTATTTCTCGTTATTTCTCTGTACTATATCGTTCCCATGAATCAGCAAACCAATATTTTCATTCCGCCGGCCGCGCCAATAACGTACAACAATATTTGCGAAACAATAAAATCACAATCGTCATTCGCGAAAGTATTGTTTTTCCCATAGATCAAGGTTGACGTTCAGTATTTATTGAACTGTGCACAATAGGCTACAGGCGTAATAAAACGACTCGGTAAATATGGACGTGTGTGCGCAGACTTATGAACGCTCGGCAAATATGAGGGTGCATGGATTGTCCTGCTTTGGGGTAAATCGTTGGGAAAGTGTTGCAGTGAATTTGGTAGGACAGCTCGGTATTCTTTAAGACGTCCACCATGACTCCAAGAGTCCTTGTTGATAATGATAAGGCTCAATTCACACTAAGATAGAAGGGAAGTGGCGCGTAGTTTTATTGTCATATCATTTTAAACTTTATCTTCATCATCATAGTATCGCTTGAGAAACTTCAAACGCAGGCGACCACGAGCGTTTAGCGTTAGCGTTAAAGTTTATGACAACAAAACTTCGCTACTATCTCGGTGTGAATTGACGCTAACTATCCAAAGAAAAATTCAAAAGAATCGTTACTGGCTAGTTTGTCAAATCAATTGTCAATTGTGAAATCTAGCCAATCACGAGAAAGACAATTATTTTCGACGACCAATCACGTGTGTTTATTTTTCTTCCTATTAGCTCGTTTCAATAAATAAAGTAAAAATACGTTTATTTCGTAGGACCTCAAGGATCACTCATCAGGATCAATCGTACAGTCTTAAAGCTAGGTGACTCTATTGCCTGTTCCAAAACAACTCCCTACACCAGGGAAAGAACGTTTGACGTTTAGTGTCATGCACGCAGCAGGATTATAGCGCGTGCACACTGCCCGCGGCGACACGCGCGGCTCGTGTGCCTCGGCTTAGCAGAGTCGGGCCTGGTAGACCCATGGTTTAGCTAGATTAACTTTATTGCTTTATATTGAGCTTGTCTTTAACCAAAATGCATGAATTATTGAAAACCACAAGTAATTTATCTACGTTAATTTTATTAAAATATAAAAGAATAGTTTGAAAATGTTAATTTTTCCGTACTACCTTGATACTACGAATGAGCAAGGTTATGTAAACATTTTGTACAAATCTTTTAAAAATTTTTAAAACCAATATACAAGAGAAGAATTTTAAAGAGTTTTCTGAAACGAGAGCATTTAAAACCAATATCTATATCTGTACATGTAATCTGTTATCTACACCAACTAATATTATAGAGAGGTAATGTTGGTATGTTAGTTTGTTTGTCTGACGAAAAGAGGTAAAATTTGTTTGTTTGTTTGACGGAGGTAATCTCCAAAACTACTCAGCCGAATTCAAAAATTCTTACACCGATGTGTAGAATGGACTGTCGGAATGCCTATAGGCTATATTTTATCCCGGTAGTTTCATTAGTACATCCGTGCAAAGCCGAGACGTGCTAGTCGTAAACAATTTTCCCATCAACCAATACTTTTCACATCATTACCATTAGAATAAGCAATTGAGGCGATGATTGGAATCAGTTCGACAAGTGCCAATATGATGTTATCAGCTGGTGGGGAGTGGGGATGTAACGCGCGGCGTGGGTCCCACGCGTGCCGCGCACGTGTCCCACCTGCGTAATAGTGCTCAGATAGGATAGGACAGAGGTAGGCGTTCTCATAAAAATTGCCTACGGAGTACCATACTAAATTTGCGATGACTGGGAGCTAGGTCTATGGACTTAGCTTAGCCTAGGCGTATGGTGATCACGCTAAACAAGCGAGTGGTTGAAGCGTTTTGACGTACTTCAGGCTTTTATTTTCCTAGGCACCACCGCTTGGCAATACTCTGAAACACTACTAGAGTGAAGGGTTCTCCCATGACACAACTACAGGTATGCGCGCCAATTGGTGCCATTAGGAAAATTTTGACAGACGCTTGACAACTCGCTCACCCAACCTCGCTCAACCACGCTCAACCAAAAAGCCTTGGTAGCTTTTTGGTGTGGACACTACCGTCCTTTTTCATTATGTTTAGTATTACGCGCTTTCGCCGCTACCCCACTATATAAGACTCCCGTTTTATCTTCTCCGTATATGAACAAACAAAGTCTAGACTATGTTATAAGCTTAGTGGCCAACTCTAGCGACGGTCTTTTTAGCACGCGTGGAAGCGATGGATTACCTGTTTTTATGAAAACAGTATTACAAACTTATTATAGTAGCAACTTATAAAACAAATATTGATATGATTTTCATGTCTGAGTAAATTTTTTTTTAATTTTACTTGTATGGCTTCGTTTCCACTAGTAATGAGAGAGGAATGTGTTGATCAAAAACCAATAGAGTAGCTTCATTCTAAATGAAGCGATTCTAACTGTTGTGTAAAAGTCCCTTCTGTACCGACTACACATTCTCTATTCTAATTTGTTTTTGTGAACAAACGCAAAATGTCAGGAAGAGCATGGGAACTCCACTCGTGCAATACAATCGAACAGACACTGCTATTTGTTTAGTAGATAAACACCGATACCTATTCAGATAGTAACATTTATTTATTCTCTGCGATAGGGCGAGATTGCGAAACTCGATATATTGTTTTCTATCAGAGTAGGTTATATTGAGTTCAAGCTGGGTTAAGGGTCCTGTAGGTATGCGTAGTGCATCCAATTGTTCAAATTTATATTTAATAACATTAAATAATAAAACGTACATTACTTTTTACAAGTTCATCCAAATCTGTTTATACGAGTAAATGCGTGCATTAGTGACAAACATCCAGGCATTCATACAAACTTTCTCTAGTAAAATAGTAGTTTACTAAGTTTCCTATAGATTTACAGATGAATAGTTTACAAATGGGGTGCTACTTCCCACGGCTGGCGTTCAAGATCACATACCAAACGAGGTGCATTTCCAATTGATGGTTTGAATTACTGACCAACACTATTCCTGGTCTTAACTATAGAATATAGGTATAATGATTCAATCATCATCATCATCATCCGCAGCCCGACTTTACCCACTGCTGGGTATAGGCCTCCCTCAGTTTGTGCCATCCGCCACGATCCTGTGCCAATCCGATCCATCTTTTGCCCGCGACTTTGCATATATCGTCTGCCCATCTCGCTGGCGGACGACCAATACCAATGATTATTATAATATTATTATATATAATACGACCAATGATTCAATAGCATAGACGAATTTAGGTCGACGCATTATAACTATTCTCATTGTAGGTACTCATAATTAAATTTTCGTGTTTTCTGTGACTATAGTATATTTTATTTCGTTTTAAACATGTGTGTAATAAGATTTCAAACACAATGTAAATATTGTTACTGAATAAATGAATTGAATTGAATGGAGACAGTCATGTATCCGATTCGATGTCTTGCGAAGTTCAATTTACGTGGATCAAAAGAGCGTAAAAGAGCATGCAAAATTTTGCCATACCTACTAGTCCGCCATTTTGAAAAAAAAAACGTGATTCGACGGCCCGTAATGAAACTTATGTCAATCAATAGAGTAAATGATTACAAACAAAAAGTGTTCAGTGATCAAACCTCCTAAGTGATACGGTTTCTGAGATATTTGGGGCTAAAAACTGTAAAAAACCTAATTATGAACTATGTTCTGCCTTAGTCGAGGTCTTCTTCTTACACTTAGACCAGTGGTATTCATTCGGCTTCACTGGTCTGAGTGTAAAAAGAATAACTAACTAATGCAATAATTCTCAAAAAATGATGCAGCATTTTCCGTAGAACTCCGCGTAGATGATTCTACGAGGCTTTCGTAGCAAACAAAAAACATCAACGCGCACATTCCCTGTTATGAAATTTTTTGCAAAGATTTTTATTTACAACTTCAATGGTAAAACTCCCTGTATCATTGTTTTTTTTTGACAAATCAAACATGGCAAACATGTGATCGAATGTTGGCCATTTTTATTGCAAACAGAGATTTGAAAAGGTTTACTAGCATTTATTTTGTAAGCATTATGCCTTACGCGGTTATGAATATATTATTGTGTTTTTTGCAACTTTCCAGTAGTGAGATAAGATAAGACATTTAGTGGAATAAGGGCAGGGTGATTATGATGTTTCGGGTACTGAGCGTTTTAACCTAGTTTGAACTCAATAACAATAATGGAAACTCAGTTCTACGAACTCAAGACGGGCTTTAGACACAAAGCTGTTCTAAACACTGTTACAGCAATATTTCCAAAGGCAATACTAAAGCATTTCGAGGTTTAATTAAAATTGGGTCTGGTATCGGTGTTATTGTATCGCGCACCATTTGAACCATACGCAATTAATTATACCACCTGAATTGCTTCGTAGGTAGGTCATGGTACACAGTTTATGCTTGTATATTGGAATACATTTGCAGTACCTAAGCATTGTGGACACATGCATAACCTAAAAACTAACCCCATTATGCATATTCGACCTAAAACCTGTATTAGCTAAAACGTATATTAAATCTGTTGCTATCTCTTTTCGTTGACATATGAGTGACAAGAAAAAAACGTTCTAAAACGTTTCTAAAACCTGTATTAAATTGTCAAGTTTTTATGAATAAACCCCTAACTAAATATGGTTGTCAGAATGAGATCAAACAAATTGTTTTCGTTGATTCGTTATGCAAAATTTGCTTAATGGCTATAACTACTTACTTATTTAATTGTACTTTCTCTATAAGTGAATTTGTGATTTTTTTGAGAAAATAAACCTAAAATTACGGTGATACCTATGCATAAATACAGGCCAGAACTGTTTCGAGAAAAGAATGGTATGGTCGTACCGTTTTTTTGCTGTCGTGTCCCTAAATCCAGTTTTAATTTAGATAAAATGCGAACCAATTTTAGACCATGGTTTTGATAGACCTAATTATTTTAGTTTTTTAATGAGGCTTGAGTTTGAGTCGAGCCATCGCAAGATAGATGGGCCTGCAAGTGGCATTATAGTTTCAATGTACTAATATTGATTAAATGAAATGAAATGAAATGAAAATTTACTAACTAAACTAATATTGATCAATCAATAAAAAAAAACATAATATTACCTACCTGAGTACCTAAGAAACTAAGACAGTAAATATTTGATCAATATTATTTGCTTTTTGATGCCATGCTATTGAAGTTCTGAAATATTTTTAAACGATATACAAGACGCAATATTATATTGCTGTTTATTTTACCAGCTATCTATGTAGGTATAGGAGCTTTGGGGTAAATATCTCGTGTGGCAACGAAAATAGCGAAGCAAAGCATTTATAACCTCAACATTTTTAATTTAGCAAATGTGTTTAAACTGTGTCTCATGCCTGAATTCTATAATCAACGTACGGATGTCCGTAGGTCCACCTTTATTTGTTTTTGCAAAATAAAAAGTATATGAAACTTTTTGACAGATAACAACGTTGCTATGTCAAAAGTCCTATGGTCATCCCTAAGTTGGTTACAGGTAGAACGAAAGAAAGAAAAATATGTTTATTTCTGTAGGACCTCACGGTTCACTCAAAATGAACTATAAAATGTAAAATGTCTTATAAGCTAGGTGACTCTAATTGCCTGTTAAGAGCCATCTGACATTTGGTTGCTACTTAAGTTTAGGTCGGAAAAAGTTTCTATTGAATGAGAGATGTTCGTGTAGAGTGCGATATCCAAAAAAACATCTTGATACTTGAATCACATCTTACACAAGTACTTGAAGTCACCATTTGTTTAATGGAACTATTTTATTAAAAATATGAAGTAGATTTATTTTTGTAAGTAGAAATGCGTACTTACCTACTGTTATTTTGTCATTATTTACGAATGTCTAGTGGAGTTCTCTCTAGTTTCGTGGCTCACTTCATATTGTTACTCGCTGGTCCCCCGTGGCTCAATCACCTCTGTTGCTCGGCAACCGTTTAAGCCGCGCGACTCGCTCAAGAACGAGGGTGACGTATAAAAGAGGCACCCATTCCTGAAGAACACAAGTTCACAAGTCTTGTCCTAATTCTAAAGGAGATGTTCCAAAAATGTATGGGGGCTGGTATTAAAATATTTTGGAAAAAGAAGCAAGATAAAAACTATACGTAATTAAACATATAACTATTTCATGATTATTTATTATTTTTTAGTATTTTTCCTACCCCGGGTTTTTCTAAAAAAAATCATTGAAAAAAGTTTTGCTTGCAACCCTCCAACGCGTCTCAAGAAAGAGATAGTGCCATACGATCTCTATGAAAATGAGTTTTTGTCTCACTCCAACTTTGTGTTTCTAATAATGACATTTTTAAAAGTTCCATCACTGTCAACGTCAATACAAATACAATTGACAGTACTGAATGAAAAGAATGAATGATGATCGGAAAATCCATTTGATACTGACATAACGTCTCACTCAATATGACAGTGACATTCATCTTAGCCCTTTTATTGTGGTTCAGTGTGGCCGTAGTGGATGAATTTGCGACTTTTTAAATATTTTTTGTAGAAAAATCGTGGGATTAAAAAAATATGATTTTGTTCACATCCGATAGTATAAAAAATTAGGTTTTCAATTATGTTTAATTCGTATTGCTTCTTTTTTCATCAGAATAAAATACCACTTTGGAACATCTCCTTTACTTGCAGATAATTAAAGATCTAGCGATGTCATTTCAGATCCTTATATTCTATCTTTAAGTAGGTAATATTTTGGACAGAATACAGAGTTAATTTTTACTAAATTATCTAGTTGTTAAAAGTAGGTATTTTTTGTTTATGTCCTGTATTTTATTTAAACACTAATTTAATAAAAATGAACCCTGTATTCTATCCTAGTACATATTAACTAAAAATAGAATACAGAGTTCAGGTCACCGACCGCAGGTAGGGTGCCCAATAGGCTGGCAGCGTTACCTCGTTGAATGGCTAAACTTATCCTTTGTCCGAGGTAAGCACCAGCCTTTTGGTCATTGGTTTCGTCTATGAGCCTCTTTGAAATCTTCCGGCAAAGAAGCCATGCCTCTGGAGCCCATGAACCAAACGTTTCTACACTAAAAGAGAGAGAAATATGTACCCATCTCCGATGTATGCATATTTCCGCCTTTTCATGTGAAAAATGAAAATAAAGAAAAAAACACCTACTTTTACCATGTCTAGTGAACTTGTGAACATGTGAAATATTACCCTCGAAATAGTTCCATATTACCAGCTATATGAAACGTTCTAAGATAGAGGCTGGGCTAATTCATTATGGTAAATTCAGATATTGAGCGAGTTTGTATTATACCTACGTGCTTTATTTTTATTCGCTGTAATAAATTGAATTTCTACCTCAGAGTCACGCGGAAAACACTGAAAGCACAATATTCTTCTCTCTCTCGAGCGATCGCCATAATGTAGTCGTTAAATGAGTGATTAACAATGTTATTAATAATATCAACATTATTGGAATTTGATCGCGTATTAAAATCTATGTACCTCGACACATTTCTATTTATCACAGAGCGGGGCGAAACCAAGTGTGGAGCTTTATATAACTTATTAAAAAAAAGAAAAATTATATTGGTATTATACTTGGTTATACTGTGGTTATACTCATCACTTGCTTATACGAACGAACAGACGAACGAACTTCAATTTCTTGACTAAACAAAGCACGCAAATCTCCATGTACCTACCATATCAGAGATCGCTGTTAACCCTTGTTCAATAAAAAGGTCTAAAAGCTGACAATAGCTTAACCCCACACGTACGATACCATGGAACTAGTGACACGGGCGGTCATCAATTACTTTGCACCAATTACTGTCACGGTGTCGACCGGGACGCATTTCAATCACATGGCGTACTGAACCCAACTTGATAAAAAGTTTTGCTGTATTAAAAAAATATCAAGCATCTCTTCCAAGTTATTTGATAATTTTGGAATCATCTAAGAGATTACCGTGTTAACAAAAAACATTTGGTCTACTATTGAAAAATTAAGTACATTTTATTTTCTGTTAGTACCGTTTTTTTCTTAACCTGTTCCATCGCTGGGCAAAAGTCTCCCCTTTCTCCTTCCACATATCCCGGTCCATTCCTATTTTGTAAGTACCTAACTCTATTTAACTTATTAATGCAATTCATACTCTTGTTAAACAGAACCTTATCATTATCCATATATTTACAAAACACAGACAATTTATGTATTTACAAAAAAAATTTATCTATGTATTATATCAGTCATCTGGTTACCATAACACAAGCATTAAGTTGCTTAGCTTGGGACTAGATGACGCTGTGTGGAATATCCAAGGATATTTATTTATTTATTTATTTTATTATTTTATTTCATACAGAATACGCCATCATTAAGTAAGATATTTTTTATTTTGCGTTGATTGTTGATTGTTGGTAAGTAGTTAACGGTTGTTGACACACCACTCGGCCAACTGCCGACTGGTCAAGGGTTTCCCAGCAGGTTATCTGATGAAGAGTCCAGCCGTCTTTGATGCCTGTCTACCCATATGACTCGTAAAGCTATCGATCATAAATAAAACAGTGCACGGAATGCTTCAAAAATAGTAAATTAAATTGGTAAATAAATTGGTATTCTTCGACATTTCACACAACGCACTAACGTCTAACCCAGCTAAGAAACTCATTGCTAAGAAACACCTACACATTTTAGTACCTAGATAAAAAAACTTTCAGACTTTAGACAAATATTTGAACATTATTCCTTGATCGAACCCGCTACCTTGCTTCTCAAGCGGGCTTTCTACCCACTGCGCCACAAAACACGTTCATTCTGTAATAATATGGGATTATTATATTAATCTGTAAACAACTAGATAAGTACATTATAAGATCTACAAAGCATTTGCTTATCCTGTTTGCTTACCTTTATTAATAACCGTTAAAATCCCATTTATCGGATTTGCGAAGTTAAATGTGTGATTAGTCATTTTGAGTCGTAATCGCATGAGGGGAGTTCCGATAATTTATGATTCAAGGCCCCTGTGTCGTAGCCTATGCCACTCTTGCTTTAGTTTAAAATAAACTTTAATTTATACTTCGGATGTTCCGCCCAGCATCATAATGCTTGTAATGGTAACCAGGTCAGTGATAAACTATTTGAATAGTACTTTAGGCCACTTTTTTTCTGAAAAGACATTGCAACAGATCTTTACTAACCGAAGAGATTGGAAAGCTCGAGGGGAGGCCTTTGCCCAGCAGTGGGACACTCCAGGCTAGGAACAACAACAACAAGTTTACATAGTTAACAATATGAATAAGAACAAAACATTTTTCCCAAAAAATAAATATATATAAAGCCAGATCCCTTGAACATCTTAATCTTCATTCATAGGACTTAAAATTCCCAAAGAGATCTTCCGCGCCTTTAGTAATCAGTCGTGATCATATCACATTCTATTTTCTTTATTTCATAAAAAGATTTCTTTATTTATTTCTTTATTTCATAGTCAGAAAAAGGACCCTAATATCAACATAACTGCACCAAGAGGGATCAATCGCGGGGATGGTAACAGGTGGTGTAATAGTGGACCCTTACGGATGACGCGCCGTTTTACGTGCACAGACAAACATAAACAGGATAATAAGATTTAAAAAATCGTGACAAAATGGGTTAAGTTAAGAGTAAATGTGTGTTGCATATGGCTGAATATGTTAACCCCTAATTTTTTGTCAGTATTTAGGTCTTGCCTGCAATCAAAAATATTAGCACTAGATGGAGTTACTTATTTTTGATTGCAGGCAAGACCTAGGGGCGCCGCAAAATCAAACACAAAAAATAGCCCGAAGAAAAACAGAAGTAAAATTAATGTTTTAGATGGGGCATCTGTACATAGTATTATTTTATCTGTGTTTAATATTTACTCGACTTTTAATATTTACTACTCAAATGCAATATCGTTGGAATCTTTGATGCTATTCCTCTTTTTATTACTATTATGAATTTACAGCGTTGCTCTGAAATTGCGTTGCGTTCGCCGTTTTGCCGCAGCACACAGCTACGAGAAAAATAAATTGTAACATTCTCAGATTCTTTGAAAATATATACGAGTATAAGAAATACTAGCTGCGCCCCGCGGTTTCACCCGCGTAAGTCCCGTTCCCGCGTGAATATCGGGATAAAAAGTAGCCTATGTCACTCTCCATCCCTTCAACTATCACCACACCAAAAATCACGTCAATCCGTCGTCGCCCCGTTTTGCCGTGAAAGACGGCCAACAAACAGACACACATACACACACTTTCCCTTTTATTATATTAGTATGGATATGCTACAATCTGGTGTTGTAACTTTATTTATTCAAATGAATGTTTGGACATTCTGTTGATTCCATTCTGACTAGAGATCAAGAACTAGTGGTGATAGTGGCCATGCAGTTTTCGCCCAAACTATAATTAAATTACACACTGTTTAGAGTCGATCGAAAAATAAACCAACTAAATGTGTTGTCCACAAATTTTGGTACAAAGGTAGGTATTTTGCTAACGTGTAAAGAAATCATTATAGAAGAATACATTACATAAGGCAATGTGAACTCGCCCTAGGCCCGTTTTCGACGCCAATCACGTGCGTTTATTTTTCTAACTATTCGATCGACTCGGTGGACAGAGTATTGACAGCATTAAAAATGCAACCTCCACTTTTAAAGACGGTCAAAATTGATAAGTATTATAGTTATATGTTTCGTCACAAGAAGTAGATAGTAATACTCGTAAGCTCTAGCCAGTCAATGTTAGGTCATCGCCTTCATTCTGTGTGTGTGTGCTGTCAGTGTATCTGTGTATCTAACAGCCACGTGACGCCGAGTCGCTCGTCGCCGTGCGATATTAAACTAAGCGCCAGCGTCTCCCAAACTTAACGAAGGACTCTTAATATTGTACAGTAGGATATTTTTCTGGAGAGTATTTTTAAGCTATTGCATAGCTTCTATCGCGAGCCTTGGCGTGGAGACCGAATCCAGAAATTTCGTAACGAAATCACCTTACGCTGTCACTTTAGTTCAGCAACTCGCCTCTAGGTGGCATGCAATAGCTTTACCGCGGCAGTCCCCGAGTGCCACACGTCTTTTTTTTAAGTAAATACTAAGGATGTGTTTTTTTTTAGAAATGACACCCAAAGTAGGTTTACATTCAAGAGCTTATTTCTATCTTGTTTACTTGTAGATTTATACAGCGTCAGGAAACAATTTATTTATTTATTTATTATTTAATCTTTACCTATAAGTACTAACGAGACACTGGTAGTGCCTCAGACATAAACCATCCTCGCAGCCTAGTCGCCCATCAAAGACAATGGTCAACGTGTGGAGCTGAATAACCCTTGGTTTTCCTCACGATGTTTTTCGCTATAGCTCCTGTTTATTTGAATTTTTCGAATGAAAAATTATGCACGTCCGGGAAACCCACGATCTTCAGATAGAAAGTCAAGACACATGCCACTCGGCAAACAATACCTTGTGTAGGTACCTAAAATTAATAATATTTTGTGCTGCGTAAAGTGTTTTTCATTACTTTGCTACAATTTCAAAAAGAGATGTTGAAATTTAATATCCCACTGACAGAATGGTTCCCGCTTCGCAAAGAGCTTGCAGCGCTGCATTGTATCAAAGCTTTAGGTACTTCGTTTTCACATTTTCATTTTCATATTACAGGTTCTGTATCTATTGTTATTTGTTCGTGACATTTTCGTCAGAGGTTCTTAATTGATATTTAGTCTTGCTTTATTATCTGTAGCTTGACTTCGAACATTTATTCGGTAGTATCTGGTGAATAGTCAAATATTTTTTACTAAAGTTTTCTGTTACCTAAATTATCAGATTTAGGCATTTGTGTTAATTCAATTGTTTTTAAAAACCAAGACCGTCCAATATTTTAAGATCTTGAGGGATTAAAGGTTTGCTGGAAGTAAACTCTTTTTAGGGTTAGACTCTCCTTTGTACGCCTTTTGTCTCTATTTATATTTATTTATTATGTCTGTTTGTATTTTCATTTTTGTTGAGTTTGAGATCCGTTGCCGCCGCGCCACGCCCCGCCCAGAGCCCGGCCAAGCGGCGTTTCTACGCGTACACATTTGGCAAGATCACGCCAGAAAAATTTAATTGTGAAATACGAGTATCCCCCACCTCCCTCCTACCGAACTTACCCGAACATCTCCGAACTTTCACGAACGGAATGTTCTAAGATTTTCATTTAAACTGATTAGGTGGCGATTTTCTATGACATTATTTGACTTTTGTTCATACATATCTGATAGGTAAAAGCAATGAGGATGAGAAGAAGATGATTGCTCTGAGGGTAAAAGCGTCCTATAAAGATAAAGCTCCTAAAAATCCAATAGGCGTTTCTGTATTCGGGGATTGAGTAGCTAAAAAATCTCAAATAAAACTAAACTAATAAAGTGGGATCAAATAACAGGTGACAATGACTAACATAACATTTTCTTGCACAAAACAACTTTGATTTTTGACCTACATGATGTTGAAAATTCGGCTATTAATCAAAATAACAATTACATCCAGTCTTTAACCATCGCCGGCGTCAAACCACCCTCGCCGGACCACGTGTGCCGAGGAATGCCGGGGTGCAGCGGGTGCAGTAGGGTGCATAACAATACCCCAACATATTGCGAGGCATATAATACAATTTCGAAGACAACCATAATTAATTTAGAAAGCAGAGCGCATCAACTGTCAGGTGCAGTGGGGACAATGATATCTTTGTGTTGTTTATGTATTTTGTTAGACGTGTTGGTCTATATGTAAGTACATAGGTAAAACAGTGGTACTTACTTTTTTTAAATAATTTCTGCCTACTTTTCACCGATGTGCAGAATGGATCGTCGGTATGGTTAAAATCTAGTTTATCCCAGTAGTTTCATTACACCCGTGCAAGGCCGAGACGTGCTGCTAGTAAAATAAATAGGAACAATGGAACACAGAATATCAACTTTTATTGAAGTTGGTTAGAAAATGTGCCCTTTTGACATTTGAAGAAAGACGAAAGTATTATGTTACGAACTAAGCGTAGTACATGTGAAAAGAGCAACTGCTTCGCCCGAGCATCTCATTTCCTCTTCACTATAAATGCTGTATATCCGAGGGTCTTGCAATTCCGCAAGCGGGAGGTACCTTTAATACAGGGTGTCCCGCGCGTGCGCGTTTCTAATTGCGTGTCAAACCGTGACATTAACATTGCTCGTCACGCCTTGTTACCTCCCCCGCGCCCCGCGTCACGACTCACCCTTGACTGATTCCGACGTGACAAACAGATTCAAAGGTAAATTGACGTGCCGAATTGCCGTGACTTTGTTTGACGTATTTTAGTTAAGGATAAATGGCAATTTAGGATTCAAAGGAGTTAAAACAAGCTAAGTTAACTAACCCCCGGTTCCTATAACAAACTAACGGATGTTCGTAGGTCCATCACCATAGCAACGTTGTTATTTCAACATAAAATGTATGAAACTTTTTGACAGATAACAACGTTGCTATGGCGAAAGTCCTACGGACATCCGTTAGTTTGTTATAGGAACCGGGGGTAAGCAAAGTTTGTTTAGTTTAAAAAAAATGTTAAGAATACTAAGTTGGCAGCTCATCGTGAAGATCACAATGATAATTGACGGTCCTCGCTTTTAATATCAAAGGTTTGCTGGAAGAAAACTCTTCTCGGGGCTCGCCTTTGTACATGTCTTTGCCTTTTATTTAAGTAGGTAGTTATTTTTTACAAATGTATTTTCTTGTGTATGATAAAGAATAAATGCAATTAACTACCAATTTCAATAACTTATCTATCTTAAGAATTTCTTACTAATGGTTAAACATTACTTCCATGCAAAAAACGTCAAATGATCAGCAAAACCAAAGATAGTCTACAATCAAGTTAAGGTCACTACAAGTCATCTTGTAACTTGGTGACCAACGAACTAGATTGTAGTGTACGGGCCTATTGTACACGGATACATAGATATATAGGTTTACGCGGTCGCTTGTCATCCCCAAGCGGGCAGCAGTATAATGTGCCCTAATGTTTGTGGCAATATGTGGCGCGTCCCGGTGACGTCACGGCACAATAGCTGGAATTTATGCGTCTAGGGGACCCGCACGTGCGTTCAGATAGGGTGCCCACACTTTAATGTAGGACATTTTATGTAATTTTTGATCTCGGTAAGTACAGAATCTACTGACATTTTATTAAACAAAATCCACAGCCCTTAATAGTAATAAATTTAAATAAGACTGAACTTACGGCCAATAACGGACAGACAGTAAATCTACACTAATATTATAAAGAGGTAAAATTTATTTGTTTGTTTGACGGAGGTAATCTCCGAAACTACTGGACCGATTTCAAAAATTCTTTCACGGGTGGGTAGAATGGACTGTTCGGGAGGTTATAGGCTTTATTTTATCCCGGTAGCTCTATTAGTACACCCGTGCGAAGACGGGACGTGCTACTAGTATATAATAAAGTAAAAAATCTGTGTAAGAAGCATTTGTTTGATTAACGGTACTCTAGATTTCGTTCGGGGCAAACTTCTAGTATATAATAATACATAGATTATGCGTATAATGTCTAGTTTATTTATATTAGAGGTTCAGAAAAATATAAAAATCCTCTCTAACCCAGATTTATGGTGACTCTAGCTCGGTCCACCTGTCGCCAGATTCCACTTTGCTGGGGAGAGGCGACGGGACCGGGGCTGCAAACGTTGTGACATGACGCGCTAACTATACAGACGTAGCCTTAACATGTATGACCTAGCCTTAACAGTAAGACCTAGGCCTAGACCTAGTTCATTATTGTGGACTAAAGGCTACAAATGAGGCGCGTTTAGTAGCTCTAAAATATTTTCTATGGTTTAATAGGTTTATTTTGGTTTATGTAGTGGTAGATAAATAAAAAAATAGGACAAAAACCAACATCTGTACATATTTTTTATAATGTCAGTGGGTATTTTCTATTACTGGCAAAGCCAACGTGGAGAACCAAAATCTATTAACTTATGAAACAAACTTACTGTTTTCTTTTTCAGTGTAAAATAAATATCAAAACCTGCAAAACTCTACTTGATTTCACTAGGACTCTCCTGTAACTAAACAAAATATAACAAATAACCAAAAAAAGTCCTAACAAATATTTAATTTTTCTTTTTAATTAAGTTGTAGTTTATTAGAACCAGGTCTTGAGTCATTAAAAGGCTCAGATGTTTCTATTTGTAATTTTGTTGCTTTTTATTGTTCATAATTCAAAATGCATCCTCTACTCGTATAGTCTAATAGTCCATTGCATATTCTTATAACATGTATATTTTAAAGTAATCTTTCTAGTGAACTTTTTCATTTGTGTTCTGCAGTAATCGTGGTTGGGATTCTAGTTATTTTTCCATATTTACCAGCTGTAACCAGATTTTAGTTCTCACAACACAAAGGGCTTACACAATCCACACAAAGGGAATCACTTTGCCACGTAGTTTATCTGAGGCCCTACCATCAGTTTACTGTAGTATTGATACTATCCTCGATACCGAGTCAAGTATCGCAAAATATATGAGAATCCAGCACAGCGCCGCCCCCGGTAACTTGCATGAACTAATAATTTCATACATTTGAAATACTTGACTCGTTAGCGAGGATAGATAACTATACAACTCGAAAACTCATGGTAGGGCTACTGATATTGTTCCTATCGCCCGCTATCACACTCCTATCGCCACTCGAAGCTTGATCACGATAAAATCGGTTCAATTGATTTTTCCGACAATAAGCTTATTTTGCGTCTGATATTGTATAATCGACAAAGAAATTGGTTTACCACTTTTGATGACATCTCCCAGTAACATAATTATTCGCTAAGGATTACTGAATGACAGATTCTGACGTAGCAGCTCAATCTGTCAAGCGAAAATAGCCCTTGATGTTTTTTACGTGCAAATGATATTCAGCCTTAAAGCGGCTACACACGACCCTAAAATCACTGGCAATATCGGGACAGTGGTGGGGAGGACCCTAGATCGTATCATAAATAGCCTGGTGTGTAGGCAAATCGTACCCGATTTTTTTCGTCCCTAAATCGCTACGGGCGAGCTCACGATTCAGGGACGATGCGAAATCAGGACTGATTTTTGCGCAGTCTGTATAAATGTATGGATGTAATGTATGGAAAAACGAGCAGTCTGTAGCACGGTCGGTTACGTACTGACAGGCAAGGACGTGTGTAGAGTAGAGACAATTTTATCGCCGATTCAGCCCCGATTTCACTGTCTCGACATTGCCAGTGATTTTAGGGTCGTGTGTAGCCGCTTTTAGAGTGGTAAACCAATTTATTTGTCGACCTTATAGTAATGGCTGCTAAAACATCATCACTAGTAGTGGTGGTATTATTCCTTTTTCTTCTTTTGGGCTTCTTTTCTACTACACTATAATAAAAATTATAATTTGTTTTCAATGAACATAAAAACATAGGTATAGGAACTTTATAAGATTTGTTTACAGTAACTAAAGTAGGTACTTATTTTTAAGTCTTAGTATGAACGTAATGGTAACACATAACTGTAGAGCAATTAGGACCGGTTGAGCTAAACGTTAGCTTATTCAAAATGGCATTTCATTGAATACTAGAAGCTATATATAATCAATCGTATCTCCTGGGACAATTAATTTTAGGAACGCCATTGATTTGTGATGTGGTGACAGTTGGAGCGTTAACCCTCTCGACACCATACGGAGCTGATGAAGGAACAACTAATGCCCTAATTCTATAATCAACGTATGTTTTTGGCTTCCTAATGAGAGGGCGGTCTAATCTAAGACCTCAATGCGGCGATCCAAGAACTACAGTATTGGAAGCAAAAATTTCCTGTCTGCATAATATAAATGCCCCGATAGAGATAACAAACGTTTTTTCCAGTATCAGTTTACTCAAAACAGAATAACCGTTTCGAACACCCAACCTCTTAAAAAGAACTTAAAGAAGACTCGACGGCAATTGCCAAAAAACAGACAGAAGTCCACTTTGTGCAATAGATGACAAATAACGTGTGTTTGATATTCCAAACTCAACAGGTGGATAACCGAACTGAATAAATAAGGAAGATAACTTTACATAAACGTAGAAGTTGTAGACACGGCAGATAATGTACACTCGCAGAATTAAAAGGTGACCAGTTATATAAATTCGTTTGACGCGTTGCAAGCACATTTTACTTTTTTGACAAAAAGTGAAAAAAGTCGATAATTTAATGACATGTGGCACTTAAAAACTCAAAGTCACATATCCTTCCTTCGTATGAGCAAGTGGCCAGCTCTGGTGACGGAGTTTTTATGCCGCCTAAAGGCCTCCGTCATGGCTTAATGACTTTTTAAAAGCCTTTTTTAAAGTACTGCGTTTTTTACAAAAGTGCTGTGTCAAATGGTTATCAACCGAATACCTCGCAAGCAAAAACAGATCTTACGGTGGTCAACCTTTCTGCAACTGTACATGCCGGGTAGTCTTGTAATAAATAGGCGAAAGTACAAAATATTTTAAAAGTGTGAATATCCTTTATAGAAGCATTAATAACGAATTGTAGCAAAATTCGTGGTTGGTCAAATTTCCGTGCCGCTGTGTATTTGCTATATGACAGATGTACTTGAATCAATTGGCTGATAGCATTTTTTTCAACATTTTTGATGCCAGATTTTAGAAGATTCTATCAGTTTCCTAACTCTATGCAAAGGTATCTTTGGAAGCTGTTGTGTTAAAGCTGCCGTGATCTGAAACAAGATGCTTCCGTAAATAGGGAAGTAATACCAGGTTCAATAAATTGATCGTTGAATTTTATAGTTACTCCATTTTTGCTATTGCTCCCTTACTTTAGAATAATGTTGGTAACTTGGATTAACTTATCTCCCTTTAACGCTACGTACCTACTTATGTATGAGACCTGTATTGAGACTTGATTAACTGTTAAGGACGCTCTTACAAGGCTGATTTGTATAGACAAACGTCAAATAATGTCAAAGATAAGTGCCACTTAAATGAAATAACGTTTTATTGGATACTCGGGCGTTAGGCATTTTACGTGATGTATAGTGTCAGAAAAGTCTACCATAACGGAGTAATGTAGTGCCTGAGACGTTGTTAAGATGGACGAGGCATGCCCACACCTAAGCCGCCATCCAAAGGGAAAGAAAATGGTCAATACGTGTAAGACCGACTAAGTAAGCTATTCCTTCATCGAATTATGATCTCTATGGCGCAGTGAGTTAGAGCTGCCTTAGAGACATGTTTGTACGATATTCAAATATTTGTCTCCAGAGTTTTCTATGGATTTATGTAAAAATAGGTTGCTTAGCTTAGAACTAGATGAACATTCTAAGGTTTATAATTTTCCTGTGAAAATGCCTCGCTCATATACAATCAATGTTGACCATGGGTCGATATGAGATGCCGGTTCGTACTATCGATATGACCTGAATTCGGTGATGCAAAAGGTGTGTGATGTAGTTTTATGCATGAGTCTGCACGGTTTGCCGAACATCGGAATATTGTCTGCAGTGACCGTTATACAGCTGGGCGGGTCCACTGTCCGAGTAACAAACTGTAGGTTTTGTTTACTCATTACATCATTTATTATTTTAAAGAAAAAATATCATAAGTACCATCATTCCTCTATACTCCGTAGAAATGTATCTTTTCTACAAACACTTTCGCTATAGAAATTCTATAGCGAAAGTGTTTGTAATAATACTTTTCTGATTCTATAATAGAATCAGAAAAGTATTATTGGCATCTGATGACGACTCACGTAGTCAAAAGTATCCAACCAAGCTATGATAGAAAAACAATAGTTAAGAAGTGTTAAGTGGCTGCGTAGGTACGCAACTTCTCTGGACTACAAGCTATCTCTGAGAGACCTAATAGCTTTGAGTAACGGCAAAATGAGGTCACCTTCGCGGCCCTGTGTTGACCCCCAGTGCGGGGCTCGAGGCGTGCGACACACACTTGGCCGTTTAATTTGTCGTCGAGCTGTCCCTAAGCAAACAACGATGTTTGTTTTAATATAACTATTGCTCGCTTAACTGACCTGCTGAAAGCATGTTTATTTGTGCTAGCTACTGCCGAGTTTTCCTGAAATAGTATATTTAATGATATTACCCGTATAATAATTAAACAGATACGAGTATAAGATGATAGGTTTGATCATGACCATGTTTATTTTGATAGAACACGAGTTCAAACTCAAAATATTATTTATTTGCTACTCCCAGTCCTGCCAAGACCTTCCACCGCTTGACAAATTGTGATAGAACTACTTTTCGTTGTGTTAATAAAGCGCTAAGACGCTTTCAAATTTAGACGACTACTGTACAATCAAAAACACTTTAAAAAATTCAAAGAAAATGTTACAATTTAGGCAATAAAGATCTATGAACTTCAATTACTACTTATAAAGCAAAAAAAAAAACATTTTACAGAACGTCAATGTTTCCATCCAAAAGTCAAACCATCAAAAAGTAAATTCATAACTTCTCCAAGTGCAACAGAAAGCAATAAACTGTGCCCTAAAGCGTACATCAATAAAGATCGGCTCGTATTTCGTACCCTCTGTAGACTTAGGGCGGATCTGCCGAACCGGGCTTAAGATGTTACGAACATTAATGATATATAGAAGCTGTTTAAAACAAAAACTAGCAGCACGTCTCGGCTTTACACGGGTGTACTAATGAAACTACCAAGAAAAAAAGCCTATAACCATCCCGACCGCGACAGTCTACTATACACATTGGTGTAGGACATTTTTAAATCGGCTGACTAGTTTCAGATTTTACCTCCGTCAAACAAACAAACAAACATTACCTTCTGGCTCCTTATAATGTAAATATAGATATTATGTTTTTCAGGGGTTCTTAAATTGAAATTTATACATAGGTACTAAGCCGACTTTAATTTGGACTAAAGACTGTGGGGTATTGGTTTGTTTGTGTTAAGATTAAGAATGAGTTTATAATCTTCTAACTGGTATGCAGTTAAAAGATTTGGCCCGGTGTTATAAGCTATCCTGGCATCAAATTTCTATCAAATCCGTCCCGTCGTTTGACTGAAATTTTCACCTACGCACAAACTTTCACCTTTTTAATATTAGTGCACGTGAGCTTGAAATATATAGAGAGAAAAACTTAAAAGAGAACACCTACGCTAGACTAAATTAATATTCCGTAACCAAACTTTCTGCGGCGTCGGAGCCCGTAGGAAGTAATAAATGTTTAAAGCTATTTAAACGAGACCTGTTTATTAACTGTGTAGTAAGTTTCTATTAAATTCAAGTTCTTGGAACTCAGTAGCTTTAATAGGCTTTTTAATTTGTTAAGCCTTACGATTTTACTAATATACTAGACAACTCGAAGGATACTGCAAAAAATAGTTATTAGTAAGATCAAATTTGCACTTAATAGTTTTAAGTTCGTTTGTGCGTTCACATGAGCAAGTGGTTAACTGTGATGACGGAGTTTGTAGCACGCCTTAGCCCATTAGTTAGTAGGTTACTCAACTCAGCTCGTGTGAACCTACTATTTCAGGACGAACTACAAACATTCAGATACCCCCCATTTAAATTCGTATTTCATGTGGGACTTATCATTCCGTTTGGCAGAAAGATCGCGAGCGGCGGGCGGCACGCGACCGACACGCGGCGACGCGCGCCGCACGCCTTCGCACAAATATTAAACGCCGGTATTCACAATACTCTACTCACCTTTATTGCATTTGCACGAAGGATTACAAATTGTAAATAGGCTGGTGCAACTTGTATCCCTATTTCACAGCTGAGCGGTAAGCGTAATGAGATGTGATGGCTCCCGAGAGGTACTTGTGCGAATACTTTGAAAGTTACTCGTTAGATTGCATAGCAGATGCAGCATAATTAAATGTGAGTTGCTTCGTACATTTTTAAAAGCAAAACTTATTTACCTACACAGTTATGGCCTGAGGTTATGGCATTTATGAAACTGCAGTGACAAACCTCACAGCCAATAAACAGACTTTTCTCTAAAACCTATCAGTTTGAACGCAAAAAAGAAAAATAAAAGACGCTGTCAAACAAAATTGCTCTTTGACTTTTGCAAACACTAAAAAATGAAATTTTGTAAGTGATCAGGGTTTGGCCAAAAAATCATGATAAGTACAAAAAAATGATAATACCTTCGTAAGTTTCTATTAAACTTTGGTCCAAATTCCAAAATGGCAAGGTAAGTAAACTTCTACATGGTCCGTAGTTTATTATAAGCCTGATGTTTCCCACTGCAGGGCAAAGGCCTCCCTTCCCTTTTTCCACTGATCCCGGTTTTGTGCTTCGTCCGTAGTTTGCAAAACAAAATATTAATAAATAAATAAATATCCTTGGACATTTCAGACAACGTCATCTAGTCCCAAGCTAAGCAACTTAAAGCTTGTGTTAAGGTAACCAGATGACTGATATAATACTTAAATACTTTTTTTTTGTAAATCTCTACTAATATTATAAAGAGACAATGTAGGTTGGATTGTATGAGGAGGTCATTCCGCGCCGCACGATGCAAAAAGGTCGATTCACACATATCAGTGAGCCTACAGTTCCGGCACAGTACCGTTACAGTTCCGTATCCGTGCTACAGTGGTGCGTCAGTGCTTCTATTCACACATATCAGGCACAGTACAGTCTTCGTGCACGACGTTCCCTTCAGACTAGCGTTGACGTCGATTGTTTTGATGGCACTCTTCAGTGATCCGTGATAAAATATCGTCGTCGCCGATCACGTCCGTGATGGCCGGTGCCGGCACTGACACTGACGGTACTGAGACGACACTGACACTGACAAGTTTGAATACATCCATAGAGAATGTTTGAAAGAATAATTATCACTGATGCGGTACTGTGCCGGAACTGTAGGCTCACTGATATGTGTGAATCGACCTTAATGCTCTGATAGATCAGCGTGTATAACTCGGTGTCAAAAAGAAAGAAACAAATGAAGTTCGTCTTGCAGTTGTTGCACATTCGCTGGGTCCAGCAGCGGCGCGAAGTCAAGCTTGCCGCTGATCTGCCTCGTGCCGCGCGACGGCGCGCCCCCGCCGCCAGGGGGCGCGCGCTCGCAGCCAGCGCCCGCCGCCTCGGCCCAGAGCGCCTTCCAACTGCTCGATGAAGACTACATCAAGAAACATTTCAAACTGCCGCAGCGGTCGCTCTATCTGGACCCCTTCAGGTAATAATGAAACTTAGGCCTTCATATCTTTATTTATTTCTAGCCCATATTGTCCCACTGCAGGACAAACGCCTCTCTCCCTCCCTCTTATATCTTTATTAGATTTATACAGCAACTAGCAGCACGTTCCGGCTTTGAACGTGTGTACTAATGAAACTACTGGGATAAAATATAGCCTATAACCATCCCAACAGTCTTTTCTACACATAAGTGTAAGAATTTTTGAAATCGGCTTAGTAGTTTCGGAGATTACCTCCGTCAAACAACGAAAAAAACCAACATACCTCTTGGAGAAACTTGAAAATGACTTATACTCGTAGTTATAAATTTACTGAGACTATAAACTTTGTATCCAGGCGCCCCCTGATCACGTTTCCCATGACCCAAGAGGATGCGAAGAACTTCAACTTGGCGCGCAAGTACAAGATCAACCAGCAAATCTTGGACGGCTTTCTTGATCCGAGCGAGGCGATATCGGCGCCGAGCGTTTTTGTAAGGAACCTCGTAGACTCAATTATCCGTAGAGACGCTACGCCGTAGACCCTCTACGCTTCAATCATTCACTGGCTTGTTAAGGAGGAGCCGATTACAAATATTTTTTTAATGTTCTTTAAATATTTATTACTCCAGCTATGTTATAATTAATATAATTTAAAATACCCATTATCCAAGGAAAGTATCCGTATATTATTTCAGCTCTACTACTACGCTTTCTCAGCATGTGTGATTTCTTAATCTTCTTCTTCTGCAGCCATACGCTAAATCGGAATCGGAGAAACGGAAAGAGAGCGAAGAAGATGAAGAGATCATCTACATTCTGCAACTGCCAGACTGGGAGTTCCAGTGTCCAGTACACAACCAGACCATCAGAACGCCGAGGTCAGTGTCTCTGCTTATAACTTGTGTTTTCTAACATATCGATGAATTTTATAAACACTTAAAGCGGGATATCTACCATGATCCGTGGTTATGACCACGGTTAGCCGTGATCATGTCGCAACTGTGCCGAAATATCGGGAAACTCATAAATCTACGAATCACGGGAAATATCCCATTTTAAGTGTTTATAATGTTCAAAACCATGATAGTTTAAAAAGTTTTATGTCGATGAATATCATCATCATCTGCAGCCTGACTTCATTCACTGCTGGTGGGTACAAGCCTCCCTTAGCTTGTGCCATCCGCCACGTTTTTTTTTGTTTTTTTATTTATTTTCTATGAGGAAGATGGATGAGAACAGCACAGGGCCGAGTAGAGTGGCGTTTAAGGGAGGAGGCTTATGCCCAGCAGTGGGCTATCATTTGAGCTGAACATGATGATGATGATGATAGTTGGGGCCTGTCTCATAACTACTGTAAATCTGATTGTATAGGTAGTATAGTGCTATAAAATTGCGTTTGTTCAAAATCAACTCTCATCGGAATTATACAGCAAAAAAATGCTGCTTGCTTCAGAAGTACTCTTACGCCATCTAGTGTGGAAACAGACAATATAATATAATATTTTTAAACCTTTCAAAAGCCTAGAGGTGTAGAGATGCCACAAATTCAAAAACGGTTTCTACTAGTGCCATCTGGGGACGCTTACAGTTACTTACTAGGAAAGCGCCATCTAGCGGAGGGTTGGTAAATGTACGGGGCTTGCTATATATGTTTAGGGTTGCACCACTGAGGGACTCACATGGAGGCACGTTAGTAGTGCGGAGGGAAGGTAGATGGTGTTGTGTGCTCCGAACTCTCTTCGTTGCAGACACGTTAAGCCTTTGAAACCTTTTAAACTTTTAGTAAGATTTTTCATTTATAAATGAAATGCCTAAGTGTGGTATAACAGTATAAAAATATATATGCTATAGATTTTCTCTACCCATAGAGTTAGCAAACGGCTGCGGAAGAATCTCTTCCATTGACATTTTAAACCACGCTTCAAATGTTAGGTGCTTTAGCATTATTAAGAGAGGATGGTTTAGGTGCTGGGCAAGCCTATTAATATTCCATCTCAACAATTTCCCAGGCACTACAGTGTCCCGTTAAGTGTAGGCAAAGGTTGCCTCTTGACGCTGTATAAATCATCTATTCACCGATTCGATCGAATAATTAGAAAAATAAAAGCACGTGATTGGCGTGGGCCAAGGGCGAGTTCACATTGCCTTCAATGTATTTCTTCTATTATGGTTTCTGTATACGTTAGCAAAATACTAACATATTATCAAAATTTAAGGACAACACATTTAGTTTGTTAATTTTAGATCGACTCTGTGGGTGAACAGAGTATAGTAGAGGTGTAAAGGCCTATTGTTCCCATGTTTTATCTGTAATTTATTCCGCAGGTTCATCTGGCATTCGTGCAAGAAACCCAAGCAGGAGAAGGGCGGTGAGCTGAAGAGAGGCGGAGGACCATTGAACAAACCGAAACCGTGGCTGCTGAGCAGGCACACCGATTTCGACCTGCTGTCCCAGTGGTAGTTGGACGGTCTAAATTAATGACTACACATTTTAACAGTTTTTGTTATCAATATTATCATCTGTCGAGTACTAATTTGATGTTTTATTTATTTAATAGACGCTCTAATAGACTTGTCTAATCGCTATAGAGCGATGATTTTTCCACAAAGGTTGTCCACCTTAGGATTCATTTAGGATTTCATGGATTTATAGAAAATACGCAATGATTAATACTAAGGATTAGCATCTCTATTCTGTATATCTGTATTAGTAGGAAGTAGAAGTCACCTTTGTTACAAACCTGATTGTTATCATTCAAATCAGTTCGGCACGAACCAGATATTTAAATCAAGATTCATCTCCGTTCCTAACTATTCAAACACGGCAACATCCTATCGATCCAGACTGCATCCCTCCGCCTCCACCCTCCTGATCTGCGCACCCTTTATTAGTGCAACCCTCACCCCTTTTGTAGATATAATTCCTATTATTTTCCCTTTACTCTTATAGCATTTCAATGTTTTTATACAACAGTACTTGGATGATTTATTGCCTGAAAACTCAGGTTTAGATAAATTTTCTGAAAATGAATCTTAGCTTGATCGATTCCCTTCCACTTTGGTTTTGTTTTAGATTTAAGAAATTTATGGATTATTGCTTCTCGTGGAACTAATTTTTAACAAATTTTCTTTGTGATGATGTTAGATACTTTATGTATTAATTTTCTTAGATACCTAGGTATTTGCTCGACACACTAGTGACCTACACTAGCTAAAAACAATTTTGGGAGTTGGGGTTGGGTTAAATAAAACGCAATTTTTACTTCACATTTAGATATTAAAATTCAGTTACATTAAAATGGACAGTAATAGGTATAGGGACATAGGGTAGAGTACATAAATAAAGCATTGTTAAAAAACAGCCCGACTACTACCCTCTTACACTCAAACCTAGCCTATCACCTCTCCAAGAAGAATCAAAAATTGGTCACTTGCCACTAACTTTCAGAATTTAAAAACCGACCAATGTTTACCAACACTTCTTAATCCTTTCTCGACTCTCGACTCTTCGACAGATGATATTACTTTCGCTCTCAGTTGAATTCGCAACGCAACAAATTTCACAAATTATTCGCATTTTTATAGTCGTACCTAGGGTAAAAAAAATGTTGGTAAACATGACCTTTAAAGGTACACTAAGTATTTTACCCTTTTACTATTTGGCTTAGCCGTAGTCGGGTTTAAAATGATATAGGTAAAGGACACACTAATTTGGAATCACAATCTATCGATCTTACAAGTAGATCCTACATTTCACAATCGACAAATAATAGGCGAACATACATTATAAGAAATCAAAGCAGTGGTACCTACTATCAACGGGGAGACCTACTCACAGTTTCTGCTACGTGGAAACACACAATATAATGATTGAATACAAAGATAGCTAATACAAAGCACAGTACCTAATAGGTACCTATATCATAAGTAGCATCTACAGGAGTCGCACGTGTGACCTAAGGGTGGTTAAGAGTAAACATTTCCGTATTTAAGTGATAGTGTAAACAGTTCACAAATTATAATTTAAACCCCATTTAACCAAGTAGGTAGTAACTTAATTTTATAAATTAGGTACAATTTGTTACGCTTCAAAACTAATAATAGTTATAACAATGCTAAACATATTTTAAAATGCCAAATTAAGCTAAGTTTTTTACCAATTAAGGTAGTACAATTCCTGTATAAGATTCCTAATTTTTATTGCAATTTTTATTCAAAGAAAAAGAAGCATTGTAACATTTTTAATTTTTTAAATTTTCATAGAAAAGTATAAAAGTAATATCATGTAAACAGACCATAAAAAATAAATAGGATGTACCTTTATGTACCTATAAATATATAGGTAGGTACATGAAATGATGTAAAAAGTTTCGTAAAAATAATACAAAAAATTTCAAAAACCCACCCTTTTGTGACGAAATATTTAACGGTACAGAACCAAAATGTAGCGCGCCTTGAACAGCTTGTCGATCCTCTTGTTCGGCTCGCCGAAGAAAACCTCGCCGTCCTGAGTGATCGAAGTCGGGCCGCGGGCGCGGAAGCGGAAGCCGGCCATTGCTGCGGCCGGCACTGCCACGCCCACGCCCGCCGCTTGCCCTCCACCGATTCCAAAAGCTTCGTCACCGTCGCTGTCCTCTTCATCCGATTCATCATCGCTATCTTGAATGAGTCCCTCGCTCTGCAGAAGAACCTCCAGCAACTCCGCATGGAACGTCACAGACTTGAAGGTGTAGTGTGTCTCGTTCTCCAGCAGGATGTTCAGTATTTGAGGGCGCAGTCCGCCGAGGAAGACGCGGCTCATGAAGCGCTGGTCGTGCTGCTCAGACATCTTGTGAGACACGAAGAGGTCGACCACCCTCTCGCGATAATCGGAAACGCACTCCCACGACTTCTGTCTATCCATTGAGATGATAATTTTTCCCGTGTTGGATTTCGGATAGCGCCAGGTTGGAGCGTTGATGACGTAGATCATTGTTAGATTTGGATGACTTGTTCTTGGTATTAGTCTGAGGGTGTGGTTGCCTGCGTTAGGGGCTAATCACGGGCGCGTCAGGGATACGTGTGCACCGCTCGGCGTCGACGTCACTGATGCGGCATGCGGGGCGATGCTGCACCCGCGGCACATGCGCTTTGGCTTATTACAACAATCTGAGATTCGGCAGGTTTGTTTGTATGCATGAATAATTATATTATTTATGTATGATAGTTTCAAAACTATCATTGTTTATTACCAACTAAAGATAAGTAATTAAATTTTTCTAGTGTACAAGGAGAGTATAGGTAAGTACCTACCTACTTGTAATAAATTTATGTAAAATCACATTCTAGGCTTCAAAAATGTAATTATAGATCAATAGAGTCTTATTAAGGCTCCAAAAAATGTTACTTATATTATTCCTACTTCTTGTTGTCGCCAGTGCATGTAAATTAAAACATCAAACCTAGGTACCTATGTTTATTTTTTTCATTAACTGTATAAATTCAGATATTTCTTAGATATGACAGTATTCGTAATTTTGGTTCTCAGGCAATTTGGGAGGCGTATCCAAGAATCGCGTAATCTTTGTAGTGAGTGACTACACCCAAGAGAGCCTATTAATATAACCGAGAACGTACTTAACATTGAGGTAGTTAAGCATGAAAGCAAGCTACGGGCAACGGGCTACGGGCAAACTGCAGGTCGATTCTCGACGACTTTCAAAACATGACGCGGTAAGAGATTGCACGTTATCTAGATTTTGTTTTCTGAAATCCATGGCATTATTCAAAATAACCACGCCGTGACGTGCCACGTTTATTTGGAGAAGAAGGCGTCTGCTTACAAGCAGATGCTCGTAGTGCGTCCCACTGCAGGGCAAAAGCCCTTCCTTCCACTCATCTCTATAGCTTTAAAAGTCCCCGCTAAAATAAACGAGAGAAACTCAGATATAGCAACAAATTATATTTTCACCATTGAGATAACAAATCGAAATTGGTCAATCTCTGCATGACGAAGCCTCGCTTCTTAGGCTTCTTAGCTTTGTCTTTTTCTTTCTCTTCCACTTTGCCTTTTTCTATAGTGGTAGTTTTTTTGTTCGGCTTCGATTCTGCCTCTTTCATCTTCTGGATTTCGCAGTCCATGTCGAAGGGACAGTCGTCGGCTGCGTAGATCGGCATCATGATCACAGGCACGTAATTTGATTTACCGCCGTCTTTCTGCAGACAAAGTTACATTAACAGCACTCCAACTTCGTTTAATATGACGACATTGACGACTAGATGACATCGAGAACTGCATGAAACGGCTTAAAACAAGTTAAAGCGTTCAATTTGAACTGGAATGCATTTTGATTGTTATTCTAAATCGTTTTTATTGTTTACTTGGACATGGGCAAGAGTTGATGTGATAGATAAGTGCTCCATTCCAAAAATATCTTACATAGGTGAAACCACGGGTCACAACTAGTGCTTTTTGAATATCAAACACGAGATGAAATTGCGCAACGCCTACACAGCACACCCTATTCAATCAGCAATATTATTCGACCAATTCACGAAGTATGATTGGGGATAGAGGTGCTTATGGTGATGATAACCTATCTTTTTCGGTCGTATCATCGTAATGAACTTAACTGACCTGAGTTCATTGTCCCACTGCTGGGAAAATCGATCTAAGGAAACTGGCAAAGAAGGCCACAATGTTGTTGTGCGATCACAGCAAGAGAATATACTTAATAAAACATTAGAGGCAACCTAATGGTTCATAGAGCTTTTAGTAGGTAGGTACCTACCCAATAAAACTAGAAGTAACATTCTTGAATTCTTGATCGATCGGCTATCGAAGGATGCTAAGTAGGCGGAACACGTGTTCTCTGAAAAATCTACGGAATCACTCGGCAAACATAGGTACCTAGTATGATGAAGCGCTCAGTTGGTAATGCCACTTGCGGTCACCCAACCAACTTGTGACCGCTCAGATCTATCAAGAACGTGTAACAGCCAGTCTCTATCTTTGATATTGCTTTCTGGTGATAGATAGGTATTTGTTATTCCTACTTTCATACAAAATGTGTCAAATGTCTACCGACAGTACCTACGCAAAACCAGAGACAGATACGATTATTATTTGACGACCTCTGTGGCGCAGTTGTGCTAACGCCCGGCTGAGATGCGGAGGTCGCGGGTTCGATCCCCGCTACGGGACAAATGTTTGCATGTTCTGCAGATATTTGTTTCGTGTCTGGGTGTTTCCTATCTATAATAAGTAGGTATGTATTTACAAATAAAAAATGTATCTAAGTATTATATCAGTCATCTGGTTACCATAACGTTGCTTAGCTTGGGACTAGATGACGCTGTGTGGAATGTCCAAGGATATTTATTTATTTATTATTATTGAGACTGGCTGGTTATCATGCATCGCACGAGCGCAACGCTTCAAAAGTTAGGAGTTATACCTGCGAGTCGCAAGCACATTGGCAGCAGTAGCTCTGCGCGGCCGCCACTGCGTTCGAGCTGATGAGGTGAGCTACCACGGCCTTTAGCCGCTCCTCGTCCAGCGAGCCAGGCGGGCTGCGAGCCCACTTGCCATCGGGGTTCATCTGGACTAGTGCCGGCGCTGACATCCCCAGCGCGTCGAACCCCGGCCGGGCTAGCGGTCTGAAATACCCTCACATTTCTATTAAAACTAATCAAAGGTGTTATGTAGGTGTGTAACGGTAGGTACAATATTAGGTATCTACTGTAACTAGATATAAATACTACTAGAAGCACGTCCCGGCTTCGCACGGGTGTACTAATGGAGCTACCGGTATAAAATATAGCCTATAACCTCCCGGACAGTCCATTCTACCCACCCGTAAAAGAATTTTTGAAATCGGTCCAGTAGTTTCGGAGATTACCTCCGTCAAACAAACAAACAAACAAATTTTACCTCTTTATAATATTAGTGTAGATGTAGATAGTGTAGATAAGAAGTTGTTTATCTTTGCCAAGGTAGCTTAGCGGACTCTATTACCCTGATTTTAGAACTTTATTCAAAAAATAGGATAAAGGTCCACTGTTCCCAATAGCCATCTCTATTGTGTGGTAATAGACAGATAAAGAAAAGGTAAGTTGGTACAGGTACCTACTTATATAGGTAAATTTTGTAACTTATCTACCTACTTACTAACCTAGCCCCCGACATTATTTACCCATTTTGGGGTGGTTACTACCATAGTTTATAAGACTAAAATTACATAAAAGTAAGTAGGTACTTATAGGTAGGTAGTAGGTCCTAGGTAGGTAATTAATTATTATACGGCAATAGGTAATGTAATCAGGGACTCACATGTTAGCCAGCTTTGCTAAGAGCTCCTTGTCAGCCATTTTATACTTTTAGGTAGGTAGTTTAGATAATAAAAAAAAATCAAATGAGGTGAGAAGGTATTATGAACATCAATATCTATACAGGTAGATGATCCAATAAATTTATTTTACATTTTTTGGAGTTCTATCTTAAAAAATAAAACAAATTGTTTTGTTAGTCTTCGCACTTTTTGATTTATTTTGCCAATATTTTGCGCAGTTTTGGGATTGATTGATAATACCTAACCTAATTAATTCATAGATTCTTTGTGCCATTTTTGAAAGATGCCATGATAGCTTTACCAAGAAGAATGTTACTAAAATTGTAAAAAGGATTTGGCTCCCTACTTAAACAAGGTCACGTTGCAGGCTGACTGGGCTCAAAATATTTTGATCCAAAATTTGCTTAATATTTAATACTGGCTGCGACCAGCGGTTTCACCCGCGTAAGTTCCGTTCCCGCGGGAATATCGGAATAAAAAGTAGCCTATGTGCTAATCCAGGGTATCACCTATCCACATACCAAATTTCAACCAAATCGGTCCAGCCGTTTTTGCGTGAAAGAATAACAAACATAATATATTCTCAAACTTTCACATTTATAATATGAGTAGGATAGGACAGGAAGGAAGTAGGATAGTAGGAAGTAGGATTACTTATAGTGGCTGAATGCACAAGCCTTGCAAAGCCAAAACGCAGAAAAAACACAAATTTTCAATTTTTTAATGTCATTTAGGACTATGTCAATGTCAATGTCAATCAGTCATTTCTTTTTTTTTTTTTGCTTCGCACGGCTTGTGCATTTAGCCACTCTCATGTTTGTAGTTTTGTTTAATTTGCCTTCACCTTTAAATGTACGTTCACGAACACTCAACAGTTAATCCACCATTATCGTTAACATTAGTTAAAACACAAGATTTAAAAAAAAAAAACAAAAGGACAACATGACTTCTCAAATTCCCGCCAAAAAAAAAACTTTCGTCCGTCCGTTTTATTTTACATTCGCTCACCCACCACGGTTTACAGAGTAATAAATAGTTTATCTATGACCACGGTTCTATTTTACAGATATAGTTTATCTATGGTTCTTTTAGCTGAGCCATTGTTGTGATTTACCGTCAAATATTTTTTCTTTTCATACTTTACTTTTGCATTTGATTTTCCAATAGAAATTCGCGATGATGGAGCCGACCGAAGCAAATAAGACGATCAAAATTGAAAAGGAGATAACTGAAGACGATAAGCTAAATCTTGCCCGCCGCAAGTTGAACACTGTACTGGCCGACAAAGCACCGGCTTATTTCACCCACATGAAACAGTGGTTTCAAATGAAGATAAGCAAGGAAATGTTCGACATATTAGCACGAAAGATGCTCAATCCTGAACAGGTGCATTATCATAATGAGTTTTTATTAGCCCTGCTGAATAAAGTACACGGTTTAGCAAGGACATCATTTTCCCTTGCACATGAAAGAGCTTTCTCATACGGTAAAAATCGTAAACCAAGAGTTGCCACGGCCACCACCTCAACTGCTGCTAGAAACTTTGACTTCGAGGATATGCCGAGATTCGATCCAATGGACATGATCGATTATTTGCCGCCAAATTCACCGCAGGGAGCTGGCTGCGACGGAGTGAAATATGCAGCACAGGTAATTAGCCCTATTGTGTGTCCATCTGTATTCCTGGTTCTCATTTTAGGTGATGATTTATATGACAGGTACTAGAGAAAATGAGTATAATTATGGAGCGTTGTATGACTACTTATAAAAACATACATAAAAGATAAAATCAAATAAGACAAAAATATTATTCCTCTAATCGTCACAAAATAAGAAGCCCGATTTGACGTGTGTCATTGTGAGTAAATTAGTGATGTAAACATATGAATCCACCACAATCTTCTAAATGTGGAATTCCAAGCGTGACTTGGGCATAACATGGTACGATACAGCGCGGTTATCAATTTTCCTTAGACGCTGTTATTTAAAGCATGCGCGACTAGACGCATTATTACATGTCAAAATAACACATTTTGATTTAGCTTGTTATTGAAAACGTGGTTAAAACTCACACACAATTTTTCATATCTTCGAGAGTTGTGTTGTGTTATTATAACAATTTATGCATGAATTTTTTGAAGGAATTTTATTTGATTTATTGACTGTTTTATGAAGAATGTAGACTATTTATTGGAATTGTTTAAATATTAATTGATATTAAATTGTAATGCATGTGACTTCGCTATTGCATTTGGTATACTAACCTGTAATGATATATCTCTCCCCTCTTCCTATTTTATATTTAAAAAAAATATTCATAAAATAAAAAAGGAACATAATAATAAACAGAAGTGAGTATTTTATTATTCTATTATGTAGATTATGTTTATGCTTAAGAAATAATGGCCAACAATCGAATATATTTATAATTACATAAGTACATACTTAATATTTATGTGGAATACTTATATATTATGTCATTAAGTTAAAAATATACCTATCCAATATGATTTAAATATAAGTAAGTAATTAATTGTTTGTTAGGATTATATTTATTTGAGACGACCTCTGTGCAGTGGGCGAAGTTGACGCGGGACGCCGCAAAAATCAAACATAAAAAAATTTGCGCGAATAAAAATAGGAGTAACATCAATGTTCGAGATGAGGCATCTGTACTTATGTAATCTGTGGTAGGACCAAAGTTTTTTCGTGTAGGTTGAAACACATTAACACGCGACGCGACGCGCGCGACGCGACCTGATAAAACGCGACGCGTGTTGAGTCGAATCAAATTGAAATGTTCGGTCGAATGTTCATAGTGTGATTTTGGTCATAGTTTTCTATGACCAAAATCATAATACAATTTGATTCGAGCACAGGAAATGGACCGCCCAATCTCTCGTCTTTGTCAGCAGCAGTTGTGCTGTCTGCGATAGCGCCTGTGCCTGTGTTCGACTCGAAGGGCATAGCCACTACTGAGGTATCTACTTATGGCGAATATTTCCAACATAGTGCGTCACGATCATCATCATGTGCAGCCCGTCACATCCCACTGCTGGGCATGGCTCATCGTTTGTGCCAACCCTACCTACCTTGTGCCAGTCTGAGCCATGTACGACCTGCTGTTTTGACTATGTCGTCGACCTATCGAGCAGGCGGACGACCCACTTTTCTATAGCCCTCCCGTGGGACCCACTGTAACGATACATCGCGCCAATTTACAGTAGTCTAAATGCTGAGGTGAGTCGACAGTGCATTACTTCTACTCAAAGGTGCATTACCACGTCGAGCCGAAGAACGGTGCGTCATCTATGTAATAATTTGATTGTTAATTTAAAGAAAAAACCTTACGCTTGGCTCTTTAGTTCAGCAATTCGCCTCTAGGTGGCATGCAATAGCTTTACCGCGGCAGTCCCCGAGTGCCACACGTCTTTTTTATTAGCACTGACGCTTTGGAGGATGATTTTTCTGTTCTGTTAGAGATAAGTTTTTGCTTGTAAATAAATAAGATTTATAAACCGCAACAACTAAATTAAAGTTACAATTTTAAAAATGTAGGTAAAGCAGAGGCATCCTGGTAGACGGGTATGACGGGTTTTACCTATTCTTGTGTGTGCCAATCAGTAGTATACTTAAAAATACTCACTTTATGTTGGTACAGGTAGTAACAGAAAATGCAGACCCCTTGCAGAGCAACATGCATGTGCTTGATTCACATATGCCGAATGGATTGCATGTGCTGCCTGTAAATGTGCCACCGCCGTCTGTAAATGTGCCACCGCCGCTTGTTGCTCGATCCCCAGCACCCCCTGCTTTGTGGCCGACTGTTACTGTGATACCTTTTGGGCAATTGTCTCCAAATGAGCCTAAGTCTAGGCTTGGTAAGTTATCCACTTTTAGATGTTTTACTAGGTATTATTGTGAATAACTGATATAGATGCCGATGCTCGATTGATGATTGATGATTGATCATGCCTTTATTATTTTATTTCAGACAATCTAGGTACGAAATTACTGGCTTTTTTTCTTGGCCAACTTAGACGTAAGTAGGTAGGTCCATCGATTTATTTTATCAATTAAAATGTACGGCAAAAAAATGAGTATCGTCAAAATTTTAGTTCTGGGGGCCTATTATGAACTCTTAATTCCAGGCAATATACGCCGTAAACTGAACTGCCCGCCATTTTTGTAATATGAACTTGAAACACCAGCCAGTCAGCGGTCACGTGACACTTGGCCGACTTCTGAACGGAAATTGACTGGAAATACCGTATTACGAGTGTCCATTTGACATTTCTATCCGTGTTTTGTCTGTCAAATCAAACCATTCTGTTTACGCTGCTACAATTGAGCTTTTTGTGAATTGTTTTGGATTTTTAGTTAGAAGAAATATTGTTTTCGGCAATTATATCTCCATAAAAATGAGTGAAGAGTTAGAAATGTTAGAGTTCTTGGAAAGTGATTCTTCGCAGGAAAATAGAAATATGAAATTACAGAGAAAACGGCTCCGAGATGAGTGCAATCCGTTTTCTATGAGCGACACCCAATTCATCAATCGGTACCGGTTGTCGAAAGATTTGGTGCGTAATCTTTTGGAAGAACTTAAACCGCATTCGCCAGAACCGACGAAATCTACAGATTTATCTTTGGAGACTAAGGTTGGTGATTTTTGCTGTTGCTCGACTTCTCAAACCTACAGCATTCATTTGCATCGATGATGTGCATCTAAATAAATGTTTGTATTCTCATTTCAGTTATTGGTAGCATTATCTTTTTATGCTACTGGGTCTTACCAGCGCCCTACAGGCGATATTAGCTCCCATGCCATAGCTCAGCCAACAGTCTCCACAGTAATAAGACAAATTACTACCTTATTAAATTTGCCTCACATGCGAGAAAAGTTTATAAAGTTCCCAAGAACACAGGATGAACGCAGAACTAATACTATAAGGTTAGTGATATTTATTTACAAAGTGTCTTAATGTATTTAATGGGTACCTTATAAATAATTGTACACATTATTCCAATGAACATTAATGTTTGGATATATACTTAAATTTGTTTCTCATTTTAGATTTCATAACAAGTTTGGTATGCCGGGAGTGTTGGGCTGTATAGATTGCAGTCATATTGCTATCATACGCCCAACAGAAAATGAAGAACGCTATTATTGTAGGAAGCAATATCATTCTCTTAACATACAACTAGTAAGATTCTCAATACCTACCTATTTGGTTGTTTTGTTGTAAGGAAATCTCACTTTACAATAAGACACAAAAATAGAAACAAAGTGCATCAGATACAATAAAACACATTAAACTATTATTATAACAAATTAAAATTATGATAATACTAATACAACCTTTTTCATTAATTTGTGGTTAACCTGAAACAAAAATATTACAGATTTGTAATGCAGATTATGAAATCATCAGCGTGGATGCTGGCCATGGAGGTGCTACTCATGACTCGCACATCTGGAGCAATCATCCAATAAAACTACACCTACAAGAGCTTACTAGAAATCAGTCTGTATGGTTACTTGGTATGTAAAACTTTTACTTTTGTATAAATTTAATGTCAATAACAATAATTTTCATGCAATCTTTAAACAGTTCTATTGAAATATCTTTATTGTTTATTACAGGTGATTCTGGATATCCATTGAGGAAGTATTTGATGACTCCTATTACAAATGCTACTCCAGGTACACAGGAAGCTCATTATACCACACTGCATGTGAGAACAAGAAGCACTATAGAAAGAACCATTGGACTCCTGAAAGCTCGTTTTAGATGTTTACTGGTCCATCGATTCTTACACTACACACCGCAAGTAGCAGCATCTATCGTAAATGCATGTGTTATTTTACATAACATGTGTGTCCGTGCAAATCTGCCTGAAGAGGTACTCACCAATGAAGAAGCTATGCAGGAAGGTTTGCAACAAAACGAAGATAATGCCAGAGTCAATGAACCATCAACTAGCAACAACAGAGAGTTGAATGATGGCCTAGCTATAAGGCGCGCCTTGGTTTCTCGGCTGTGGGCCTCCCGCCATCCTTAAAATAAAATATATAATATTTATACATTTTTGTTTTTTATCTATGTGAGCTTGATTGGGCTTTGAAAAGTTAAGTTAGTGCAAAGATGTGATGTAGGAAATGTAGAGAAAGATTAGTTGGTAGGTATTAACAAAATATACGTACGCTGGACCATCCCTTCCAATCCTTCACGGCACCTTCTCCTTGGGAGTTGAGTGCCTCGGCGACAGACTCCCACATTCTCCTCGAATATTCTCTGGCTTGAGCCGATTTATTGTAGCCTGTAGATATTTCTTTGTGGGAGTTTAAAAACTCCCATAGTGTCTCGAGTTGAGATAAGGTAGCACGTCGTTGCCGAGAACTATCATCTGACGAACTGAAATAAAGAAAAGCATTGTGAATAGATAGGTAGTAAATTATGTACCTAAAACAAATAATAAGTATCGAAGATCTAAAATACTTACGCCATTCTTCACTGAACACCGATTAAACTATTACTCACAAGCTCTACACTACACTCACTAAAAGTTATCACTATCAGAGAATTTAATCGCTTTTAGATTCTCAAGTGGGTAAACAAAAGTTTTATACGAGGAACTTCCCGCCATACGACGACACGTTCCGTTCGGAAACCTAGTAAAGTTATAATTTTATACTAAGAAATCATAGTAGGTACTTCTTTACGTACTGACGGTAATGAAATATCTGACACTGCATTCATTATTTGATATATTGTTTTAACATTTTATTATAATGAATTATTTTACTCACTAAATGTGTTAGAAAATAAAACCGTAACATTCCGAAAAATATTCAGCGGCGTTTCTGAACGATGCGGACGAAACTTAGAAACCGGCCAGAGACAACGTATCCGTAGCAAGCCAGCTTGAATCCGGTCAGAGTTAGGTACCTCATATTACGAAAAAGAACAAGGCAGTTTAAGGCCGTAAACTGAACTGCCTGGAACTTGGATGGTTAATATAAAGTTCGTATTAGGCCTCCTGATGAGGATCTTTGGCTTTCTTACGCTACGTTTTTTTGTCAATCAACATCTAGCTGCGCTGCGCTTTGTTTGGCTCAGTATAAAACATAGCACAGTTCGGCAAAGCTCGGCTCAGCACGGCGGGTAGCGCGCCTCGCTCGAGACGACTGACGTTTTAAACAGAGCGTAGCCTCGCACAGCGCAGCACAGCATGGCTTGTTTGTATCCTCATTAAAACGAGCGAGTTGACAAAACATAGCACAGCGCAGTACAGCGCTGCGTGTTGATTTGTCATCCTTCCTCTTAATTTCCACAGATTACCTACATAAGACGGATACATCATCTCGAACATTGTTCTTTTTCTTCGGGCTATTTTTGTGTTTGATTTTTGCGGCGCCCCCAGCGGCGTTTAGATCTTGTCTGCAATCAAAAATAAGTAACTCCATCTAGTCCTAAGTAGCATGCAGTCAGATGCCTAAACGCCACTACGTGACGCCGTAAAAATCAAACATCAAAAAATTGCCCGAAGAAAAACTAAGTGAAATCAATGTTTGAGATGAGGTACCAATGTTAATAACACAACATGATTAGGAAAAAATATGCTTTCTTGGATTGCAAATAGGTAAATGACCACTTCGCTTCAGCAAATTAAGTCTTGTGCTATTTTTCAACATTTTTTTACAGAGTCGCCGATGGGCTTTTGGAAATTGGATTGGAAGTTAAAGAAGTAAAAAAATAAATAGTTCCTATAAAAAATATTACCTAAACGTCAAATACGGCTTCTTATTTTGTGACGACTGATTTACAGCTTGTGAGTCCTTCAATAAATATAAATCTTACTCTCATTATGTTTTCTTACATGGTATTTAGTTACTTGGTGATATTGTGATATAAGTACACACCATATTTTCTAATAAATAAAATATACAGTCGGAATACAAACCCAAAAACATGAAATTGAAAATGAAGGCAACTAAGCCAACATAGCGCTTCATTCTATTTGTAGTCTCATAGCAACAATCATGTTTCAGGAAGTGTTCCTGCCCGATCAAGCGCTTATTGTTGGACGCTTCATGCTAGCTGCCTGGGACCACGACCTGGAAGGCGTAGAAGATGACGCCGCCAACATAATGGTTGTAGCGACCCAGCTGCTTCTTAAAAACATCCTACACGCTGTTATAGCTCAGCGTAAAGCTTACAAACAAAAGAACGGGATGATGTATGACTTTGGAGGGCCGGCACCGAACCCGTTTCTGAGGAATACATCCCGGCTAGTGAACCCTTGGCAGAGGGAGCCGATGCCGGTGGGAGGACTTGGCTTCGTTGGTGCTCGACGTCCGGCAACTATTGATGAAATGGAACATGCTGATGCTCTTGGAATGGCTTGCAGGTCAGTTCATAATCTCGTAAGCTAGTTAGTTAATGCTATACTTCATTTCTTGAAGCGAGCTAATAGGAAGAAAGAATAAACTCACGTGATTGGTTGTCGAAAATAATTGTCTTTCTCGTCATTGGCTAGATTGTCAAATCAATTGTCAATTGTCAAATCTAGCCAATCCGAGAATAGACAATTTCAACTACAACAAAAATTCGACAAATCGCCTTGTGGAGCTTTCATAGTGAGTTTGTAAAAGTACATGGCACAATGGAAGCGGACTGACTTAAAAACTAAATATGATCAAGACTGTCCCAGGAGCGGTAGACATTTCTTACATATCTTTATGTAATTCTTTAGATCCTTTGAGATGTCTAATGTGGTAGTCAGAGGTATGTCCATGCGGACTGACTGTAGTTTTCAAATAATATAGTGTTTCTTTTCATTGTTGTTTTAGTTTCACTAGTCGTGTTAAATACATTTGCATGTTTTAATAAATCATTCCATTGACCAGCTATTGAATTATTTACAAAGGAATGTATTTTTATCTAAAGATTTCCTTGAATTCAAATGATGTCTTTGTTTCTGAAGTTTTGTTAAATGCTTTTTCAGCGTACCCAAAGAAGATGAATGTATCAAGCTGACCATTGAAGATGTCTACTTTGCTCTGCAAGCCAATCGTAATATCATCGGCAACCACTCTGTCTATTCCGTCAATATGGAGCGAATGGCCAACATGCTCAGCCACCCTAGCAAGGATTGAACAACTCAACATTACTAATAACCTCTTACCGCCAGTCTCAACTACCTATCTATCTTTGATTTTGCTTACTCAGTAGGTTTTTGACATATTTTGTATGGAGGTATAACTACCAGTAAGCAAAATCAAAGATAGATAGGTTGTTGAGACTTGCGGTTAATCATTGTAGTTTTTTTTGTTTGTAGCTTACAGTAGGCTGTTACAGGTGCTTGTCCAGAAAGCACAATTTTCACATTTTTTTTTCTATGATTTTTGCATTCCTTTATTACCTTTTAATACCTTATATGGTATTTTTCGTACCTTATTAAGTGCCAAACTAATCATAATAGGATATTTTGTATAATTTTTTTTTGTAATAACTTTTAAATTTAACTTATTTTACTATCAGCTGACGCTTTGGCGATAACTAAGGTAATTTGATTTAAGTTGAATATAAACTGGTCTTATGCACACCACAAATCAATAGGTTATTGAAACTGATCTTTATGGAATATGTTACTTAACTCAATGCTTTATTTGGAGATGACCATCTTAACATTTTGTTATCAAGTCTAACTTAAATCATGTTATTAATTTATGTTATAATTCTTTTTATATAAAACATTAATTGTGAATTAATTACCAACACATCTAACTATACTTCATTTCTTGAAACGAGCTAATAGGACCGTAAATAAAAGCACGTTATTGGTCGTCGAAAATAATTGTTTATTCTCGTATTGGCTAGATTTGATAATCTAGCCAATGACGAGATAGAATATTATTTTCAACGACCAATCACGTGAGTTTATTTTATCTGCCTATTAGCTCGTTTCAATAAATGAAGTTATAACTTCATTACGTCCAATTCAAACGCTAATTTTAAAGTCAGTGGTTCTATCTATGACATTTGATGTTTGTCTATACTGCATATATATCTGACAAGTAGGACCATAAATAGTGAATTAGTGTTCGAGTATTCGAGCTAGCTTTTTGCTTATGTTTTAGTGTTATCCTAACAAAATGTTTGACAAAAGTGGGCCGACACAGTCTGTTTGGTAGTATTTTTCGAGCTGTTTCGCTTAACATTCACCTTATTAAATTTTACCGTGCTGTGCCGATTAATTAAATTAAATTCGTTAATGCCGGCCCGTTTATAGTAGATATCTGCATACAAATATATGATCATGTCATTCTCCAAAGAGTATAAACTCTTGATTTATATCTTACTAAACCCAATCTAGGTTTAAGTTAGTCTTGTAAGTATATTTTCTTTATTTTGCTAAGTACATATATTTTTTTATTAGGCTGGTTCCTACTATATATACTTTAATGTACCAAATGTACCTACTTTGATTTGATGATTTGAAATCAAGGTGAACTTGACTGTATTTTGTGCGCGACATAGGAACGCAGTCATCTCTCAGTGTGGATAACACAAAAAAATGTTGATTTAAGATACCTGTTAATGATCATTAAGGCCACACCGCCAGCTGTAACCAAACGTATTTCGACACTGTCTGCGTCTTTTGAATAATGTCGCTTATGAAAACAGATAGGTATTTCAGGCCTCTCTGTCTTAAAACGTTTGGTAAAGATCTGTTAAAATTAGTTTAAAGAAAGCATATTTTTTTGCCAACTTAACTCATCATGTTACCTATATTACAATTTAGTTCAATAATGTTAGTTACCTATTTATAATTTGGGCTGTGCTTAATAATAATTTTAGTTTTGGTATACTTAACATATAAAGATCTCAAACTGAACTAAGTAAGTACTTAGATCACAATATCATATTATAAGTCTAATATTATATTTGTAGCACAATACCAAGTTATCTCAATGTGGATTACAGGCACTTAGGTATATATTTTTTACCTAATATCTTGTCATTAGTAGTAGTAGTAGTAAGAGCGAGGCCCCATTAGTGCGTTGCGCTGCGTTGCGTCGTAAAAAATATATGGAAACCGTCGCAGCGACGCCGACGACGGACGCTGCGACGGTTTCCATATATTTTTTACGACGCAACGCAGCGCAACGCACTAATGGGGCCTCGCTCTAAGTTGATATACAACTATTATTCATCATACATCATACATTGTACCTAGCTAGTACTGACTGTAGGTACCAAGGATGACTACCTATATGATCGTCCTAGTAAGTAGGTAAGTACCTACTTAAATCTAAGTGAGTTGGTATCCACATACAAAAATGTTTTTCTTAGATTTTCTAAGTGTAATCTGTAGGTTTGTCAAAAATAAAATTTCCTGAGGAAGCAACTGTTTTATTCATTAGTTTAAATATTATACTCCTTTAGGTAGGTACAAGGTACCACGGATGAGATGGCGGGACGAACTAGACGCCTTTGAGAGGGACTGGCAGAGGAAAGCATGGGATCGGCGTAACTGGCGAAAGCGGGGAGAGGCCTTTGCCCAACAGTGGGACAAGATGGGCTAATAGTAGAAGTAGTAGTAGGTAGGTACTTAGGTTACATGCAATCTACCGACACATCATAATAATGAAGGATGACGTAGTACCTACATCGTCCTCGGTACCTAAGCAAATAAAATTCGGAGTAAATAGTCCACTTGCGGAGTAAGCTCTATCACTTATTCCGAAAAGCGCATCACTAAACGACCTACACATTCGGAGTCGGTGTCGGGTCGGTCGGAATGCCACCTACTTTTTTCTCACCTACTTTTTGTAGGTCGTGTGCGTTGCACTATTGTTGTCAGTACGTTCTATTTTTCGACCGATTTTTCCACCTACAAAAAGTCGGCCGTCTGCGGGGGCCCTTATCCTACTAATTAATAATTAACCTATTTATGTAACTATTATTGTAAACGTAAAAGTTTGTATGGATGTAGGACATAGGTTGGTAACTCATTCATGTGATGACTACCTAACCTACTGAAAGGACTTTTAAATTACTAGCTGCGCCCCGCGGTTTAGACGACATGGTGGTGCATTTGGTGTTTCGGGCCCCCGCAGACGGCCGACTTTTTGTAGGTGGAAAAGTAGGTCGCTTTTTCAACCGATTTTGTCACCTACTTTGTCACCGACTCCAACGCACACGACCGTCACTTTGTAGGTGGCTAGTGAGGGGACAACATCGAAAAATACTAGAACGGTGGATTTGCAAAGGAAGATAATTAAGTAGATATTAAAGTAGAAGATAAGACTACCTAGCTTTCTTTTCTTATAATGCAGCCGAAATATACTTCGGTTATAATCCTTTCTACTAATCCTACGAAAATTCCTACTATAATTTACTTATCGAAAGTTTGTGAGTATGGATGTATGGTTATTTCTCTTTCACGAAAAAACTACAAAACCTATTGTATACCTACCTACTTTGGGATATAGGTAGCTAATGACATGGTATTATACATAGGCTACTTTTATCCTGATATTCCCGCGGAATTCGTTGAAATTACTTTAAATTACAATAAGTACTTAATAAATTACATGGTTAGGTAAGTACCTACTTGTAATATTATTATTATTAATCCAATAACAATAAATTATAATTATGAATGATTGAACCTACTTACTCGTATCTACCAGAAGTGTACCTAGGTACCTAAGCAAATAAAATTCGGAGTAAATAGTCCACTTGCGGAGTAAGCTCTATCACTTATTCCGAAAAGCGCATCACTAAACGATCTACACATTCGGAGTCGGTGTCGGGTCGGTCGGAATGCCACCTACTTTTTTCTCACCTACTTTTTGTAGGTCGTGTGCGTTGCACTATTGTTGTCAGTACGTTCTATTTTTCGACCGATTTTTCCACCTACAAAAAGTCGGCCGTCTGCGGGGGCCCTTCAACTGAGGATTTGTAGAGTTCGAAAGAAAAGAAACCAAAACCATTTGATTCGTTCGTCGCGTCAACTCGCATCGGTCTCTTTAGTTAGAGTATTATGTTCTGTGGTCTCGGTCGTCTCACCCATGTCTCCTCACCTCACCTTGGGTTGTTTACTTACTCTGTGGTCATGAATGAATGAATGAAACTCATAGACAATCCAAAAATACTTTTTTTCCTGTAATGACAGTAATAATTAGCGTCAAGTCTAATAGTATTTTATGGCAACACACACATATTTAGTCTATGGTCGATGGCGGACGGACCACGGACACGGACGGAGTTTGATTGAAGTAAAGTTTCGTCAAAGCAAGCACATTGCTGTAGGTATTTTTACAATACCAAAAAAAAACCAACTTCTGTGATGTTTCGTAACAAGTCGTAATTAAAACAAATGAGAGATCCAGCTTCCAAATCAAACACAGGTTAGTAATCGAAACTCTACGCGACGTGGGGAACGTAATTAGTCCCTCATCCCACTTTTTTTATGTTTTCACGCCTTTCAAAATCCCAGGCAGAGCTGATGAGCTATCGATATGTTTCTGCGCAACTTCTGCTGTTCGTTCTTATGAATTACAAATACAGCTGGGGCAAGATGTAAGGGGTTGTAAATTGCAAAGGTCAGGTAATTTCGCCTTATAAATCGTGGTAAAATCGTCTATGGTTTTTTTTTGTTGGGACGGATGCATGTGAATTCTATCCTTTGTAAAAAAAATGATTCTCACGGTTGAAGTACTGAGGGGTTTGTGGAGCACATGTTATTAACTTACCTACCGTTTCGATCTATAGACGATATTTTATGAAAAGTGCGCGAGAGAATTGGACACATCGTGTTTAGTTATCGATCGTTTGGTTTGTTCGCGTATTTATATTTCAATTAATTTGTTGGCCTGGAATCCTCACCCTTCGGTAATGTACTGATTAATATCATTTGATTGAAATGGCCTTGGTTATGACATTGGAGCTCAATTCATTTCTGTTATAGTGAACTTGTTCTGTGTTCTTCTGTGGCCTTGCCTTGCCTTCTGTTAGAGTTTATGTTATCTCTGAATCATATGTTTTTCAAATTCTTTGATAACTTTAGTTAGAATTAAGGTTTTTTTGATTGTTGTATTGTTATTGTTGTTTGAACAAAGTGAGTTTTGGTAGATTCAATCCTCTTTACATTGAAAAACGTGAGTGATTTTGTTTGTTTTAATAAAAAATGTTTGGATATAGTTCTACTTTGGTTTTAAGTCAGTTTGTATGTTCATAGTATTTTGATGTTGACAGCACCCATACAAATACATCAAAAACCAGCTGCATATTGGAACTGACAACTATTTAGACTACATGTAGGTAGTTCTCTGAATGTTGATAAGCAATATGAAGCATAGGTAAAAACACTATTTAATTAATGTATTGTCACTTTTAATTTAAACGAAATATAAAAACTAATTGTACCTCTTCAATTGCAGGAGATCGCAAAAGCATGAATTAGTTAAACTTAAAACACTGTGTACAAATGAATAAATGCCTTTAAAAACAATAGCAATTTAAATGTAAAATTAGGCTAATGTAATATTAAATGTCTACAAAGTAAATTTTCTATGTACAATGAAGACAAATAATAAGCTTTTGCTGAACAACCAAGGACCTTTGACAAATGGTTTGTTGAGCGCTCATAAAGGAAAGTACCAATCAACTAACCAAAGAATGTCTGATTCCGACTCTTTGTTGTGCGTAGATGCTCCTGCCAAGGAATCGGACGCCAGGTTTGTGAAAGTGTGGTATTTTACTTCTTATACCATCACATCATCAAACATTCCTTGGTCATTTTAGTACAAATCACAAAGTTATTATAGAATTTGTACACATCAACTTGATTGACATTGTGTTTATTTAAATCCATATTCACACTGATTACATCACAAAACCTTATCTGTTAAAATGTTTTGTTTAGTGGCATACCTACGTCTATTGTTTATATATATTTTGTACACATACAACTAAAATCAGCTTTAAAACTTTTTGTAGGTTGGTAATTTATTTATTTATTTATTTATTACACACATTATAGACTATAACATTACAGTTTGGCACCAAATCTAATAGGTAATATATTTTGAACTAAAAATGTTTCCAAATTGTTGTGGTATGTTCTAATTTTGGACTATATCTTACTCATAGCAACTAACACAGCTAAGGAACTTAATTTTCATTGTGTGAAATGCAATAATTCTATGAGCATTTTTTTTATTCACTCAAATAAAATTGAATAGTCAAATTGATGCTAAACATCTCAAATTTAAAAAACAAGGTGCTGTAAAAACACTAAGATTGAGTTTAGAAGTTTTGATTCAAAAAGCATATATTCCTTCTCTCGTTTTTTTTTATAATTATGCCCTTTTCTTCTGAAGTTTTTTGATTTCTTTTAAACGTAAATAAAACTACACTGTTTAAAATATTTAGTTGATTTTGATGTGTTTTTAGTCTCAATTAGTGAATATTATGTTTTTTGTCATGATCATTTCATGTGAAACTAATCATGAATCAATTTTGTTTTTAAATTTTGTTTATTCTAAATCTGTGAAATAATAATGTTTTTTTTTTTTGTACAGCGTATGCGCCCATGCTACCATCACTTCAAATCAAGTAAAACAAGTAAGTGATTATTGTCAATTCAAATGTTTCATAAGGCTTTATTCTATCGTTATTTGTAGATTCAGGTGGCTATTTACTGAGTAATCCCAAATCCTTTGTCACCATTAAACACTTGGGCATTAAAACAATGAGTATGTAGTGTTAAGGCAAAATAACATACTTTACATAATAAAATCACTTCTATATCTTCTATATCTTATGACTAGTTTACAGATTCACGCCACTAATGCATGATATGTTTGCAGGAGGAGTCCAAAATGGAACCGTCATGCTCCCACTCATGCGATCTATTTGAGGAGACCAGCCGGATCGCATACGACATGAACATAGAGGGCAACGACCTTGATCGTCGACCGGACGCTACCAGCGGAGACCAGCCCATTGACGATATCGAGAGAGAAGACTTCGAAGAAGAGAACAGAATCCTCAAACTCTGCCCCAAGGAGAGCATGATCACGATAGACGGCAAGCTCAGATACGACCGGACATTGTCCAGCGCCAGTTCCAGTCTCACCTCCAGTTCCGAGACGATATCAGCTCTCAATATGATGGGCAGTGATTACAGCTTGCCGGGCTGCAGCAAAGACGCGGCTGATGATAACAGTGCTGTGATGAAGAGCCTTATCGACGATCCGAGCCAGATCCCTCTGCCTGACGACCCCATCCCGGACCCCATCCCGGACCCCATCCCGGACCCCATCCCCGACCCTGAGCCCGAGGAGAAGAAGGAAGATTTTATGCAGAAGCTCCTCAGTAGCACAATCGAAGAGAAGAAGGATTATCCTAAAGGGAAGCTGTATAAAGCTGAGGAGATGGATAATGATGATGATGAGTGCGATGCGGGGACCAGCTCGAACGTGTCGAGCGTCGGCAGCGCCAGCTCGTTCTCCAAGTTCGCGGAGGCTTCCACTTCCAACGCTGACAGACTGCTCGGACTAGTCGGTAGAGCCAAGAAGAACTGCAAGACAAAAGTAAGTTATTGTTATTGTGTACTGGCTGCGCGCCGCGGTTTCACCCGCGTAAGTCCCGTTCCCGCGGGAATATCGGGATAAAAAGTAGCCTATGTGTTAATCCAGGGTATCTATCTACATACCAAATTTCAACCAAATAGGTCCAGCCGTTTTTGCGTGAAAGAATAACAAACATACATTCTCACAAACTTTCACGTTTATAATATTAGTAGGATAGGAAGTAGGATGTCAAGTTTTCACATCTCGGGACTATGGAGTCCCGGACCTTTGATAGGCATGCATGGGGCCGAAGCCAACACTTTACAGTTATTATTATAAGCCCGATGTCTCCCACTGCAGGGCAAAGGCCTCCCTTCCCTCTTTCCACTGATCCCGGTTTTGTGCTTCCTACCTAGCGCAAAGTACTTGATTGTAATTTTTCAAAACTCCTGCATTTTTTCGTATTGTGTAGTAGAAATACTCAAAGTTTGAGCCTAGTCAGATGTAATTATGATTACTGGCCTTATTTTTGTTATTATAAGTTTTTCGTGATGTCTAAACTAAAACCATTTTAAATAGAAGTTTAATCTTTCTTTCTCTTGAATATACAACAACACTATACAATATTTTTAATATTTTTTCGTGTAAATCTGTCTGGTTGTTAGAGTATAAGGGGTTTATTCATAAAAACTTGACAATTTAATACAGGTTTTAGGAACGTTTTAGAACGTTTTTTTCTTGTCACTCATATGTCAACGAAAAGAGATAGCAACAGATTTAATATACGTTTTAGCTAATACAGGTTTTAGGTCTAATATGCATAATGGGGTAATTGTATATTTGTTTGTAGGTTTACCAAAACTACATGGCTCAGTATTGCAATGATGAAGATGATTCTGAAGATGATTTTCAAGAGGAGTCATGGTGCACTTGCCTTTCTTCACATGAGGTAAGAATAATAGCCCTTAGCTGATTATTTTAAAAGTAGAATGCTGGCTGCTCCGACATCTGATGCAGCTATAATGCTTTATAAGCTCACTCATAAGATTCTCAATAATTGATTAGCATAATTTTAGATATAATGGGACTGACATAGATTTTATAGTAAGACTCAAAGTCCCCAAATAAAAAAAAAGTAGAATGCTATTATCAGTTTTCCATAATATTTGGCATATTCTGAAATTGTCTGTGCTGAAAGTACCGGGGAAGCGCAAGGTCTGAAGACTTAAGATGTCGTGGCTCCGTAATCAGGGAGTGGACAGGAATAAAAACTGTGAAGCAATTCAGACTTGCGCTGGACAAGGAAGAATTAAAGAAGCTGACTGCCAACCTTCAATAATGGAGAGGCACTGAAAGAAGAAGAAAGTATGTTTCTGTGTCAGGTTTATTAATGTTGTCTGTGAGCTTATACTATTTAATATCTGTGACTTATTGATTTCATTTCGTCTTTGAAATAAAGAAAGAAACCCCGATCATATAACTTTGAGGAGACTTTGTTGTTGACTTAAGTTATGAAGTTCATGAACAATTTTCCTTTTGAAGTAGATTTTCTTTGAAAATTAGAAAAACACCCTAATGTTCTTTTGAAAAGACTTATCAATGTAACGTAGGTTTCAAATATGTTTTTTTCTTGTTACTCCTATGGCAACGAAAAGAGATAGCAACTGATTTAATATCTGTTTTAGCTAATATAGGTTTACTGGTCTATATGCAAGGGGGTAATATTTAACTTTATTTCAGGACGAGGAAGATGACAGCGATGGTACAGATCCTGAGATGGAGAGGGTATGGGTGAGTATTAATCTTTTTTTTATGAAACACTAGCAGCACGTTCCAGCTTCGCACGGGTGTACTGAAACTACCGGGATAAAATATAGCCTATAACCATCCCGACAGTCCATTCTACACATCGGTAAGAGAATTTTTGAAATCAGTAGTTTCGGCGATTACCTCCGTCAAACAAACAAACAAATTTTACCTCTTTATAATATTAGTAAGACTAGCGTCCCGCTCCGTCTTTGCACAAGTTTTTTCTCTACTGTGCTGCACTCTGCCTATTGCTGAAAACCGCATTAAAATCTATTGAACAGTTTAAAAGACAAAATGTACTATCCTGCTCTAGCAAGATGCTCTAATGTATTAACATTATCGATATATCTCGTTTTTCGCCTCGACACGTACATATTAGGTCCGCAGGATAATATTAGTGGCTGTTTAGAGATTTAAATTTTCTTTCAAGACATCTTTAACTCTGTCGGTCTAATATAGAATTTCAAATTATTGCCTATGTTTTATTCAAACGACTCTTAAGCTGTGTGAGATGTAAGCAGTCGCCCCGATCTCACCATGCCGAAACCTCGTCGCGATATCAAGGCAAGATTGTTTTAAATATTACAATACAATTCATTTATTGATAAATGATTTTAAAAGGATTCCACTGGGTGACCTTTAAAGTTCTGTTACTTTTCCAAAACTGCACAAAATAAAACTATATCTGAGGTATTTATATTAAAAACTAGCTGCGCCCCGCGGGAATATCGGGATAAAAAGTAGCCCATGTCACTCGCCATCCCTTCAACTATCACCACACAAAAAATCACGTCAATTCGTCGCCCCGTTTTGCCGTGAAAGACGGACAAACAAACAGACAGACACACACACTTTCGCTTTTATTATATTAAGTAAGTATGGAGGATATCAGATTTTTATATATTAAAAAAACTGATATGATAGGTATCACAAACTTGATGATATAATTTTTGAATTTCTTTGTTCAACGCAATAATAAAACAAAAATAAAAGTAGATCAAATAAGCGGCACTGACGTACCATCTTGATCCAGCAAATAGCCTGACCTGGTTCGAGAAAGAACTAGCTCAGGCTATTTTCGACCTATAACTTTGTTGGATAAAACTAGAAGCCTGTACGGGGATTGTCTAACTTGTGTCAAATTTTTGCTAATCTGTTGTTGTGTTTTGTTTTTATGAACTTGTACCTACAGAAAACACCTACATTACTATGTACCTATTAGTGTTATTAATCTCTGGAAACTGTATGACCTATTTAAGCGCATTTTAATTATGTCTATGGATGAATAAATGAACTGAACTGAATCAAAAATAACAGTAATCCGCGTAACCAACTGTGGAATATGATGGTATGTAAGTTACTTAGGTACTTATTATTTAGCGTGTTATGCGTGACGAGATTGGCCCAACGTCCTGGATGCATTCGAGTCACATGGCCTGCCCAATCCCACTTCAACCAAAAGTCGTTTTAATAAAAAAAAATTACCACCTGTCTAAACTAGTTGTATTTGTCAGAGGAAGCGTCGTTATTCACCGTCGTCGCCGGTGTCAGCGAAGAAGTTCTGCCCCGACGGTTCGTACGTGAGCTGCGGCGAGAGTTGCTGGCCTCCGCTGCCGAGCCCCGCGGCGCCAGCGGCGCAGACCCCGCCGCCAGACATCAAGCCGTGGCTAGCCAAGTCAGTAACACAATACACACCAGGCTCTTTCTTGCCTGATTCGCTCCCTTATGACTACCTCTGACGCAGTGGGCGAAAGCCCGCGCTGACATCAAGCCGTGGCTAGCCAAGTCAGTAACACAATACACACCAGGCTCTTTCTTGCCTGATTCGTTCCCTTATGACTACCTCTGACGCAGTGGGCGAAAGCCCGCGCTGACATCAAGCCGTGGCTAGCCAAGTCAGTAACACAATACACACCAAGCTCTTTCTTGCCTGATTCGTTCCCTTATGACTACCTCTGGCGCAGTGGGCGAAAGCCCGCGCTGACATCAAGCCGTGGCTAGCCAAGTCAGTAACACAATACACACCAGGCTCTTTCTTGCCTGATTCGTTCCCTTATGACTACCTCTGGCGCAGTGGGCCAAAGCCCGCGCTGACATCAAGCCGTGGCTAGCCAAGTCAGTAACACAATACACCAGGCTCTTTCTTGCCTGATTCGTTCCCTTATGACTACCTCTGGCGCAGTGGGCGAAAGCCCGCGCTGACATCAAGCCGTGGCTAGCCAAGTCAGTAACACAATACACACCAGGCTCTTTCTTGCCTGATTCGTTCCCTTATGACTACCTCTGGCGCAGTGGGCGAAAGCCCGCGCTGACATCAAGCCGTGGCTAGCCAAGTCAGTAACACATTACCACGTTCTTGCCTGATTCGTTCCCTTATGACTACCTCTGGCGCAGTGGGCGAAAGCCCGCGCTGACATCAAGCCGTGGCTAGCCAAGTCAGTAACACAATACACACCAAGCTCTTTCTTTCCTGATTCGTTCCCTTATGACTACCTCTGGCGCAGTGGGCCAAAGCCCGCGCTGACATCAAGCCGTGGCTAGCCAAGTCATTAACACAATACCACGCTCTTGCCTGATTATTTCCCTTATGACTACCTCTGTGTGCAGTGGGCGAAAGCCCGCGGATGTTGCGGGTTCGATCCCCGCTACGGGATGAATGTTTGTATGTTCTGCAGATATTTGTTCCGTGGATGTTTTCTATATATAATATGTACAGGTTAGGTCAGCTTATGTTATAAATATATATATTATGTTATATAATCTTCCAAATTCAGTTTACACCAACATAAGCTGACCATTTGATGCTCAAATTTCAATATCCAGAGTAGACTCCCAGATCATTTTATCCACAGCCTAATCCACTTTCAGATTCCAATCGTGGACGAACAACGAGAAGATCCAAGCAATAGACGCTCTGATCAGCCGCTGCGCCGCCGGCCAAGTGCGTCACATGATGAAGTCTATAGAGCCACTGTTCCAGCGCGACTTTATATCTCTACTGCCCAAGGAACTAGCGCTGACTGTACTGGGATATCTCCAGCCTAAGGACTTGCTCCGAGCCGCTCAGACTTGCCAATACTGGAGGTAAGTGTTTAACAGCCTTTCAAAACTATCGTGAGTTGTACTAGACATAATATTAATGCAGCGGGAAATTACTCATTGAAAGAGTGTACTCCCAAGGTTGTCCCATAAAATTTTGAAAATCTCATGAGATTTTTTCTAATTATGAACAGAAACGCAAATCGAGCGCGAAGGTAATAGTTATCTCACAAAATTCCTTTAGGTTGAAATATACTATTCTTCATTTCTTGAAACGAGCTAATAGGAAGGAAAATAAGCGCACGTGATTGGTCGTCGAAAATAATTGTTTATTCTCGTGATGGCTAGATTTGACAACTGACAATTGATTTGACAATCTAGCCAATCACGAGAAAGATAATTATTTTCGACGACCAATCACGTGCGTTTATTTTTGTTCCTATTAGCTCGATTCAAGACATGAAGTATAGAATGTTGAATCTCATTACGATGAATTTCTAAAATGTTGATTTTACATTTCTCAAAAAGTTGAATTTGCAGAATGTGTAGTCGTTGCCAGTGCCACTCGTTTGTAAGAATGTGCTGACAGAATATGATCGCGTTACTCCCACGGTGCATCTATAGACACGCACGGATAAAGTTACCAGGCAGCTGTGTAGGTGTCATATGCCGATGTGCAATCAATCATGACATGACAACACAGATGTTATTATTAGACATCAGATTGTGAAAAGATTTAAATAAATAAATAAAAATAAATATCTTTGGACAGTCCACACAGCGTCATCTAGTCCCAAGCTAAGCAACTTAATGCTTGTGTTATGGTTACCAGATGACTGATATAATACTTAGATACATTTTTTTCAAGTTTTTATGAATAAGACCCTTAGTATAGAATTAGACCCTTAGAATAGAAGAAGAAGATTAATAAGTGTTATTTTGATGACCACTGTGGCGCAGTTGGGTGAACGCCCGGCTGAGATGCGGAGGTCGCGCGTTCGATCCCCGCTACGGGACAAATGTTTGTATGTTCTGCAGATATTTGTTACGTGTCTGGGTGTTTTCTATCTATAATATGTATGTATTTACAAAAAAAAATGTATCTATGCATATCAGTCATCTGGTTACCATAACACAAGCATTGAATTGCTTAGCTTGGGACTAGATGACACTGTGTGGAATGTCCAAGGATATTTATTATTATTATAAGCCGTTGTGATCCCACTGCTGGGCAAAGGCCTCCCCCCTCTCCTTCCACACCTCGCGATCCTCGGCAACTGCCCTCCAGTCCGGCAAAAACTTGTCTAACTCGTCTCTCCACCTCCGTTTTGGTCTGCCGCGTCGCCTTCTCGCTGGGTCGGGGCGCCACTCGGTAGCTACCTTCGCCCACAGCTCATCTAGCATCCGACAGACGTGTCCTGCCCAATTCCACTTAAGCGTAGCGGCTTTCGAAGCTACATCAACAATGTTGGTTTTTGAGCGCAGTTCGGTGTTACGGACTCGGTCCGTCAACCTGGGATATTTATTATTATTATTGTTATTTGTCAGGTGGCTAGCAGACGACAACCTGCTGTGGAAGGAGCAATGCAGGCGTATCGGCATAACGGCCATAAAGCGAGTGCCCCGCCACCTGCCGCGCTGTGCCAGCCCCTGGAAAGCTGCCTACATGCGCCAGTACCTTATCGAAAACAGGTTAGACTTCATTCACGAAGATCGGCTTCAATTATTAATTTTGAAAACATTATTGAAATCTAGTCTAATCTAAAACCCAGAGATGCACAACGACCAAGGGGTAGACCACCAGCCCGATGGTCAGATGACATTAACATCGCCGGGTAAGCGTGGCAAAAGATCGCACAGGACCGAACTGAGTGGCGTCATAAAGAGGAGGCCTATACCCAGCAGTGGGTGCAACTATACTTCATTTCTTGAAGCGAGCTAACAGGAAGAAAAATAACCTCACGTGATTGGTAGTAAAAAATAATTTTCTATCTCGTGATTAGCTAGATTGTCAAATCAATTGTCAATTGTCAAATCTAGCTAATACGAGAATATACAATTATTTTTGACAACCAATCACGTGAGTTTATTTTATCTTCCTATTAGCTTGCTTCAAGAAATGAAGTATAGGCTGATATGATGATGATGATTAAAATCTAGAAGTGTAGTTAAGTAGGCAGATAGCCTTTATTTGTTTTGTAAAATGTTTTAGCATGTTGTGTTCTCACATAGAAGGACATACACTCATGCCTGTGTTGTTTACGTCTTAGCTAATGTTAAAGATTGTGTAATGTCCAGTTTAAGTCCTAATAAACAAAAAAATAAAAATTAAAAATTATGCGAACCTTACTTTAAATGGCATGTTAATTATGTATTTCCTTTATTAGTTGTAAGTTGTTTTATCTTAATTTTTTTTTTTGTTATATATTCTATATTTTGTTAAATAAACGTTTCACTCATTTCATTTCATTCATTCATTCATCATCCACTGTTTCACTGGTTTCCCACTGAAGCTGTACTATTGAAATTGAACAGGGAATGGATCGCTTTAAAAATAGCTAATCCCACACCACCAGGTGCTTGCCTGATTTAGTGTTGATATATTTTCCTGGTGTTGGGAGTTGCGTTGGAACAGGCAATAGATAACCTTGTTTGTAAGACAATGTCGATGAGAAATCTATTTTTTCTTTCCTTTCTTTCACTTTAATGACCTATAGGGCTCATGGCGAAGGTTGCTAAGACGTTTTTTGTTTTGAAGTTCTGTTCGGTTACAAATTAGGGTGACTGCAAGTGATTAATCTGAACTGGGGGGCTTACCCCCGGTTCCTATAACAAACTAACGGATGTCCGTAGGACTTTCTCCATAGCAACGTTAATTGTTATCTGTCATAAAGTTTCATACATTTTATGTTGAAATAACAACGTTGCTATGGTGATGGACCTACGAACATCCGTTAGTTTGTTATAGGAACCGGGGGTAAAAAGGCAGTTTCGAGCATTTCTGCTGCATTTTAGCATTTTCACCAAAATTTGGTAAAATGGATCAATATGAGCCATTTTACCAAAGCTTGGTGACAATTTCGTGCTTCTGAGGGTACATTAAATAAGGTTATTCTTTGTAAAGTTGCTAAGCCATGATGGAGATCTTTAAACAGGATAAACCAGAGTTAGTTATTTGCTCAAGGAAAGTCATTGCTTAGTTAACCCACTGTTGGATACAAGCTTCCGTCCTCCTTCCTTCTCCTTGCATTCGTTCTATCATCACACACACCACCACACATTAATGTACGGCCTAAGATAATAATTTTGACCAGCTTCACTGTGATTGGTTCTTTACTATACTTCATTTATTGAAACGAGCTAATAGGAAGAGAAATAAACGCACGTGATTTGGTCGTCAAAAATTATTGTGTTCTCGTGATTGGCTAGATTGTCAAATCAATTGTCAATTGTCTAATCTAGCCAATCCGAGAAAAGACAATTATTTTTGACAACCAATCACGTGAGTTTATTTTATCTTCCTATTAGCTCGCTTCAAGAAATGAAGTATAGTTGTTTACTATTTGTGTCTAGCAGTCTTCTGACTATAAGCAAGTTTGTGGAGTGCATCGAGCTTTTCAGGGAAGTGTTCCATCGATCATTTCACGCTTTATTTTCTATCGTACTCTATGTTCTAGTAGTAACTGTTCATTTAATTAAACATTATTATGTAATTAAGGGAGATGATGATGATGATGTAGTTATCATAAATCTTAAATCTTAACAAAGTAACCATAAGATTTTGTACATTATCTTACTAAAATTTGTCTCAAGTCTGGGTGTTCCTATGTATAATATGTATATTTACAAAATAAAATGTATCTTAAGTAGTATATCAGTTATCTGGTAACCATAACCGCATTGGATTGCTTAGCTTGGGACTAGATGACGCTGTGTGGAGTGTCTAAGGATATTTATTTATTTTATTCAATGTGGAGTGTCCAAGAATGTTCATTTATATATATTTATTTGGGCATAACGAAGTTGTAGCCGTATTATGGGTTATGCATACGAACCTCGCTCACGAGTCAAGTAGGCATGTATGAAAACCAGAGCAGCGCCTCTCTTGGTAACCAAAACTACTGGTTTTCATACATTTAGCCTTCATGACTCGTGTGCGAGGTTAATACTGCTACTGGTCTTTAATAAATATTATTGTATAATCCCAGATGGCTGCACAAGCCAATAGACAGTGCTGTGGAGTTGCGCGGTCACGACGACCACGTGATAACGTGCCTTCAGTTCTACGGGAACCGCATACTCAGCGGCAGTGATGACACCACGCTCAAGGTCTGGTCCGCTGCTACTGGCAAGGTTAGTCACATTACAATCCTACTTCCTATCCTACTTCCTACTATCCTACTAATATTATAAATGTGAAAGTTTGTGAGAATGTATGTATGTTTGTTATTCTTTCACGCAAAAACGGCTGGACCGATTCGGTTGAAATTTGGTATGTAGATAGGTAATACCCTGGATTAACACATAGGCCTTTTATCCCGATATTCCCGCGGGAACGGAACTTACGCGGGTGAAACCGCGGGGCGCAGCTAGTAACATTATAATAATATGTACTAGCTGCGCCCCGCGGTTTCACCCGCGTAAGTTGTAGTAAAGTTAATTGCGATAAATACCTGTAAATATATATATATATATATATATGTATATATATATGTTTCATTAAAATAAAGATTTTATTTCACAACTTAAATGGTACAAGTATAGTCGACAAAGAAATTGGTTTACCACTTTTCATGACATCTCCCAGTAACATAATTATTCGCTAAGGATTACTGAATGACAGATTCTGACGTAGCAGGTCAATCTGTCAAGCGACAATAGCCCTTGATGTTTTGTACGTGCAAATGATATTCAGCCCTTAGAGTGGTAAACCAATTTCTTTGTCGACTATAAATGGGATATTTATTTGTTGTAGTGCCTTCGTACCCTGGTGGGTCACTCGGGCGGTGTGTGGTCGTCGCAGATGGTCGGCCATCTTGTCATCTCGGGCTCCACTGACCGCACGCTGCGCGTTTGGAACGCTAAGTCTGGGCGATGTCTGAAGGTGCTAGCGGGACACACTTCCACTGTGCGCTGTATGCATCTCTATCAAGATAGGTGAGTCTTGCCTGTGCTCATTGACAAAACACTAACTCCTCATCCATCAACCGATATAAAGATCTTTCGACCCCAGTAGGACAAGACCCCGTGGCCGAGTGGTGAGGCATCCCGCGTTTAGGGAGATCGCTTGTATCGACGCAGGTTCGAATCCTGCCGGTGTCATAACTTTTATTAAGATTTTTCAATTTTTCTGTTGTAAAACACTAACTATCGGTGACTGGAAACATGTTTATAAACACTTTAACTATCGTGAGTTGTACTAGACATTACATTAATTAATGTAATACAACCTAGTTTTACAAAATTAATTTTACAAATGACACCTTTAATCATGATCACTTTGCTCTTCAGCATAGGCCTCCCCCAGTTTCGTCCATTTTGTTTGATACTATGTAATATATGGTTATACAGGGTGGTGTCAGGTTCTCGCGACGCGACGCTACGGCTGTGGTCCATACCGGACGGCCGCTGTATAAGGGTGTTGGTCGGACATATGGCCGCCGTGCGCTGTGTTCAATACGATGGAAAGGTATTTAATATTATCTACACTAATATTATAAAGAGGAAAACTTTGTTTGTTTGTTTGTTTGTTTGTTTGGTTGTAATGAATAGGCTCAAAAACTACTGGACCGATTTTAAAAATTCTTTCACCATTCGAAAGCTACATTATCCACGAGTAACATAGGCTACTTTTTATCCCGATATTCCCGCGGGAACGGGACTTACGCGGGTGAAACCGCGGGGAGCAGCTAGTTCAGCTATAATCACACAAACGTTGGCGGGACGTCACAACGGAGAATGGTGGGACTCAGCCAAGGATTGGGATGGTTGGAAGTGTTTTGGGGAGACCTTTGCCCAGCAGTGGGAAGAAATAGGTTAAAGAAATCATTCACTGCATTGCAAAGGCCTCCCTTCCCTTCTTCTCAGCGCGATCTGTATTTTTCGCGCGAGTATTTATCGAAATTACCTTGGTTTGATTTTATCCCGACGTTTCAACCGGATTGCACCAGCCGTGGTCGCGTTCATCCACGGCTGGTGCAATCCAAGTTTTTAATAAATGATTTACACTAACATAAGTTACTAATCATTTACTATATATTTTTATTTATAGGTGATAGTGTCTGGTGCGTATGATTACTTCGTTAAAGTCTGGAATCCTGAGACGGGAGAGTGCCTTCACACATTGGCGGGGCACACCAATAGGGTCTATAGTTTGCAGGTAAGCTACATTACAGCTAAAACTATACTTCTATACTAATTTGCATAGCTTCTATCTCGGGCCTTGAGCGTGGAGACTGAATCCAAAAATTCCGTAACTAAAAACCTAACGCTTGTCACTTTAGTTCAGCAACTCGCCTCTAGGTGGCATGCAATAGCTTTACCGCGGCAGTTCCCGAGTGCCGCACGTCTTTTTCTTTCATTTTATTTATTTAATTTCAGTTTGACGGTGTCCACGTAGTAAGCGGCTCTCTAGACACATCCATCCGTGTATGGGACGTTGAAACGGGCCAACTGAAGCATACACTCACTGGCCACCAGTCCCTCACGTCCGGCATGGAGCTCCACTCCAATATACTCGTGTCTGGCAACGCTGACTCCACTGTCAAAGTGTGGGACATCACTACGGGACACTGTCTGCATACTCTATCAGGTATTGACATATTTCACTTATCCTACTATCCTACTTCTACTAATATTATGAAGCGTTCGTGGCGAAGCTTACTACGTTTTTTTTTTTTTTTTTTTTTTTTTTTTTTTTTAATTTTTATTCGTAAGTAGTAATATTAATATCGTTTATATAAATATCGTTTCCTTAAAGTTTGCTAAGTAGCAAAAATGTCAAAATTATAAAATAGTAAGATCTTTTTAATAAATTAACTGTAACAATAAAAGCACGGACCCTAGAGTCTGTGGTGAACGCAAAATAAATATATAAAAAAAAAAAAAAAGCTTGCTACGTTCTTGATAGATCGTCGAAGTTAACGTTCTGAGCAGTCACAACTTGGATGGGTGACCGCAAGTGGCATTATCATCTGAACGTTAACGGAGGGCACGTTAAATTGTCGGTCCCTTCTTTAAAACTTGTTAAGCCATGACGGAGGCCTTTAGGCGGCCTAAAAACTCCGTCAACAGAGTTGGTCATTTGTTCATTTCACGAGCGAGCGAACTAATATTATAATTGTGTTCACATTTATAGTATTGTAGGATAGGTTAGGATGTGTTCACTGGGTTAGTACTAACATGAGTGTTGTGTTTCAGGTCCGAATAAGCACCAGTCGGCGGTGACGTGCCTCCAGTCGAGCAACCGGTTCGTGGTGACGTCATCAGACGACGGCACCGTCAAGCTATGGGACGTGCACACGGGCGAGTTCATCCGGAACCTGGTGGAGCTGGGCTCGGGCGGCTCCGGCGGAGTGGTGTGGCGCATCCGTGCCTCCGCCACCAAGCTGGTCTGCGCAGTCGGCTCCCGCAACGGCACCGAAGAGACGAAGCTCCTCGTGCTAAACTTCGACCTGCCCGGCTCCTGTCGCAAATGTGACGACTAGCACAGACTCAATCGGCGACTCCTGCGCCGATACGCCAACCTCTACGCGCCCTGGCATGTCTAAAATCCGAGCGCCCCCCCGACTCTAGTACCTCCGATGTGCCTGGTTTTGTTACCTTTTTCCATTTAGACTAAATCATCGTGTGAGGGATGCTTGTGATTGTGAGTGATTCTCGATTGTTGGTGATGCCGAGGGTCAAGCCTACGGTAAATGGGAATCAACCCACCGGATTGTAAAGTTAATGGGGCAGTTTTTAATATAGTTTTGCGTAATTCTGTATCCATATTCACATAATATTTTCTTACATACAATATACCATTAATTTAGTGCTAGATTAAATGTTCAGTAGATAAAATAGCGGCTACGATGAGCATCGCCAAATTTCTGTAATAATCTTTTATTACTCCATTTTATCCCAAAGAGTTTAAAAATTGGATCTTAGTTGGTAAGTTTATTATAAAGTAAGGTTTATTTGCGGGTCGCGCTGCTTGCGAAGACATGGTTATTTTTGAGTTTGGAATGGAGACGCTACTTATTATGGGTAGTGTAATATTTTGCATGTATTATGATTACTATTTCTCTTTTAAATTATGACGTCACTGATGTGTGCCAATCTATTTCATATCGTTATTATTTTCCATTTTTTTTCAATTTCAAATCATTATTTTCTCGGAGACTCTTATCTCCTATTTTTTTTACTGAATTGAATTTCTAATATTTTTTTTGTTTGTTTTTGTCAATAACATATTATGTTTTGTGTTGTGTTAGATGTTTGGCCACCAGCTGTAGGTAGCATTGTTTGCGAGTACTCGCCATTATATAATAATCTATACTTCATTTCTTGAATCGAGCTAATAGGAACAAAAATAAACGCACGTGATTGGTCGTCGAAAATAATTGTATTTCTCGTTATTGGCTAATCAATTGTCAATTGTCAAATCTAGCCAACCCAATGAATTTCGACGACCAATCACGTGCGATTATTTTTCTTCCTATTAGCTCGATTCAAGAAATGAAGTATAGTAGTTTTGGAATCTTCCCATATCTAAAGCAAACAGTGTGCCAACATCATAATGTTATATTTTATAAATTATACTAATATTATAAAGAAGTAATGTTTGTTTGAACGCATCCTATGTACTGATTTGACTGCGAATGATTATTTTTGTATTTATATAATTATCATTTTTTTTTTGTTTTTCTTTAGGCTAAGCGCCACCGGCTTTGTGCTACTATATTGAACTACTCTACCATAACTCACTCAGACAGTGGTATTGAGAAATACTCTCATAGTCTTGTAGGGCACCAAAGCAGGTGAAGCGTATCATAAATAATTAATATTTTCAATTTGCTACTTTTGTTTTTATCTTTGATGACATTGTAATGTTCTTGTTATTGTTTTTCTTTGTGTTTGTGAGACCAGTTTGAGAATATCCATTGGTCCAGGCATCATTGTCCATTATACTATGCACCCGCATCAAATATAATCAGTAGATAATGTAATCATATGTAATCATACTTAACTTATAACATTGTGTGTTTAGAATAGCGAACTGGGGAGTGAGTCACTTATTTCCATTTGTTCTGTGAAAGTCTTGGGAGTTTCTAAACTGTATAGTACTTCATAGAAATATACAATTCTTCTGACGATGTATATCTCCTTGAATCAGTCAATTGTGATCTGTTGAAGAAGGGGTAGTCAAAGACAAAACATCATATTTTTCGCATAGGAGGTTTTAATGTAGAAAATATAAGCTAACTGATTTTCTTTTGTAATAATATTCCTGTTTGTTTTCGTGGCTACTTACCAGCTTCCCCATTCAGCCTTAGCGTGGATCACTGTCAAAACGACATCTAGTTGTCTTAAAAAATCACCCAAATATGCTTTTGAAAGCAATTATTTACAAAAAATCTGCCAAAAAAGGTTTTAATCAAGTTTTCGAATTAGATTTTTCTGTCACCAATTCAATTATTGCAAAGTTTTCTATGTTCTAAGTTTTATCCTGTTTTACATTAACAACTTTCGAAAATAGTGTTTGTTTTATAATAAGTGAACTCCCTTGTGTGCTATAATTACTACTACATTACAGTAATGTAATATATTTAATCACTTATCGTTATAACGTGTACAATCCAAATATCTCAATACTTAAAGGCCAGCAAGTTTATAATAATTAAATAGTATTAAGATTATTGTATGTCTAATCATTATAATACTACATGGTTAACATTGCAGACTTGTAATCATACCGAATTTACATTGTGAAACAGTTGTTTTAATAATGTTTTAGTAAACGTGAACTACTGGACGTTGTATGTTTGTAGTACGGATGTACAGTGTGGCTCAGAGAACAAAAACTGTCTTAATATTGCTAGCTTCTATCCACCTGTGGAAACCAAAGTCTGTTTAGGGTAGTTCTGTTTATACATTTACACTGTTATGACTACATCATCATCATCATCCGCAGCCTGATCTCTCCCACTGCTGGGAATAGGCCTCCCTTTCATTCTGCCATTTCTCACGGTCCTGCGCTTGCCTGATCCACTGCCGGCCCACGACGACGTTGGCAATATCGTCGAATATGTTATGATTTATTACTTACTTATTACCTATAATCATGTTATGGTATACCAGTCCATTTGTTATAACGAGTGGACTCCCGTTTCCGATTCGGGCCAAAAATCACAACAACACACATTTAAATCTTAATCTGTCTAAACTCATTGTAATTTAATATTCATATCTACCGAACGATGAGTACGTCATGAAATAGCTACCCTAAAGATACAAGCGTATCAGGCTTAATGTTATTTTGTACTTTTTGTAAGACAAGTTAATGTTGTACTGAGCCGCGATGTATATATCGGCCGCATGGGTGTGTTTATATTTGTTGTATATATATATATATATATATATATTAATACGTATGTATTATGGTCGTTGAAGGAAGGGCGTCAATTGTAGACGGGAATCTTCGATGATGGCTGTAATCTATAAATAATGAAATAAAGACTGAGAAGCATAGATATAGTTTAATATTTAATGTATTAACTTAGTAACTGTACAACCGAGCATCACATCTACGTCTTTGTTCACTGGCGACCTTTCGTTTCGTATATATCAAGTAATACATTCGATATTTGTTATTTAGTTGGAAGGTGTGGATTACGCCGTTCCGTTTTATTGTAATAAAATAAGTTTATTAAGTTCTTTTAGATGTAAATGTAACTATAACATAAGTTATCATAACAGTTAATTGCGTTCACTTCGTGAGGTTAGACTTAAACAATACAATATTTCAATATGAATGGTTTTGTATGTGCCCAGTTCAACAAGCAATAATTATAATAATGTTAAATTAGTATTTTTGTAAAGGGTAAAGTTGCTTAAGGATAATATTGCATAATGCTTGAAATTGTCTCCGATGCATAATTTTTGATGGCAATCAAAACGAGTAAACGTATGATAAAGATCGAAATAAAAATAGCAAAAATAATACTATTCAAATAAATAATGTAATAAAATAATTTTCAATAATTTGTCAATTTTTACGCTAGTCCAGTAAGAACATTTTATTGTAGCTTCAAACTTTGTTTCGGAATAGTACGAGCGCATTTCACAGTCTTATAAATACCTATACTTCATTTCTTGAAATGCGCTAATAGGAAGGAAAATAAAGGCACGTGATTGGTCGTCGAAAATAATTATCTTTCTCGTGATTGGCTAGATTGTCAAATCAATTGTCAATTGTCAAATCTAGCTATCACGAGAATAAACAATTATTTTCAACGACCAATCACGTGCGTTTATTTTCCTTCCTATTAGCTCGTTTCAAGAAATGAAGTATACAAATAATAATTACCAATTTAAATGCTAAAGGAGATGTGATCTGACAATTTTACCAACTTAAACTGAGCTACGTCAATGGTCACCACTCACCTTTTGTTTTCAGTTACAAAGTAAATAACCAGTTTAATAGGTCAAACTGGCACTTAGTAGGTTACCCATACATAAGTGTGTTGTGTTCAAAACAATTCAAAGCCAAGTTCAAAACAACTTCCCAACTCTTCCAAGTAGTCATGAAAGCTCTTTATTTTGAATTCTGATGCAAAGCGGTTTACCTACTTATAAACATTTACATACTTATTTTGTCGCTGGTCCTGACAAAAAGTAATAGTACACTTCCGTGTACCTGCTATTTACTTAGGCCACAGCTTAGGCGACACATTATTCTAACCTCACGACTTCTAAGCATTTCTGCGTTCATATCAAATTGTATTAGAATGTTAACACCAATGTAAGGATCTAGGGAGGTAGAAGGACGACCATGTATTTATATACCTAATCTTTAGTTAAGGCTATTTTGGGCTGAAATTAAATGAGGATGTTTCGATCAATACATTGGTTTTATTGTGGCCAGTTGTCACTGGCAAACATGGCAGGCAATATCAAGCCAACTATGTTTTCTTGTGAACTCATTACATTAGTCTAGAATAGATAAGTTGAACGTTAAATTATCTACAATTCGACATAATAATCTATTTTTTTTACAAAAAGTACCTACATGGCTACTATTTTGCTATCTATAATTTAGGTTGTTATTTTATTATTTATAATCTGTATGTACTTCCCTTAATTTTCGCCTTTATTATTCTTAATAAATTCAATTGTTTCTAATTTCATTTTGTTTTTCTTATTTTACCTATTTGATGTCCCATGTCGTCTGCTGGTGTCGCGTGCGGTCGGCTGCCAACTTGTACCTTTGTACACACACACACATACCTATACACAACACACACACGCGCACACACATATAGGTACACAAACACACAAAAACTACCTAATCCTCTCATTCTCGGCTTTTCCCAACTTTTTTTCTTTATATACCTACCTACCTGCTTAAAAATGTTTTTATTTTATTTTATGTTTTATGGTTTTCTTTGTTTTAAATTACAAACTTATAATATATATATTATAGGTACCTACTTACTTTTTATAAATTATATGACCGGGTATTTACCTACTCACTCCTTTGGACTGCTTCACAGTTTTTCAACTTTTGCAGTTTCATCGTTTTATGATGTTAATTGTTCACTTTGTAGGTACTTTTGTTGTGAATAAAAACCTTTTTTTTACTTTTATACTTTTAATTATCAAACATTTTTTTAACTATTACCTTCACCAAAAAAATCTTAGAGGGCAGGCCTGCCCCCTGATAATCTAGTACATACTTACCTACCTAGTTTAAGCTAAACTAAATGTAATAAGTACAAAGCTATGTAGGTAGGTACTTAGTAAATACAACAAAATATCTCAAACGAGTAAACTTATTCTAAGATATAAACTGATAATTTTATCTCCCAAATCCATTTTCATAACTAGTTATGAAAGGAATAAGGGAAATTGCTTTTTTCGTAACTAGTTCTGTTATGAAAATGGACCAAAGATAATCCACGTAAGAAGAACGCTGAGTAGGTAGAAAAGCTGCTCAGTAGGCGATTTAGGTGGGATTGGTAGAGGCGACCAGCGCAAACATACCTCCTCCCGTTCCCCTCATCGTTCTTTTTACGTGGCGCGACCTATCCCATTAATATTATAAATGTAAATTGTTTATGAGACTTTACGTTTTTTATTTTATATGTTATATATTTATATACATAAATATATAACTCGAACTACTAACTATTTATATATATATAAAGATATAACATATAAAATAAAAAAATACTATACAGAATCTTTTTTGAATGAACACAATTTCAATAATTACCAGTCTCAATAGGTAGGTACACTATCTGATTGTGGTTTGTGTACAAAACTTTAAAAACACAACTACCGAGATTAAATATAGCCAATGTTACTCCCTGATAGTGTAGCTTTAATACGGTGAAAGAATTTTTGATTGGTCAAGTAGGTACCTATACTTCATTTCTTGAAATGAGCTAATAGGAAGCAAAATAAACGACCGTGATTGGTCGTCGAAAATAATTGTTTGTTCTCGAATTGGCTAGATTTGACAATTGACAATTGATTTGACAATCTAGCCAATCACGAGATAGGAAATTATTTTCAACAACCAATCACGTGAGTTTAATTTTTCTTCCTGTTAGCTCGCTTCAAGAAATGAAGTATAGTTTTAGAGCCTATTCGTTACACAAACAAATCTTACCTCTTTATAATATTAGTGTATAGTGTAGACAAGACTCTTAATAAGTAACACGATTATATAGGTAAGTACAGATGTACCTCATCTCGAACATTTGAAATCACTCCTTTTTTTCTTCGGGATATTTTTTTAAACTAGGTGACGCCGCCGCAAAAATGAAACACGCAAAAAATTGCCCGAAGAAAAATAGGAGTGATTTCAATGTTCGAGATGAGGTACCAGTGATAAGTACAATTTGTATTGTACTGACTATTTTTGTTCACAAAACGTACACTTATGGCATGGGTGGTCGGGTGCGCGCACCCCGGCCCCTCCCCCGGCCTCCGGCTCTTCCCCTCGCATTATTATTGCATCCGTTGAGATTGAGACGACTCCTACTGCGTGTGGTGACGCCGCTGTCCTGCGAGCCCCTTCCCCTCGCAGTGTTATTCCCTCCGTTGAGGCGACTCATACTGCGAGTGACGACGCCCTGGCCGCTAGTGGAGCCCTGCGAGCCCGGAACGCCCTGGTTGGAGCCCTGGTTCTGCCGAGTGCGACCGCGCCGATTCCCGCAGTTCTGAGCTCCTTGTCCTTGTCCCCTCCCTTGCGGGCTACTGTCACTAATCTCTCTACTTGATCTCTCCGATGTCTCAAACTCTCCACTTGCTCTATCCAATCTTCCAAACTCTCCACTTGATCTTACCGATCTCCCAGAATGCTGCCTCAGATAGACTACACTACTGGCTTGGCTGCGTTCGTCCCAATAGTTGGGCCACACGCCACTCAGGATGGGTTCACTGAAATTTGGAGACCAGCTAACTTCCCGGCTGCCCGAGCTACTACCAGCTCGGCTATTGACTACACTACTGGCACGGCTGCGTTCGTCCCAATTGTTGGACCACATGCCACTTAGGATGAGTTCACTATTTGGAGCCCTGGTAATTTCCCGGATGCCCGAGCTACTACCAGCTCGGCTATTGACTACACTACTGGCTCGGCTGCGTTCGTCCCAATAGTTGGGCCACACGCCACTCAGGATGCGTTCACTATTTGGAGCCCTGGTAATTTCCCGGATGCCCGAGCTACTACCAGCTCGGCTATTGGCTACACTACTGGCTCGGCTGCGTTCGTCCCAATAGTTGGGCCACACGCCACTCAGGATGCGTTCACTATTTGGAGCCCTGGTAACTTCCCGGATGCCCCAGCTACTACCAGCTCGGCTATTGACTACACTACTGGCTCGGCTGCGTTCGTCCCAATTGTTGGCCCACACGCCACCCCGGTTGGGTTCACTATTTGGAGCCCGGATAACTTCCCGGCTGCCCGAGCTACTACCAGCTTGGTTGCTTGTTCGACTATCATTGTTTTGCTGGGACTCTCGCACCCTCCAATTCAATTCATGATTATCCACAATATTACGATAAATATTCTGGTTTCCGAAGTTGATCAGCGGCCTGTCGTTAGTGGAAAGCCGGAGGCGGGGCGCAGCGCCAAAGACCGGCCGCGGCATCGCCGCAAATAACGAAAAACGCTCGTGCATAGTCATGGTTGTAGTCCCGCCATACGCTTTCCAACAATCCATATTGTCTTCTTCTGTCTTCTTGTCTTCTTATATTGTGAAATAAAAACTGATGGAAACGTGGCAAAGAGTTGAAATACCAAGAGTTTGTTTTAGTTGTACCCGCCATAATTTTATTGTTCTACCCTCTCAATGTTTAAGAAACTACCTATTTCGTGCCGTCCTTCACGAAATGAAAGAAAGAAGCCGGACGGTTTTGACATTTGATTTGATGACCATAGAACGTAACTTGGAACGAAAGTGATAGAACAACTAGAAGGTAGGTAGCCACCTTCTCAAAGGAAACAACAAATCAAATAAGTACTATTAACACTTCAAGTATTTCAAAAAAATAATACACTTTTTTTGGTATGCTAATTAATAAGAATTAATTTATTGCGGCTATTATTCTTGCGACTAATGTATAGTCTGTCTTTAATGTCGTGAAAATAAATGAGGGCGCTGCTAAAATGTATATAGCAACCCTATAGTGTGACTACTGATTTTGATACTTGCAGTTCGTTCCATGTAAAAGTTCCTACCAGCTTTTAGGCGGGAATTTGAGAAGGCATGTTTTATTTTTTAAATCTTGTGCTTAACTGTGTAATAATGTTGGATTAAAAGGTTAAAATGTTGAGTGTTCATACATACATAGGTGAAGGCAAATGAAACAAAATTGGATTTCATTGTCATTTTTATAAGAATTTTATTTTTTGCCGTAGTGCACAAATATTAAAATTGTCCATTGCTTTCTTGGCCGACCCTACTGTGTTTCACAGGAGTTTCAAACTTCCCATCATTCTTGAATTCGCCTAACCGTAGGTACTTTCTGATTTACCTGAAAATTAAAAAAAAATATTACTGAAAGTATTCAAAAGCATTTTAATTTAAAATGCTTTTGATTACTTTCAGTAATAGTAATTATATTATTTAAAATTTTTAAACATAAAGCAATTAGTTAAAATTTTAAATACTTAGGTAGGCAGAAAACGTAGCTAGACTGTGTGCCATTTTAATGTATCAAGATTAGATGGTCTCCTATAACATGACCTACTGTGATGTTCAATCTGACGTAAAAATGTGCAATGTAAACAATGCCTTTTTTGGTCTCCAAATCGTAATTTAGGTCAATTTGTTACTTCAGGCAGATTAGAAACAAACAATAAAACGATTACATACCCGTTATAGATGCTGTTCGCCCATATATATCATCCAAATCCCACAAAATATGTCCAACTTGGTATTCCGCTAAACATTGCTAAAAAACTTTAAAAATCACTTCCCGCGTGTCACTCTCATTTACTTTACTTATTTGTGATACTTTTGTGCGTAGTTCGGTTTCATTTCATTGCAGTTTAACTAAGAAAACAATAAAAAATAGAGGAAAATATGTTCTTGAACTCACTCGATGACAGCTGACGACAGCTGTTATACCTAAAGATGCGCGACTATGAACGATTTCATTCGCGTTATTCGACTTTGCAAATCATTCACGCCATTCGACTGGAGGACATGAAGACTACTAATACTAATACTAACAGCAGGCAACATTCGTTTCTACCGCGATGAGTTGAAAGTTCAAAATTGTCTGAAATAATGCTGATTCATTCATACACGCCATTCGACTGGATTATGAAGACTACTAACCTATTTGTCTAGTAGGCGACTTTCGTTTCTACCTCGATGAATTCAAAGTTCAAAGTTGAATGCATGAATGGTGATTCATTCGTTTTCGCCATTCGACTGAACATGAATGATTTGTCTAGTACGCGACTTTCGTTTCTACCTTGATGAATTTAAAGTTCAAAGTTGTCTGAATGAATGCTGATCATTCGTTCACGCCATTCGACTGGATTATGCAGACTACTAACCTATTTGTCTAGTAAGCGACTTTCGTTTCTACCGCGATGAATTCAAAGTTCAAAGTTGAATGCATGAATGGTCATTCATTCGTGCACGCCATTCGACTGGACCATGAACGATTTGTCTAGTACGCGACTTTCGTTTCTACCTTCATCATTTCCCTGCCCTTATCCCACACTAGGTGGGGTCGGCCCAACATGTTTTCTTCTTCCATTCATCTCTATCACTCGCCAACTCCGAATTCACTCCTCTCACACTCATGTCCTCTTTCACACAATCCATCCACTTCTTCCTCGGCCTTCCTCTACTTGTATGTCCATCCACACTCATACTCATAACTTTCTTAGTTATATGACTTTCATCCCTCCTCATTACATGACCATACCATGCTAATCTGGCACTCCTCACCTTTTCAGTCACAGGTGCCACTTTCAAACTTCCCCTTACATACTCATTCCTTATTTTATCCATTCGCGTCACTCCACACATCCATCTTAACATACGCATTTCAGTAGCATGCACTCTCTTCTCATCCGTCTTCTTCATTGCCCAACACTCCGATCCATACAACGCGACAGGTCCTAATATAGTCTTGTAAATTTTCCCCTTCTTATTTTTTTTGTAAGATTAGTATATTACTAATATCCGAGTCGAATGCCTAAGTTAGTAGTTTTTGATTATTCGACTGCGCAGATCATTCACAGTCGCCCATCTTTAGTTATACCTTTGTTTGGTGCTGCCAGATACACGAATAATTTTAGTTCCTCAAACATTCATGTCAGGACCACAGAACACTAATACCCTGTCAGGACTTTATATACAGACTATACATAAAGGTATAGTAAGTTTCCGTTTACTATAGGTTTACTATAGTAAATCTGTCAAATTTGACGGAAACTGAAAGCAGTTTCAGTCAAATTTGACACGGTTCACAATCAGCCCCCAGAGGATACGATGGAGTAAAAATAAAAAAAAACTAAGAATGATTGATTGATTGAATGAAACTGAAGTCGGTTAATGACTGAACCAAACTGACTGACTTAGCAATATGTTGGCTGACTTGAGTTAGTGGATTTGTGAGGAGACCGACCACAGAACATAATACTCAAGACCGACAGGTTTAGTGGTTTCTGGTGGGCCACTAGTCCACTTTTGGTGGGTTCGTAAAAATAAAGTTGGCTTGGCAACACTGTCCCTGTCTGTCCGTCCCATAGATAATCTATGTCCGTCCTCTTGAGTATTATGTTCTGTGGTCCTGTCTGCTGCCCTGCCTCCGTTGCCTTGCCTTGCCTTCAGGGGTATGACAGCTTAGTACCACAAACGCCGTTTTGGCGCTGTAAGCACGAGAAATACATGAAAGCAAGATGGCGCATCTTGCTTGACGTGACGTTCGTTTCGTTCATCAATCATTGTGTCAAGTAACTATCGAGTGTGCCGGCCGGTGTTTTGTGTTTTCCTGAACCAAAATAACCCGATTCTCCTCATTATTTGATACAATACGCTATTAATGTGCTGCTTTAAATCGTTTGTGCAATATAAACCATGGGACTGACGAAGTGTTGTGTTCGTGGTTGGTTGCGAATGTTGCGATGCAACAAGTGACACGCACCGCGTTTTTTATTTACCAAAAACCGACTGGCATAAGAGTTTGTGGATGTCTTTTGTAGTTCCTACAAATTCTCTTCTCATCGGCCTGTCGAAAGACCAGCAAACCAGCAAACAATCATTACCTATAATATTATAACCTACTTACATTGTCTGCAGGTTAATCCTACTATCCTATCCTATCCTTCCCACTATCCTACTATTATTATAAATGTGAAAATAACAAACATACATACTTTATGTATGTTTGTTATTTCACGGAAGAACGGCTGGACCGAATAAAGTTGAAAGTGTTTTTGTTTGTGTTTACATGTTACTAGTTTACTAAATTTCCTTAATTTAATTTCAGATGGCACCATCAACATCGCTGGCTAGGATTTAAGCCATTTTTGACCCACCTCATTTATTGAAAGGGAAACAACTTTGTTACAAAAAATATAATTTGGAAAAAAAGGACTGCAACATATATATATATATAGATATCCAGTTGATCTACGATCTAGATAGCCAACTTGGACACACCAGAGCTCTACCAAAATTAACAGCACACCATGTGAAACCAGAGAAAGTGAAGAAGATGAAAGTAAGTGTTGCGGTACAAGTCTTCGGTTTTCGAACTGCTGCAATGTTGAAACATACCAATGCACTAAGTAAGTTAATTTCCAGTTCCTAAATGTTTAGATAAGAATAAAGCTATTTAGTTACTTTGGGATATATTTAGGTACCTACTAGCTGTTCCCCACGATTTAACCCGTTTATATCCAGTTCCGTGTTACCGTGTAGAGTACCCTGATACTTAATTACACATATTTATTTGATAAATTGAAAATAATAGTTTTTTTGTTCCTTTTCAGACAAATTTCACACTGTACCTATGGAGTCTATGCAAACAACAGCAAAAGTAGTTGAATTCGTCGACAAACTATGTGACAGCGTAAATTGTTACCCAGGGGTGGTGCAACAAGAGGAAAATTGAGAAATATAAAAATCAATAATAAATAGTGATTTCGGAGTACATATTTGTTGTTTTATTTGACAAAAAACCTACTCAACCTACATAAGTAGTACCTAATACACCCAGCTCAATATTTGTCGATAAAAGGACATCACTAATAGTCGATAAAATATGGAATTACATCGACTGTTGTAAGCACTATGATAAACTGACAGCACGGATTTGGTTTGGCTCGTGGCGTGGACTGACTGAAACTACAGTAGCGCCACAACGGCAATTTTAGTAACAGAGCGAAAAGTAGCTGTCGCATCTATTACAGATATATAGATTATCTATGCTTGCCTTCGTCATCGTGTGCAGAAATTTTCATGTAACAAATTGCAGTGTTAGGCGCTAAAATTATGTTGATTGAACTCAAGTGAACAATAAAATTGGTGATGTTGGGCTTAGGCATAACGATATCGTGTAAAAAAACTGTGCTGGAGCATAAGTTTACGGTAGTAAGCCATCCTAAATCGAGAGAGCTTCAAACGTGTTTGAAGCTTTCGGTTTTGCATTGATGGAACTATGAACCTGGACTCTCTAAATTTTAGTTTATCGCAAATAAACCACCTGGTTACACATCTAAACAAGAAGAACTTTAAGCAATCTGCCCAAGAGCTAAATCAGGTGAGTGGCGTTCATTTTCTCGTCTTTGTTTTCTGATGTCGCCATATTGTGAATCCGGTAGGTAGTGTGAACTGAGTAGCGTACGACTATTTGGCGATTTCAATTTTGAGACTTTGTTTGGTAATTGCCGTTGAGAAAAAATATATGTGTTTTATTCATTTGTGTTTCATGTTGAGTAGGTACGTGTTTGTTTGTAGTTAGTGTTTAGTTCAATGTGCTTCAGACGCGAGTGGCCATAGGACTGAAGATGTCCAGGTGTTGATGCGACCTAGCTCGTTTTCTGCTTGAATGACCTTAACAAATTTTGTGGTCTTCAATGATTCAGTTTCAGAGTAAGTTATTTTGTTTCAGTTTTCTACAAACCATAATATACTCATACTAAAACTCTTTAGGTAATTGTTAACAGTAGATGAGCTAAATGATTAGTTACTACATAACAAGTGAGAACAAACTCAAAATAGACTTGTGTGTGTGTTCATGAGCTCACGATTTTTAATATTAGTAGGATAGTAGGATAGGAAGTAGGATAGTAGGAATCAATTCAATGAAAGTGTTCATTTTCCCACAGATACCCGAGTTTAAAATATGTAATTAGACAAAAACGGAGATAACCTTAAATTATAACCCATATCTGAAAACATAATATTCATATTTTATAAATTATATGACCGGGTATTTATCACGTTACCTTTTTAACGTCGGGATAAATAATAAAAAGGTAACATGATAAATACCCGGTCATATAATTTATAAAATGTGTTCTGATCATGTAAGTTTAAAAAAGGGTAATATTCATACCGATTCAATTACCTTTTCAAAAGTCCAGGGTGCTAGCATGTCTGATTAGATATCTATCTATCTATCTACCCAGCCGGTAACACCCACTGCTGGGTAAAGGCCTCTTCTCTAAGATAACAAGAAGTAATATTACAATGAAGCTTACCTCAGTGGGAGATATCCAAGATTGCAATATGGTAATCCTCGTTGCAGACGCTTGTTGCAAGGAATGCGGCTGGTGATTCTTAAATATTGATAGTGAACAATTGACTTATCGGCCACCATAATAATATTATTTGAATTCTTTGTTACTTGTAGTGATTATTACCAATTAATGAAGAGAACAAAACATCAATATTATCATCACTTTGTATATTACGGGTACTAAAAAGACTATTCCAACACTGTGTGATATAGACATACCAGCAGTAGCTGCTCGTCTATCAATTAAAAATAAATAAATAAATAAATTCCTGAAGTAAGGTTGTGAAAAAATGAAAAAATAATTTCTATATTATTTTGATTTTGCAACATGAAACTTTGCTAGCCTGCTTTTGAACAGTCTCCTTTCACCTTCAAAATATCAATGTAATTATGAACTTCCAAGAATTATTATATCAACAAATTGGACCATTTTGTGTAGCTTGTAAGTCCTCCCAAAATTATAGAATTTTTTGTATGATCTGTTAGAAAAGTAGAAAGTTTGTCTGACACTTAGAAGTACTTCTTGGGACTCAAGGGCAAATGTATCATGTTAGTCTTCTTCCTTGCCTTATCCCTTTGGCCGTTGATGACACCTAAAGTTCATAACAAGATGCAAACCAAACATAATTTGATCTTGTATGACACTATGAGAAAATAAAATATACCAGGAAAATAAATAAGGGTGGTTGTATGAGTCAGCGCTGCCACTTACTTTCTTTTATTATAATGGTGATAAAAAAAGGGATATAAAAAAAAAACAATTTGTAATGTGGACCAAACTCTGCTTTTGTTATTCTTCCTTAACTTACAAAATAGTAACTTCAGAATGTTGTGGCCAAATGTTTTTATTGTGACGTAAATAAGTATTATTTATCTTTATACGACGACCTCAGTGGCGCAGTTGGGTGAACGCCCGGCTGAGACGCTAGGGTCTCGGGTTCGATCCCCGCTACGAGACAAATGTTTGTATGTTCTGCAGATAATTATTTGTTCCGTGTCTGGGTGTTTTCTATCTATAATATGTATGTATTTACAAAAAAAAATATGTATCTAAGTATTATATCAGTCATCTGGTTACCATAACACAAGCATTAAATTGCTTAGCTTGGGACCAGATGACGCTGTGTGAAATGTCTAAGGATATTTATTATTTATCTCAATTTAATTAAATTGTATCTAGTGAGTGGGTATTCCATACAAACAATTTGAACAATTCTACATTATTTGGATGGATATATTGTCAACTAGCTGTGCCCCGCGGTGTTACCCTCGTTAAAATGTTTTCGTTCCCGTGAGAATACCGGGCTCAAAAGTTGCCTATATGTTAATCCAGGATATAAGCTTTCCTGGTACCAAAATTCATTCAAATCCGTTCAGCGGTTTGAGCGTGGAAGAGCAACAAACATACTTAAGTACATAACATCCTCACTAACTTTTACGTTTCTGTTATTCGTAGGAAGTAGGACGAAAGAATTTATCTTTACCTTCTTATTTGTTTTTTTATTATTATTTTTTAATTATTGTACTGTTGTACCAATCATGCCCACATAATCAATGAGCTTTTCCTATCCTCAAAGGTTTGCTGGAAGAAAACTCTTATAGGGTTAAGCTCGCCTTTGTACATGTCATTTTGTATCTGTTTTTTTATTTCGTGTGTACAATAAAGAATAAAGAAAAGAATAAAGAAAAAAAAGAAAAACCATGTACACACAGTACACACTACACACACATACACACACGTGTGAAATTTCCAAGTACATATTTTTATTTATTTCTATTTAACACTGATTTTTATCACCAGTATGCAGTTACAACTTCCAGTGTTAACTAAATCCAGATTGCAATTAATTTTCTAATTGATAATTTAATAAAACATCAAGAGTTAAAAAGTTCGTCCCACTATCCCACTATCCTCCCACTAATATTATAAATGTGAAAGTTTGTGAGAATGTATGTATGTTTGTTATTCTTTCACGCAAAAACGGCTGGACCGATTTGGTTGAACTTTGGTATGTAGATAGGTGATACCCTGGATTAACACATAGGCTACTTATTATCCCGATATTCCCGCGGGAACGGGACTTACGCGGGTGAAACCGCGTGGCGCAGCTAGTTTATTATAAACGAGAGTTTTAATGCGACCTTGGCGTCAATCTTTTGGTCTCGATACGAACAAGACGTCACGTTTTCTCAAGTGTAGCGTCACAACGGACTTGGCTTTTTGCCCTTTCTTTTGCTTCTACGTTTATATCTTCGCTTTCTGCTAATGACCTAGTAAAGGTCATAATTTCTACGTAATATTACTCGGATTAATGTATGGAACAAATTCATTATGTTCACACGGCTAATACTGGGTCGATTCAGAAATCAATCAATCAATCAATCATTTTTATTTATTTTCTGTCACAAACTACAAATAAGTACATAAAAAAAATAATTTAAAAATAAAAATAATAATAGAAGTAATAAATACAATTAATACTTAATCCAAAATGTAAATGTAGAAATATTAGCTATGTATCAATACAGTACAGGCAAAGTCAAGATTGTATTTGAATTTTAATGAAACTAGCGACCCGCCCCGGCTTCCCACAGCTGTTTACTTTAAAATTCTCTTATATGCATATAAAAGACATCGAAATCTAAGAATTACTGATGTCTACTGATAAACCCGCATAAATTCGATGCGTAGTTTGGTCGGTGGTACGTGACTTGATTTATATCATGTAGTGATACTGACTAAAAAAATAGTATAATTTTCATTACAACATTCGGTATAGAAAGCAAACAGTTCAAAAATTTGCACCCGTTGTAATTTTGGAGTTAGTGAGCCGTAATCAGGGTTTTTTCGTGTTTCTCTGCTTGTTTCTCAGGTTTCCATAGAGCGTTTGCGTTTTCAGACTACCCTTATTTAATAAAATGGATAAACAAAACTGAGTAAGTAAAATTATACTGTCACTTAACTGCGGTATAAAATAAAGTGACCCCTCGGCAAATATAAGTTAATATCCTAGAACATTTCACACGACGTCATCTAGTCTCAATAATTTAATTGTAACCGAACGATTGATTTACACTAAATACTTTATAATAAAATTTATTATTAAATACACAATACACAAATCTTATTTTTATCATAAGTACAGTATTTTGTATTTGAAAATCAAACTGACGAAAAGCTGATGTCCCATTTAACAATATTATTTTTCTAAATAATGTAATGTTAATATATGTTCTTCAGGTTTAATAAATACATTTCATTCCAACAATATATATCATAGACCGCGCCGCGGATATCGATATTATTTATAAAAACGAAGAAGAACAGATTTCATAAATTAAAAAAAACCATTTCTGTCACACATCCCTTCACACGCTATAAACTTATAACATCCTTATTTTTCTTTATACTTTCGAAGGGGGGTTAAAAATAATATACAATTAAAAAAAATATAAGTACTTTACAATATTTTATCGTTATCAATGTATTGACTCGATCAACATCAACAATGAAGCTATGTACATCGATAAAGGTGAATCACCTCGTAATCTATTATGTACTAGCACGTACTAGCTTTAAAAATATGTACGTAAGCGGCTGGCGATAATAATATTTGTTTCAAAGTTGCTTGAAACTAGCTATTATCGTCATTTTTACCCAACACTACGTTCGCGTTGACGAACGTACTATTCGTCACATACAAAAATATTAATCTGTCCTCTTTATAATTTAGTATAGACTAGCAGCACGTCCCGGCTTTGCACGGATGTTTTATTAAACCTACCGGCTATAAAATATAGCCTATAACCATCCCGACAGTCTACACATCGGTGAACGAATTTTTGAAATCGGCTAAGAAGTTTCCGAGATTACCTCCGTCAAACAAACAAACGAACCAACATCTTTATAATATTAGTATATGTAGTAATAAATAATAAATATCCTTAGACATTTTATACAGCGTCATCTAGTTCCAAGCTAAGCAGCTAAATGCTTGTGTTATGGGAACCAGAGGACTGTATACTACTTAGATACATATTTAATATTGAACATAATTTACCGCCAAATGTCTCGTAAAATTTACTGCAATAGACTTAAATTAAACTCAAAATTGTTTCGTCCATATCTAAAATCTTTAAACACTCCATCACACGTGCATCAATCGCTTTGTATTGAGCCGTCTTTGTCTTCATTACGCGGACAGGCGAAGAAAGCTATTAATTATTGACGTCTGTGTGGAATGTCCAAGAATATTTCTTTATATTTATTATTATTAGACATTGTAGGTACTAGGTACCCAGTAGGTATATAGGCTTGTGTTGTTGATATAATACTGTTACTCCAGCACTCCATAGTTATCCCAATTTGTAGAAGTGATGAATTTCAAATTAATCCAAAGTGGCACGTGATTTTTGAGAGTTCAACCTGTTTTTCTTTCACAAAGGCATAAATATAAACACTTTGAACGGGATATTTACCATGATTCATAGATGTATGAATATCTCGATATTTCGACACAGCGCCGTTAATAATTTGTATAATGTTCCAGGGGACTAAAAAGTATTCCCACCACAGGATGCTTATGAGACACCCTGTAATGTGTATATCTTTAATCTAGAACAAATGTTGATATGGATAACATCAAGATAGCTTTATTATTTTAAAGATACGTAATGTACTATCTGAGATTTCTTTATATGCTTAAATGATTTATATGAATTTACGGGACTTTATCACGTGTTTACCTAACGTAGCGTAACGTGTTTTTGTTCACGTGTCACGTAAACACGTGAAAAAAGTCCCGTAAATTCATATAAATTATGTCTAAAGGTCGCGAAAGTTGAATTGTACTATGCTTAAATGTATGTCATGTCCATGTCTACTTACTGTGTTTACAAATTCAAGGAATTTTCTTAAAATAATACAAACTTATATTTGCCGAGGGGTCACTTTATTTTATACCGCAGTTAAGTGACAGTATAATTTTACTTACTCAGTTTCCTCTTAATAAATGTTTTGCCGGGGAGAATTTATGATGATGATGATAATTGCAGTAAATAAATATGTTAAAACCAATAGTTAGTACCAGTAACCAGTAGTTTTAGTTTATTTTTGCTCACATAATAAATAGTTGGGAGTTTTGTTATATTGCAATATTTCACATTTCCTACAAAAAACATGGTAAAAGATTTGCTCGCGCTTTTCATCTTTTTATGCTTATAGGATTGTGGTTAAGTGCGGATAAAGTGGCTTTCACGTCCACTACACATATAAAATACGACAGTCGATAAGTGCATTTATTCTGTATAGCGAAAGTTACGGAACCCTGGAAGCTAAGGTCAGAGTGCGCCCCCCCTCTGTCCATGAACTATTGCATAAGCTGCACCCCCTCACCCCCCACACCCCCACCCCCACGCGACCTCGTACAGCCAGGTGCTTAGAACTCTTATTAGAATTTTCTGAACTACTCAAAACTTATAATACAACTTGAGAGTTCGCAATCGATTTTGTTACATGATCAATCGCCGATCGCAGCATTCACGTTTAGTTATAACCTTTCGGCCTCTATACGAATATCAGTCGTTTTTAAAAAACTATTTGTGATTTAACAAATGCTTGAAAACATCGTGAAGACTATGTAGTAATCCAGGCGGCGTTGGACCTGCTTTTCGGCACATGAAAACTATTGGAAAATACCTACATTTAAAGTATTTAGGTCCCAAACCTTATTAGGTAATTGTGTGGGTCTATTCTTGGAAGTAATTGGGCAAATCAGTTATTACTATTTCGTGTTATCTTTGTTGGTACGTAGGTGACTTATTATTAGGCCATTCGTGACCAAATTGAACCAGCTTTGATGTGCGTCATAATAAATCGAGCCGAAATTGCGAATGTCTTACCCCCTTATGCATAAAAACTTGACAATTTAATACAGGTTTTAAGAACGTTTTTTTCTTGTCACTCATATGTCAACGAAAAGAGATAGCAACAGATTTAATATCTGTTTTAGCTAATACAGGTTTACTGGTCGATTATGCATAAGGGGGTTTAATTTTTTATGCCTCAGCGACATATGTTTTTTGTTTTAGCGAATTTTATGACAATTTTAAGCTATTTGCAGCGTTTGAGTTTGGGCATTCCCTCTTGTTATTTATTAATACGTACTTTGAGTTCATCGTTATTTAAAAAAAAAAAAAAAACTTTTTTAACTTAAAAAAGCAATTAGTTAATATCCTGTCTGCATTCTTGTCTAAATTATTGTCATAAACAAAAAAACGTATTTTGAAAAAACTTTACAGGTTTTTGCGGATCGAATATTGGTACTGTAAATCAATTAGGCCCGCCCTTGCCAGCCGGTGCGAATGGCGATGTATGTTATACTAGCTGCGCCACGCGGTTTCACCCGCGTAAGTCCCGTTCCCGCGGGAATATCGGGATAATAAGTAGCATATGTGTTAATCCAGGGTATCACCTATCTCATACCAAATTTCAACCAAATCGGTCCAGCCGTTTTTGCGTGAAAGAATAACAAACATACATACATTCTCACAAACTTTCACATTTATAATATTAGTAGGAAGGATAGTAGGAAGTAGGATAGTAGGAAGGAAGTAGGAAATAGGATAGTAGGATAGTACTTAGTAGGAAGGAAGGAAGTAGGATAGTAGGAAGTAGGATTATATATACCTACAATACAGCGACTCAATATTTTGTCCTGAAACGTAAAAAAAGCGCTGCACACTGCACTGCACAGCCTGGCGAAAAAAATATTATGCGCGAAGATAAAAACGCTACTCAATTAATCTAAATTTAATTGAAAAAACTTTTGAATTGTCTTGCTTTGCGTGTTATTAGGGAAATTAATTAAAAAAATATCAAACCCATCTCAATTTCGTTGCACACAAATTTAACTTGGAAAACTTCCACCTCGGGGGTATAAATGGTCGAGCCATAAATTCAGCTAATATATTTCTCCATAAGATTTCGCTTTCTATGAACAGAACTACAATAATGTCTTAATTCTTTGGTGTATATCTGTCAGTCGCATAGCCTTCCAACAAAATCAAAGTTGATGCTAGCAATTTGTTCCAGATCATCAACCTCTACGGGTTGGAAGCCGAGAATTATCTTCTGAGGATCCTCTTTACCGAGGCGGGGAAGATAGCCTGGGACTCTGACAGGAACTCAAGCTCGTCTTCTCTTAGCAACAACTTGTATGCGTCGCTGCTAGCGACCCGGGTCACTGCTCTGCTGAACCATCCCGCTAAAGCTACTGTCATCTGCCGGACTGTCGACCAACCTTCGCGTACTCTACAGAAGGTAACCTGCCTGAATTGATTTAACGCAGAGCACTTACCTACCCGTGCAGCATGTAATGTTTCTGGAACGTAGGTGTGGACGAGTCGTACTTACTTGCAGGTTGATACAGGATCAGATACATGTAATGCTACCCGGCTAGGTGAGTACCCTGATAGCTTCACAATAATCTTATCCGTTAAATCCTTTAAAATGTTTAATGCATCACGAACTTACTTCGTCCCACAATGTTACTATTTTTCAAGTCTCAAGTATTTCGTTTTTTTTATTTATTTATTCACGTAATAGAAAAAATACATATTCAATCTTAATTTAGTACCTAAAAACCTTGATAGGTTTGTCTAGACACTCACATCCGTCATAAATACGTATACAAAGTATCTATTTAATACAATGCAAAAATATAAACTGTTTTTAATCATTTAGAACATTTAAAAGTAGTTGCTGATTATGATTTAGTTAGCTATTAATTCACATTTACATCTAAATACAAAGGCGATATATTTATTTATTTATTTAAACAAAATCCACAGCTCACGAGTTTACAGAAAGAAAAACTTATTGCTTTAACTTAAAGCCAATAACGGATTTACATTTTTTAGATAGTACTTATATTAGGTACGACAGTCACTAAGTAGGTGGAATAGAAAAAAATATTTATTTATAACAGGGTGTGTGTGTGTGAGTGTGTGTGTGTGTGTGTGAAAAGTTTTCAAATACTAAAGGACATATATATATAGTTATGGGACCGCAATGAAAACAAAAGCGCGTTCCGTCTTAGTCTCGCATAGCGCTTTAGAGCGCGACAGAGCGAGATATCATAGGTTACTCGCGAGACATCAATGTGATCATAGGCCTACCTGCCACTGAGTGCGTGTCGAGTAAAGTGGTAAACAAGATGTACCTATAGTTATTATGGGTACCTACCTACATCATTTTTTTCTTCAAATTCGTCACATGTTTTACATGTTCATTTTACGGATTTATTATACCTCTTTTAGAAAACAACTTTGTTGATGTAAAAATCACGCATGTCGTTCAAGCCATTCCAGAAAAGCTATAGAACTCTTCACATTTTTAAAAATAACCAGCAGCACGTCCCGGCTTTGCACGGGTGTACTAATGAAACTGCCGGGATAAAATATAGCCTATAACCATCCAGACAGTCCATTCTACACATTAGTGAAAGAATTTTTGAATTCGGCTAAGTAGTTTCGGAGATTACCTCCGTCAAACAAACAAACAAACTTTACCTCTTTATAATATTAAATATATAGTATTATAATTTATAGTACAGATAACAGTATAGCCACTGAAAGTGCATTCGTTTTCCGTGACTCCACACATATTGTGTGACCTTATGGTTTCATCAAAAATACATACGTTTCGATTATTTCTGGTCTGCAACTGCACGTGCTCATTCTCTGAATATTTTAAACCTCCCTGTTTTCAACACGACTTATAATGAATTCAGCGAAGGCCATAGGTCATACAGCGAAAACCATCGTTCGTACAACTACAGAGTAGGTACCTACACTTTCTCGATTCTCGATTTTAGTTCTCTCTGAGCTGATATTACTAGTAGACGAGTTTATTAAAAAAATATTCGTGTATCAAAACGCTTCCGTAGCACAAATATAAATAAATAAATAAATATCCTTGGACATTCCACACAGCGTCATCTAGTCCCAAGCTAAGCAACTTAATGCTTGTGTTATGGTAACCAGATGACTGATATAATACTTAGATACATTTTTATTTTTTGTAAATACATACATATTATAGATAGAATTTGAAGATATTTTGAAGAATCAAGAGTTTTAAAAGTTGTAGGGTCTAAAAGTGGGTGGCGGGTGGAGGGGGCTAGCTAGGTAATGTAATTTATCCACATTGAGCTTTCATTCTGTTTCGCATTTCGCGTCGAGTCGCCGTCACGGACAGAAGTGTACCGTCTTGACCAAGTGCGCCTTTCCGAATGCCATTAGTGCTGCTATTACACTAAATATCTAATGAGATATAATTGTGGCGAGGGTAGTATTATTGGTTTGAAGGGTAAGTAGCTAAAAAGTTATATAAATTGAATAATCAAGTTTCCGGATCCTCATTATGAGTACAGACTAAATATATGTTATAGATAATAACGTCTCGCGTTCATCTGTTCGTAAAAAATTTAAGTTTCCATCATCGTTAACATCCACAGCCTAACTTCACCAAATGCTGCCTGAGCTTGTGAGATCCGCAAAATATAAGTATTCGGTAACGAAAATTTAGTCGATCGCTCAACTCTAAATAATAATTATTATTATTATTACGAGCCTGTAGCGTCCCACTGCAGGGCAAAGGCCTCCCTTCCTTCCTTCCACTCGTCTCTACCAAGAGCCAGTGCGGTCCAATGTGGGCAGAATGAGTCGAGTTCATCTAAATAAGTAAAAGAAAATAGTAGAAGTAGGTGGACCTACTCACTTTACGCATTGTCCAACACACAGAATATTATGATAGGTATGTCTAATTGTATAGGTAGGTAGGTAGGTACTAAGTGCTTTTTTAAATGCGCAAAATGAGGTTACATTTTTTACAGTTGCGGGTAGTTTGTTATACACTTGTGCTCCTTCAAAAGTAAACATCTTCTTTCCGTAGCGTAGTTAGTTCTGACCTTGGGCAACGATGCAATTTGCGCGACGAGTGTTACGCTTTGTTATTTGCTTCGATTTTATGAATGCTAAGTTAGTATGGAGAGATTTACTTAAATTTTATCTTACTAAAATGCATGTGTACATTGTACATTTGTTTAACTGTCCTTATTTCTGTTCTTTGTAAAAAGTATGAGTAGGTGTTATGTAATGATAATGAAAAAGTCGTTTTATTATTTTATTTTGTAAGCCCCGCCGCACCAGACCACACTCGCACTGCCACTCGCACTCGCATTGCGAGTGGCAGTATTTTAAACCGGCGTAGTACTAGACTCCGCATTTGCTCTCACGTGTCGGCGCAATGCAACCACTGTCAATGCGACACGAGTGCGAGTGCGAGTGTGGTCTCGTGCGGCGGGGCTTAGATTTGTATATCAGCGAGTTTAGATTTAGCTGCCTTCCCCAGATCTCAATTAAGTCTAGGAAGTGTGGTTTGACCAAGCTAGATTGTGATTTGTGAAGTTGTAACAATTTTTTTTATTAAATGTACATATTTTTTTGATACCCTGGGTACAATGCATGTGTTGTTAACGGAAGATCAATATTTTTGTTATTATTTAATTAGTTATTGTAGTGGAGTTTGCAGTAAGTATATGTCAGTTGTCTCCCTCACACATGCCAGTTAGAAACCAGTTCGAACAAACATATAATCACCTTTTAACACCCTAAGTGATCGCAGTAGTCTGATTGAATAAAATTACTTTGACTTTGACACACCTGATTCGAGTAAATAAAATCGAGTTATTACATAGTGATGACGATAAAGTTATACTAAAGACCATTGCACAGCCGTGCGTGACGATTTTTTTGCCTAATCAACTTTTCTATGGAATGATTTAGAGTTTTGTTGTTCTGTTTACGATAAGTTAATCAGTGAACAATGTTTAAACTCAGCGCCTTATCTAGGATAGTCTAGTTCTGATTATAACCTAAAAACTTACGAGACAGCGCAACAGCAAAATGTTTAGGTTAGTTTGTGCCTTGTTATTTTACAGAGTTGTGGACGGTTTTCCTACCGTAACCGCAATTTATCGGTTCTGCGATCTAAAGTTGCTGTAGCTACATAGTTGTGTGTGACATGTTTTGAATAGTTTTCGTTTCAAGCCACAGGAAGTTTGCGTTTTAAGCCAGCGTAGTGCTCCCAGCTTGTGATTCCCCATAACGCTCTCAGTTCGCACGATCCAATAAATTAATGACTTGCCATTGTGTTTTGATAACTTGATAACGATTTGAGTATTACGTTCATAGAATTAAGCCAAATACCGACCCAAGCAGCATACATTGCATACATGCTTGTACTTTTTTATATTTTTTTGTTTATTCCGCGTTCACCACAGACTTTATGGTCCGTGCTTTCACACATGCTTGTACTTGGCTACTAAGAAGTTGATTTATTCTGTTGTACAGTTTTTAGCTGTACTATATCCGCCAAAAAAAAGCCGTGTTGGCCAAGTGGATTAATACCTAGACTTTCAATCCGAAGGTCGTGGGATCTTTTTTTTATTGAAAAATTTATATGCGCTTTAACACGAGCTTTAAACGGTGAAGGAAAACATCGTGACGAAACCAGTTAGCTTTCTAGCAGCGTCGATGGGCTTGCAACCTGTCACCAATGGAAAGTTAATTTCTGCAAATAGTGGGTAATGTACCAAATACATATGTATTTGGACATTTGCCTCTGACTGACTGCCCCATTAGACATCTTTAAGGATCTAAAGAATTACAAAAAAAAGGATCTGAAAGAAATGTCTACCGCTTCTTGGATACAGTCGTGACGTGATATTTCTTTTTTTTTTTTCATTTATATCCGCCGAAATAAAAATCAATTCATTAGTACAGACATTCTGATTACGCTAGTGTAGTGGTTATTATTTCCATAACTCTCTTACTATGCCATAAAAAACACTTATGCAGCTGAGCTGTGTAATAAATAATAAATCATTCTTATTAAGATAAAAACATTTCCTGACACTCTTGCAAGTCTCCAATAGAACTCTAAGCTTTAAATGGGCTGGTGTTTTGTTGCTGACGATGTTTACATGCTTCTTGCAATATAGTCACCTAGCTTATAAGACTGTACTATTTTATTTAAGTGATTCTTGAGGTCCTACGAAATAAACATATTTTTCTTTCTTTCTTTATTTCTTTCTTTCTTGTGATTTCTCTTCCATTTAAATATTCACTACGAATCTCATCAAATAATTAAATATTTGTATTGTCTGTTTGTCATACTTTATTACGATCTGTTTTCATGTTCCACATAAAGCGGTCACCTATTATTTCTAACAGTTTGCTTTGTGAACTGAACTAATGTTGTTTTTCAATATTACAATTACTTGTTTTGTATGATACCTATATTTTGTTGATAGCAGCTGGACAGCACATCACAAAACACAAGCATAGGTATTATGAATTAAACTAATTAAAGAGTAAATTGTTTGTTCAAGTTTAATAAGTTTGACAAACTTTGAATGCAATCGAATGGGACACGCCCTGCTGTTTAGGTGCAGAATGTAATTGGTGTAATTATCATAATTTGCTTTGAATGTTTCAGATCTTGAAACCCACAAACACATTAATCCATCGCATTTCGAGATTATTGAAGTTCACCACTGCAGAGGATGTAACATTCTCACTGATATTGCGAAAATCTTCGTCAAAGCCAGAGATAGTAGCATCTGCGAAGCAACACCTCAAGAAAAGATTCCTCGATCTCGTTCAGTGTTATCTCGACGCAGGTATATACACGTCTAAATGTTACATTAACTTGTGTAGATTTTGTTTGTGACGTATGTTTGTATTGTTATCAGAGCGAGGTCAGCAGCCGGAGCGTGCAGGAATTCAGGAATGCAGCCCTGAGGTTCTGCAAGTGTTGCTAACAAATCTCTCCCATGAGAGCAACAAACTCGCGGCCGTCACTCGAGAGCTATTCGTGAACCGGCTCCGGAGCGACATCCCGCGCGAGTTGGTCCCGATCGTGCTCGCGCCGCAGCTCTACCCCGACGACACGCGCACGCCGCTCGAGGAGATGACCGCACCCGACGACATGGCCGCCGCCATGATGGACCACTCGCTCGCTGACGTCATACGTGACATCGGCTACTCCTTCACCGCCACCGTCGAAGACTGCAAGACGAACATGCTCAACTTCGGAGCACGCGAGCCCACCGCCGTCGACGTCGCTCGCACCATCTCCATGATGATCAGATATCAGGCCAATAATTTCCAAGAGGGCCCACAGGTACAGACCCCCGGCAACTTCTGGATCACGCACGATCCCAAGAAGGAAGGCGGCGCTCACGGAATGGGAGAATGGAACGCCGAAGTGTTCGTGCAGACTCTCAAGGAGCTCGCCTCCAACCTGAACTGGAAAGAGGTGATCCTGCAGCTGGATCACCCCGAATTTATCGTACCCGACCGAAACGCACTCAGCCTGCTGTTCAACATATTGCGACTGGGCCTGCAGAGTGCGGGCTACCCTGCCAATATATTTCCCGTGGAATATCTCTGCCGCCGATGGACGAACCTGGAGGGGCAGATGAGTCTAGTGAGCAACATCCTGAAGCACCCGGACGTGTTCAGCTTCGCGGAGCACCCCTTCCACCCGGTGTCGATCGACCTGCTGAAGTCTCCGCCGGAGAGCGACAACAAGGAGGTGGGCACGTGGCGCTGCCTGTACCTGGTGGAGCTGCTGGTGTACGCGGGCGAGCGCGGCTACTACGTGCAGGCGCTCGAGCTGCTGAAGGCGCCGCTGCAGCACTGCCCCGACGTGCTGATGCTTGCGCTGCTGCAGATCGCGCCGCCGCTCACGCCCGTGCGCCAGGAGCTACTCACCACGCTCATACCAGTCTTCCTCGGCAACCATCCCAACTCGGCCATCATCCTGCACCAGGCCTGGCACACCCAGTCCCCCAACATCAAGCCCATAGTGATGCACGCCATGGCAGAGTGGTACCTCCGCGGCGAGTGCGACCAGTCCAAGCTCTCGCGCATCCTGGACGTCGCGCAGGACCTGAAGGCCCTATCGCTATTGCTGAATATGCAATCTTTCCCGTTCGTGATAGATCTCGCGTGCCTCGCGTCGCGCCGCGAGTATCTCAAGCTGGACAAGTGGCTGACGGACAAGATCCGCGACCACGGCGAGACGTTCGTCGCGGCGATGGTGAAGTTCCTGCAGCGGCGCTGCCCGCAGGTGATCGGCAAGCCTCAGGACGAGCAGCTGCCCAAGGCGTCGCAGCTGCCGCACGAGACCATCGCCACGATGCTCAACTGTCTGCAGATGTGCATGTCCAACGTGCAGCAGGAGCTGCAGGAGGCCATCTACAACGTGGTCGCCAACTGCCAGACGCTGCTGATGGCCAAGCCGCGCCAACCACCCGCCATGAACCCCGGCATCGCCCGCCCTCACACTCGCCTGCTCGAGACTCCCTTCCAGCACGCGGGACTGGGTGCGCAGTTGTTCACGCCGCACATGGACCCGCTGGGTGCGCTGACGCCCAACGTGGCCAACATGAGTCTGGGCGCACCGGCCAACGCGCCCTTCGCCATGCCCGGCACGCTCGGCCAGCTCGTCACGGCGCCCGGCTCGCCCTCGCGCATGATGGCCGGCGCGCCCAACAGCCCCTTCGCCATGATGCCGATGCAGCACAACCCGAACGTCGCGATGAGCATGACCCGCATGGCGCCCGCCCCCATCATGGAGAAGCCGCGCATGCCGGACCCCTCGCTGCAGTATACTGACATAATGCTCACCGTCTCCAAGGAGGTGGAGGACGAGGCCAACGGTTACTTCCAGCGCATCTACAACCACCCTCCGCACCCCACTCTGTCCATCGACGAGGTGCTCGAAATGCTCAAGAAGTTCCAGAACTCCCCGGACAAGCGCGAGGGTGAGGTGTTCGCCTGCATGCTACGCAACCTGTTCGAGGAGTACAAGTTCTTCCCGCAGTATCCGGATAAAGAGCTGCACATCACCGCGCAGCTGTTCGGAGGCATCATCGAGAAGGGTCTGGTGCCCAGCTACGTGTCGCTCGGCTTGGCGCTGAGGTTCGTGCTGGACGCGCTCAAGAAAGGAGAGGGCACCAAGATGTACTACTTCGGTATCGCTGCTCTCGATCGGTTCAAGTCGCGCCTCAAGGACTACCACAAGTACTGCGAGCACGTGCGCGCCATTTCATACTTCAGCGAGTTCCCGCCGCATCTGTGCGAGTACATCGAGTACGGTCTGCAGAGCCAGGAGCCTCCGAGCAAGCCGTCGGGCCCCGTGCTGCCCGCCACGCTCGCCGCCATGCTCACCACCAACACGGTGGTCACAGTCACTGCTGCCTCGCAGTACAAGTCAGTATCCCTATCACTTAACAGACTGTTCTATTCATGTGCTAGGACAATATGCTAATCCAATTAATGTGCAGTGAATTTGTCCCCAGGGCCGCTGTATGCCAGCCTACGATCTCCGTGATCTCGAAGATGTCGACGGCGGGCGGTATGGGCAGCCGGCCGTCCATCGCCAACGCGACCAACATCGACACCCTGCTCACCGCCACAGACAAAGACGACAAGATAACGGCGCCTCCCGAGGCGGTGCAGGATAAAACCGCCTTTATCTTCAACAACCTCAGTCAACTCAACTTGCAAACCAAATGCGAAGAACTCAAGGAAGTGGTCACTGATGAATATTATCCTTGGTTGTCTCAGTACCTCGTCATGAAACGAGCATCCATCGAACTTAACTTCCACGCGCTGTATTCTAACTTCCTTGACGTTCTCAAAGTCCGTGAAGTGAACAAATTAGTCACTAAGGAAACCTACCGTAACATAAAAGTGCTGCTGCGCTCGGATAAAGGTATAGCAAACTTTTCCGATCGATCCCTGCTGAAAAACCTCGGCCACTGGCTTGGGATGCTAACCCTCGCGAGAAACTTGCCGATTCTATTCATTGATATCGAACTGAAGGCTCTGGTGCTGGAGGCCTATCACAAAGGGCAACAGGAACTGTTGTACGTCGTGCCGTTCGTAGCCAAGATCTTGGAGGCGTGCGCCAAAAGTACCGTGTTCCGTCCTCCCAACCCTTGGACCATGGCGCTGATGAACGTGCTCGCGGAACTTCACCAGGAGCCCGACTTGAAGCTCAATCTCAAGTTCGAGATCGAGGTGCTCTGCAAGAACTTGGGCTTGGACATAAACGATTTGAAGCCGGTGATCTACTTGAAGGATCCGGAGAAGGTGCGCACGATAGCGTTCCAGCTGTCGCAGCCGAAGAAGCAGGTGGAACAGGCGGCCGTGCCTATGGGCGTGGGCCCGGTGCTGGTCCCCCCGCCGCCGATGCAGATGATGCCGCCGCCCGCCATGCTGACGGCGGAGGAACTCGCAGCCGCGCAGCAGGTATCTTTATTTACCATTATATATTTTTAGCGGACGAGATGGTGGGACGAACTCTCCAAATTCCGTGCCGACTGGACCATTCTAGCACAGGATAGGGATGGATGGAAAGAGAGAGGGGAGGCCTTTGCCCAGCAGTGGGACATTGTGGGCTGTTAATTGTTAATTGTTCTGACATGCCTTACTTTATTTGACTGGCTTCTCACTGAAGCTTTGACTATTTTGTATTGTTGCTTGGGACTAGATGACACTGTAGAATATCCAAAGATATTTATTTATTTACATTTCTTTGTTTCAGGGTGGCCAGCTCCCAGGGGGCGTGGAGCCGGCGATGATGGGCGTGCTGGGCCTGCCCGAGCCTCGCTTCACCTACCTCGAGGTGAACATCACCTCGACCACCGCCTTCGCAGCCAAGGTCACCTGCAACAATCACCTGCTGCTCTTCCAGACCTACCCGCACCTCAAGCAATTCATCAAGCCAGCAATAGAACGTTCGATTCAGGAATGGATACACCCAGTTGTGGACAGGTCTATAAAGTATGCTTTGACCACGTGTGAGCAGATTATAAGGAAAGACTTCGCTCTGGACCCGGATGAGGTGCGCATGCGCACGTGCGCGCATCACATGATGCGTAACCTCACCGCCGGCATGGCCATGATCACCTGCCGGGAACAGATCATCACCACCATCAGTACCAATCTGAAGGCTGCCTTCGCCACAGCGCTACTGCCCGCCACTGCACAGCCGGTGAATATTTTATCTAATTATCTTATTTATACAGCTTTTTTCTCAATAATGAAGAATGTTAACTTTTGATTATTAGCACTGCATATTCTCTATCAAAAATAAAAAATACTACTGATGATTTCCGATTTATAAGTAAAACAAGTTGTAATCGTTGTGATAATGTCGTGACAAGCGGGTCACGTGACTGTTAACGAGACTGTATTTTTCGAAACTTTGAATGCCTATAAAATCAAGACTTCTTGATATTTTTGACTACAACTACTAGTATTATTTTATCTGTGCTATATTTTTGACTACAACTAAAACTAGTGTATTTAAAGCGATTTGGCATACCTAGTAATTATTCATTAAAACTGCAAATGTATAGTCGACAAAGAAATTGGTTTACCACTTTTGATGACATCTCCCAGTAACATAATTATTCGCTAAGGATTACTGAATGACAGATTCTGACGTAGCAGGTCAATCTGTCAAGCGAAAATAGCCTTTGATGTTTTGTACGTGCAAATGATATTCAGCCTTAGAGTGGTAAACCAATTTCTTTGTCGACTATACCTAGATCAACAAGTGTATTCACTTTTGAATAATGTACCCATCAACTCACACTGCTTCTATCTTAATCTAGAAAGTGACTTACAACAGGCAAGAGCGAAACCCTCTAACACAGGTATCTTTATACTTAAAAGAGGGTTTCCAAAGAAAAATAGATTATGTATAGATTAAGTTGATGAATAAACGATATTTTCATTTTTTTCATTTTCATTCTATCTACAGGATGTCCTTGAGACGGCGGCTGCAGTGCTCGCCACAGATAACATGGAGTTGGCTTGCGCTTTCATACAGAAGACAGCCGTGGAGAAGGCACTACCCGAATTAGACAAACGACTCATGAGCGACTACGAGATGAGGAAGCTGGCTCGAGCCGACGGTCGGCGATACTACGACCCGATTGTACTCACTTACCAGACCGAGAGACTGCCGGAGAGAGTTAGGTAAGTCATTCAATAATGAAAATACTGTGTAACAAGCTAAAAAGGTGACAATAAACTTATCTTTATCTTTATCTTATTTCAAATTTAAAAATGTGGGCATGTACCCAATATTGGACATACCTTTGCCTACATAAAGATCTGAAAGAAATGTCTACCGCTACTGTTTGTCCATATACAAAACGTTCGCAAGTGTCATAACGCCTGGTTACATAGGCGATTGGGAGGGATGGTATCATTAAATAAATACATATTTTTTACATACATATTTTTATTAATGATACCATGATTTAGATTATAATTATCATTATACAAAAGTATATTTTTATTCTATTCTATTCTTTACTGAAGAGGAATTTTGTTGTCCTTTGTCCCTTCTTAGATGATACAAGGTAAATACGAACTTAATTAACCTTAGCGATCATTTTCATGACACTGACTAATATATGACGACCTCTGTGGCGCAGTTGGGTGAACGCCCGGCTGAGACGCGGGGGTCGCGGGTTCGATCCCCGCTACGGGACAAATGTTTGTATGTTCTGCAGATATTTGTTCCGTGTCTGGGTGTTTTCTATCTATGTATGTATTTACAAAAAAAAAAAAAAAAGTATCTATGTATTATATCAGTCATCTGGTTACCATAACACAAGCATTAAGTTGCTTAGCTTGGGACTAGATGACGCTGTGTGGAATGTCCAAGGGTATTTATTATATAATTTATCAGGTTACGTGGTGGCGGTCCGACTGACCAACAAATCGCCGTGTATGAAGAGTTCGCCTGTAACATTCCTGGTTTCCTGCCAATCAGAGACGCCGGTCTGTTCATGCCCAAACCCACAGGGCAGGATCAGATGCTCACCTATAGTCAGGTAAACTCACTATACTTCATTTCTTGAAACGAGCTAATAGGAAGGAAAATAAACGCACGTGATTGGTCGTCGAAAATAATTGTATTTCTAGTAATTGGCTAGATTGTCAAATCAATTGTCAATTGTCAAATCTAGCCAATTCAATGAATTTCGACGACCAATCACGTGAGATTATTTTCTTCCTATTAGCTCGTTTCAATAAATGAAGTATAGTATAAACTTGTTCCTAATTTGACACTCGCGTGATTCAACCATCGACATAACACCCAGTAGACACCTAATACAGGGCGAACGCTTTCAGATAACACATTAGATAAATACATCTTATAACTATAGTATCAAGTTAGCACGTAGGTATGGAAGGGTCGTATTCGACGAGCCTACTACAGTATCACGGAAGCGCTCAATTGTTAACCTGTGAGTGAAGTCAATAGTGACCGCTCAGAACGTTGCTAAAGTTCGACGATCTATCAAAATCTTGTCATGTATAATTAGGTACCTACCTGCTTAAATGAATATTATGTGTACACATGTTTTGGAATAGAACTTAGCTCAATACCTTTATCTTGTAACCCCATTATGCATATTCCACCTAAAACCTGTATTAAACCTGTATTAGCTAAAACGCATAATAAATCTGTTGCTATCTCTTTTCGTTGACATATGGGTGACAAGAAAAAAACGTTCTTAAAACCTGTATTAAATTGTCAAGTTTTTATGAATAAGACCCTATATCTTTAAAATTGTTATGGTCATATTCTGTTTTGTGTGCCATATGAATCAATAAATAAATAACGTCTAAATCTGATCGCACGCGCCGTACGCTCCGCATTTTAGAATTCGTTGTATGCAATGACATGAAACCTCGCACATTATATCCGCACCGTACGCGCCGAATTTCGTAAAAATATTCGACTAAATTTTAAAATACGGTGCGTACAGCGCTTACGGTGCTGACATTATGTGCGATCAGCTTTAGAAGGCTTCGCCACGAGCGCTTCGTTATTAGATCTATTAGGCAAGGTCAAGTATGTATAGTCGACAAAGAAATTGGTTTACCACTCTAAGGCTGAATATCATTTGCACGTACAAAACATCAAGGGCTATTTTCGCTTGACAGATTGACCTGCTACGTCAGAATCTGTCATTCAGTAATCCTTAGCGAATATAATTATGTTACTGGAAGATGTCATCAAAAGTTGTAAACCAATTTCTTTGTCGACTATACATTACGTCACTTCCAGGTGATGAATCCAAATCAAGTGTACGGCACAGATGAGATGAGCTCTCTCTGCACAGCCGCTGAGGTCTTCTTAACGAACTGTCTCTCCCTTCCGTCACTGGCTGTGCAGGCGTCTAACATGCACTCGCTGCTCGAGTGCCTTATGCTGGCAAGGCGGAACAGGGACAATGTGTCTGGATGCACACTATTGCAAAAGGTTCGTTTTTATTATTTATTCATTTACCTTCTTCCCTTCCTTCCAGCTTTTACTATCTTTGGCCGCAGTGATTCTACTTAATTCTAGTAGAAATTAGAATTAAGTTAAAATGTAAACGATTGTTATTAAAATGAGTATAACGGGAATTACTCACGTAAAAATATTGTCGATTTAGATACCGACAATGTTTCGATTCTTCCGGAGAATCTTCATCTGAGTGTGAGTGTGCTCACTCCTCGCGGGCGCGTTTCACACATTGTCGGTATCTAAATCGACAATATTTTTACGTGAGTAATTCCCGTTATACTCATTATAATGTCTAGTACAACTCACGATAGTTTTGAAAGTGAGATTGTTATTAAGTCTATCATTATTATAGGCCGTGGATGGTCTGCTCGAAGGTCACCTAGTGCCTCCAGGCACGACCGCGGATCAAATCGAGATGATGACCCGCTACCGTGACATCCATCTCCGGACACTGAAGCTGCTCGAAGATGCGCGAGTGTACGGTCACGTGTGGACGACCAAGCAAATCACATATTGCATCACGGAATGCCGTGAGGAGATGCGTTACAACCTCGAGGCTGTGGATTGCCTGATACGCAATCATCTTATCAACTTGCCGCAGGTTAGTTGGAAGTGCTCTGCTGATATTTTGTTCTGGGGTGTTTGATGATGCTATATGAAATTGTACTCAAAAACAATTTTATTGGTACAAAAGGTAGGTTTGAAGATGTCTAATTCAGCGAAAACTCAGATTTAACAGTAAAACCATGTTTACTGCGACTAAAATATAGCCTATAACCTCCCGGACAGTCCATTCTACACACCCGTGAAAGAATTTTTGAAATCAGTCCAGTAGTTTCGGAGATTACCTCCGTCAAACAAACAAACAAACAAAATTTACCTCTGTATAATATTAGTATAGATATAGATAGTATAGATGATGTCTTTATTACAGTACGATCTCGCGCTAGCGCACATGATGGAGAATGGCAACAACTTCATGGCACTGAACTTTGCGATGCAACTCGTCCAACTGTACCTCGTTGACGACAGAAACAATATCTACGTTAACGAATCAGATCTTTACCACACTACTGAGATGCTAGTGAGGATTATGTCGCACAACAGGTAAATAAAATTCACATTCACTGGGTCACTTCATAATCATAATAATCATAATCATTTATTGTTTGTGAATCATACAGTCAGATGTCAGGACATAATTAGCACAGATTCTGCTACTTGAGCATACAAACATAATAGTATTTACAATTTTATTGAATTTTATATGAATAGTAGGTATAATCAAATTAAAATAAGTCAAATGCTAATCAATAAATTTAACTAAAAAAAAATAATAACATAGTAATTAATTAATAATCTAAAATTGAATTAAAACGAAAATAAAATGTCAACAAATAAAACTATTTAGGTTTGGTCCGATAAAAATTCGTCAATGTGATAATATGCTTTACCGGCCAGGTGCTTTCAAGTCACTGAGGCTCATTTTGGAAATCTTTTGTGATTCCCGCGAAACAGGCTTTGCCTATTGCGGGAATATGACACGGTCCATCCCATCAACTTAAAAAGTTAACCAACCACTTAAAAAGTCAGGTTATTTCGTCGCTCCGTTTTGCTGTGAAAGACTTACAAACGGACACACACACACACACTTTTTCATTTATAATATTAGTATATATTTGTATTGGTCCAGTAAAGTTATATTAACTAAAACATCTCTTCCGCTCTGTCTCGCTCGCTTACTCGGTTGGTCTGAACACGCGCATGACGTCCACTCGCCACTCGGTGCGGTACGGCCACTTTTTTCAATCGAAGTTTTGCTTGCAATTTACGATCCATCGTGTCCCACTTTTGTAGTCAACTGAACTACTGACTGTGCATTTCAAAATGCGTGTGAACGGCTCACTGTCTCGGCCGAGACACATTTTACTGTCTCGCCATTTTACTCGGTACGTGTGATCAAGGTATAAGAAACGGCAGCTATGTGGCCTGATAAGTCCGACAATAACTTCCCCCTCGCGAAGATTTACAATCATTTCATGTCATGTATGACTTGGATAATAACTTACAATACACAATTAAATAACTTGCAATAATAATACTTTCTGGGCAACACTTACTGTAATATTTTTGTTTTATATTTATATTACAAAGATAAACACTAACCCCATTATGCATATTCGACCTAAAACCTGTATTAAACCTGTATTAGCTAAAACGCATATTAAATCTGTTGCTATCTCTTTTCGTTGACATATGGGTGACAAGAAAAAAACGTTCATAAAACCTGTATTAAATTGTCAAGTTTTTATGAATAAACCCCTTAGTGTTAAGCTATAAATGCTCTGTACCTAATGTAAACCTTTTTTGAAAATAAACACATATTTATTTTTATTATTTATTTACAATGTTTGTATAGAACCCCGCCGCCGGAAGGTCTGGCCTCGCTGATCGAGATGATACGAGTGAACCAGGATCCCAGCGCCTACCTCGGCGAGCGCTCGCCTCTCGGCCCAACGGCGCACATCCACTCGGGGATCATGCTAGTTCGGGTAAATACTAATATATAAATAAATAAATATCATATCAGACTGGCGCAGGATAGGGAGGGTTGGCACAAGCGAAGAGAGGCCTATGCCCAGCAGTGGGATGAGACGGGCTGCACGTGATGATGATGATGAAATAAATATCCTTGGTGTAGGGAGTTGTTTTGGAACAGGCAATAGAGTCACCTAGTTTTTAAGACTGTACGTTTTTGAGCGATCCTTGAGGTCCTACGAAATAAGCATATTTTTCTTTCTTTCTTTCCTTGGACATTCCACACAGCGTCATCTAGTCCCAAGCTAAGCAAGTTAATTGTGCCGCTGAGTATTTACTATACATAAAGTACAAGCCCTACATACTCAGTTACTTTACTTATTCTTGAAAACTGAAACGCTAAAACTGTAGTGCAATATCTAGACATAATTTGACATGTTTTCCATACTTATCTGTCAAAAAAGAACTTCCTTAGCGCTTAATTTGGACTTAGATATTTAATGAGCGTTTGACTGTTCGGGGATAAAGCACCATTTACTAACCGTTTCATCGGGGTTAAAATGGCTCAAAATGAACCGTTTTACCAAATTTTGGTGAAAATGCTAAACAATTCATGAAATTAATGCACTTTATGAATTGCTAGCAGAAATGCTCGAAACGGCCTTTAACCCCCCTATATTAGATCGTAATCTTCACCTTCCACCCCCTTTTATTAATGTGTTACTTCCGTGCTAATAAATGATTCTATTCTATTCTATTCAGTCCCAGAACTACGACGACCCGCCCGGCCTCCAAGAGAAGACCGAGAGTCTCCTACGAGAATGGAGGGCCGTTCTCCACAGCCCGCTGACAGAGATTGAGTTGGGACAGAACTTCAACCTTTACGTGCATCGTATGAACATGAACGGGATTCTCAAGTCTGATGATATGATCACGCGTTTCTTCAGAATTGCAACTCAATTGGTTATTGATGAGGTGAGTTGCCTGCTGTTTTAGATGTTCAAAATCATCATTTTCAGCCTGTGTCATTGTGGTGTTTTCTCTCACTCTTTCTTTATCCCACTATGTGGGGTCGGCACAACATGTGTTCTTCTGCCATTTCCCTCTATCAGACGTCATCTCAGCACTCACACCATTCTTACTCATGTCATCCCTCACACAATCCATCCATCTTTTCTTTGGTCTTCCCCTAGACCTTTATCCATCAACATCCATAATAATATCTA